>VWYH01003442.1:0-81817 GCA_013399365.1 Pampusana beccarii
TTGATTTTTTTCTTCCTTTTTTTACAAGTTCTACAAATTCTCTGTGTTTGCTTGACCTAGACCTGTTCTCCTTGTCATGCAGAAATGCCAGTTTCTTGCCTGGTATTGGTGATAGTCCATGCTTCGTTCAGTGGTGTATAAACAGTGTATATCTGGATCAGAGTCTGGTGTATATTTCATTAGTGGCTCTGTTGGTTAGACTTTGTCTCCCACAGAAGTGCTAATTGGGTGTATTCCATGTTTTAAAATCCCAGTCATTCCGAGAAAAGTGTGGCCCACTGTTATACATCACAGTATCACTACTATATCTACTAAAAGATTTGTTCTGGATATCTTCCTTTTCTACTACTCCTAGCTAAAAGTCATAAGAAAAATAATCTAAATTATATTGGCGGGGTGGGGGAGTGATTCCTTAGCAGCTTGAACAAATCTATTGTTGTAGAGAGAAACAGGAATTTCTGCTAATGTGGGTAGTGTCACTTGAATTAACTGTGTACTTGGTGTACGTGGAAAAGCTTTAACATCATCTTCAGTGGCCCTTTCCTTTGAAGTAGCATAAAATGTCTCTGGCCTTTTTCTTAGGCAAATTATTTTCCTGGTTTCCTTTCAATGTAGTTTTTACATAGCGCTTCAGGTATGATGGCTCTGTTGTCTTTAATTACAATCCCCTTTAGAATTAGCAGTAATTTTTTATCAAACAATGGGATTACAGTTTCTGCCTCTTTCTGTTCATTTTCACACCCATCCTGCAGTTTGCCCATCCCAGCTATGGAGTAAGGCCACTACCGTGCATTCTGAAATGGGCCCTTGTGTTGCCTTGGCTTTTCCTTCAAAACCAGTGTCATGGCTTAGCAGACGCCCCATGGCTGATGCAGGGGTGACTAATTGAAATTATGAGGGGCAGTCCAACCCCTGAACTGTGTCCACCATGCCCAGGAAAGCTCCTCAGTGCTGCTGGGGCTGTGGTCCCCTGGCTCTGTCCATACTGCTGCTGATCACCTGCCTCTCCAAAGCGGTGCATTTGCTTCAGGATTTGCCTCTTCTTCCATATTCACTGTCTTAGATTGGATTTTCCCAGTTGTGCCTGCATATGTGGTCCAGGTATGACTCGGCCTTTGCTTCTTCCCTGGCTGTTCCTAGGTCAGGAGGTCCAAACTCATGCAGGGAGACCTCTAAAGGACTCCAGACAGTCCTGGAGTGGTCAGTCAGCCATGCTATTGTATGAGACTAAACATGGGGCAAGTTAGCTCTGCATCAGCTACTGAGTCCCCCTCGGGCAGCAAGTGTCAGCGAGTTTGGAATATCTGGGCAGGGTTTGGGGAATGTATTAAAAGACAACAAGGCTGGTTAATTGCACAAAGTCAGAAAACACCATGTGGGAGGTATGCATAGTCTGAGTTCATCCCCTCTGCATCCCTGTGATGCTTGACACCCTGTAATTACAGGCTCACAGACGTGACTTGTACTTAGAAGTTTGACTTCAACCACTGATCCACAGCGAAAGCACCTCTTTTTGGTGTAACCATCTTCAATTTCATTGGCCTAAGCTTCCCCAAATGTGTCTTTTGACTTTGGCTTTTAATACAATGCATTCTTCCTTATTTCCCAAATAGTCTATGGAGCCAGACTAATCGCCACTCATCAAGTGCCCATTGTGTTTCTATTTCCCCGTCCCATGGTAACAGACACTTTTATTGTGATTGTTCATCTGCTGCTCTTTCATTAATGAAACATTTAGATTTCACTGCCACGAGGCCTTTTCAATTGCCTCACATTATAAATACACTTTCAAATGGAAACCCATTGTTTGGTACTCCTAACAGTGACATTTGAGATTCTGCGCTAGATTCTTGCTTGGCCAGTGACAGTAAGTAAGAAATGCCCACTTCAGGAACCAATGATCTCCATTCCCTCTTCACAGGCTAGTTCTCAATTTGCTGCAGCCTAGATGCCCTTGAGAAAGGATCCATGAGGGGAAAGACCATTATTAGGTTTTAGGGTGCCTCTTCCCACCCCATGAGCCTTAGTAAGAGAGTGCTTGGATAAGTCTCCCATAACTTTGGGATCTGATTCCCTCTGCTAGTATGTATTCTCTATAGTCTATGCCAGATTGTGCATGTATTGCCTGCAATGTCATTTAGGTAGGTGTAGTATGTCACACAAAGAGTGTGTTTACTAAGGGAATGACTCTACTGCTGCACAGAGTCTGGGCTGTCATCACTGCCAGGTCCCTGCCAGGTCCCTGCCGTGCCTCCAGGTGAGTGGGCTGTGTTATTTTGCCTAGCAAGCTGTGTGCACATAAGGTCTCCATACTCTCTGGCTCAACCTTGTCTTCCCTTTAATTAAGATGAATCCTGTTACCTGGAACCTGGAGAAAATTAAGACACGTTTAGCCTTGCATTGAATAAGTGTGTATATGATCATTCTTTGTAGCATAAAAATGTCTTTTCCAGGAAGACTGTCTCCTGTGCTGCTTGCCCTCAAGGACTGTCTGGTTTTGTAGGTCTGGTTTGAGGGATAATTTAGGGATGTTTCCAGGCACAGAGGCCATATATAGACTGAGTTATGGACTGTGCCCTTTGCCTTAGTTTATTTGAGGTCTCTAGTGATAAAAGAAGAGGAAGAAACCCTATCTTTGGAAAACGCTCATTTTTATAGATCATATTCCTCAAAGTAAAAACCTGTCGGTGGAACGGTGATGATAGCAACATTTTAATAGGGTGGAAGGCTGTCTTTCTCTTCATCCTATGAGTGGGAATCTGAGTCAGCCCTCCACTAAGTTCCTCACTGTCTCTTTGGTTCCTTCCATACTGTTCCCTCTTCTGCTCTTCTTTAACCCCTTAGACATGTACTTTTTTTTCCATTGCATATCAAAAAATAGGTTGGATGCCTCTCAGAAATAAACTACATTTCTACTCGTGTCTCTAGTTACAGTCATGGAAGGTGATGTTGGAGATGTCTTACGGGTCTGTCACTGATTATGCATCCATAGCACTGAGACCTTGACAATCTCCCCACTGGCTGCTCTTTTGTCAGATTCAAACTTCTCCTCACACAATTTTTTTGCCATATCCACTTACCAGCTTGATCTATTTATTATTGCCTTTGTCTCTGTGGTATAGCCTACTTCTGCTTGGAAACCTACGCTGTTTTCATTTGTCCCTCACTGTCACCTCTGTAGCTTTGGGCAAAGTCCCTCAACAAGGAGCCCTTCACAGTTTGACCAGGCACCTCCAGAGCCCAGGACTTCTCAAAAAGGGCAGGATGGCTGTTTTCTGCTTGTACTACAGCAGCACTTCCAAGCCCCCACTGCAAAGCAGGTCCCTCCAGACAAACATCTTCACAAGATGCTGCCTGCCCAAAACCACTTATAATTGGAATGTAAGGCAAAAGACCATGAGAGAAACAACAGGTTCACAGCACACAAGAAACTAGTGAGGTAATATTAAGGGAGTAAATTTATATAGCAAGATAACGAGGCTACAGTTACCTATAATGAGATTATTCCCCAGAGGCTTGTTTTTATAGGAACTCTAATGTGCAGTCAAGATGTTCATCACATTGCTGCCAGCCCTGCACCTTGTTGCTGCTGCCTTCCATGTCTGAAGGCCTGAAACAGCCTTGACTATTGCTTATGAGTTTGCAGAGGAGCAGAAGGCGTGAAAATGCTGAACTTTTGACAGGGAGTTGCATTCATTGTTTGCAGGGGATGGTGAGAGCAGTTCCAGGGGCAGCCACGGTGAGAGCAGATTCAGCCTGCCTGTCTCGAGTGACAGAGATGCCTTTCAGGATTTGGTCTTTCAGCACAGTTCTCACATTTTAGCCAGCTGACAGCCTGCTCTTTGAAAGGGCATCTGTGCCACTGTGTGAACATGGTCCTTTCACATCCCTTCACTGTTGTGCACTGCTCTGTGAACTCAATACGCCGAGGTGGGAGTTCACACAGATCAACATCTTTTACACATTTCATCAGGTGCGTCATTCTCATTTTATAGCAAAGTCACCTCAATTTGACCTGAACTGTCACAACAAGGGAGATTCTGCAAGCCTTGAGGCTAATAGACTTTTTTCTAAAACAAATCTATACTCTTTCCTAAGCCTTGAATTAGATTGATTCATCCCCAGAAACTACACCTCTGGTGATACAAGTGTGGCCTGTAAATAAAACATGTAATGTTTTCTAAAATCTTCCAGTCCTTGACTTTTCTCTAAGCTGCTACCTAGGCATGAGATTCATGGCCAGAATGACTGCTCCTCATCGTCCTTCTGTCCAGAGAGTTATCAGCCCAGAGACCACTGTGGCATTTCTTGGATAAATGACATGGCTCCAGTTTTGAATTGTGAATATATGGGAGGGATGAACTGCTCCAGATTAAGCAAGAAAGTTTAAAAAACAAAGAACAGGGGGAAAAAACACGAGCAAACCCTTGTTTAAGTATGAGATTGACTACCTGGACAGACTAGCATTGATACTGTGACAGTCTAAGGGGAGAGGACTCTTTTGCATGTCTCAAGTATATTTTTGTTAATTGCAAAGGTTACCTCAGTCTAATCAGCTGTTCATAATAATCAGATCAAACGTATAATCACATACCTCATCTACATAAGAATATGCACTAGTTTAGTTCAGCCTGGTGGCATGTGTTGTATGAGTATTCTTATTTAATTTAAGAATATATTTCAATTTATTATCAACCTGCCTTGAGCTCATATAAAGTGAAACAGAAAAAGACCTGTCTTGGGAGATTGCTGAGTTAACCACACACTTTCAGAGCAACTTGTCTCACAGGATGCAGTTCCTCTGGCAGTCTTGTAAACATCGTTATCTGAGCTGGTCACCACAATCTGAGTATCTGTAGTCAGTGAATCTGGGGCACAATTCGTTACATCCTAAAGCAGATGCATAAATGTGATCAGTTGAATTATACTATATGGGCTCTTCTTCTTCCCTGTTGCTCCTAAATGGAGCTCAGCTGAAGACCTCTAGGCTTTGATGCTTTGCACTCAGATCATATATCCCTACCTGTCCCACTGCAGTGAGCAAATCTGGGCCAGGCCCAACACAGGACCCAGCCCCATGGCAAGCTCTGGTGGGGCAGGGTCTGCCTCTGCCCCGAGCGCTGGTGGATCTGTGCGGAGCTGCAGAAAATAACACACAAAGGATTTGGTTGCCACTGAAAGCAGTGACAGACATGGCTTTAGCAATGGCAGAGAGAGACAGAAAAAGAAGCTAATGCTGAAGTGAAATGAGGTTATCATGTGCTCTGGATGTTCACACCTGACTGCAGAAAGCATCTCTGTGGGCCTGCTAACATTTGCTAGGAAACAGATGGATGGTACAGCCAGAGCCCTCACAGCAGAGGAGGACGAAGACATGCATGGTTTAAATGTGCAAAAGCGTGGACACAGCTCAAGATCCCCATCAGCACAGGTACTCACAGTTTTCTGAAATCCCCAGGGGAAGAAGCGAGAAGTATTATGAGTTTTAAAAATGCAACCTGTGTTCCAAGGATCAGGAAAACCTAGAGGGCAGCAGTCAGTCATCCTGAGGGACAGCTGTCCTTTACCTTCTGCCTCCTGTCTCAAGAATCATGATGGGAGCGATGGAATCTGGAGGTGTAGTTGGTGTTTGAAATGACCTGCTGATAAGAAACCTCAGGTACCCTCTGCTGTTCGGAGGACAGGATAACTGAAAGCCAGCACTCTGTTGACTTACCTGTTGACTTTTCCTTGGAGTTAAAATTGTGGCATGTCACGAGCGGCAGCTCTGCTCTTCTGACATCCTCTCCCCAGCCTCCTCCAGGGCATGTGGGCAGGATAACGACTCTGGGGGCAGAAAAAAGAAGTTGGCATGACCTGCCTACTTGAGATGTCTTCATTCTGTGTCCACAGCTCCCTCACCTCCTGTGGATTTGTCCATGAATGGTCCTACAGATACACTGAGCTTTCTTGGATCCTGTGTTTTTTAGAAGAAAATTTATGACTAGAGGTGTTTGGAAAGCAGAAATTCACTTCATGAAATATTTTCATTTAATGACTTTTGGGTCCTATTTTCTCCATTTAGGAGCACCACTCTCTCCTTTTTGCAATTTTCTATGCATAAGAAAGTAGAAAATAACATTTCATTTGGGACATCTGATGTTCAGTTTGCTGTTGGCTTTTAAAGTTATTGAGATGTTTTCCACGTTATTCTTTCACTTAAGAAAAAGAAATGGTAACTAAGCAAAACAGTTTCTTGAAATGAAATCGAAAAAAGCATCATGTGGCATAAAATTGTGGCTGTTGCTTTGATCATTCCCTGACCCATTTCTTCCCAGAAAGCACTGAGAATGAACTTGAAACTGAAATCTTACAGGGTGTTAACTGTCTTAATGGAACATGTAAAGTGCTTAGTTCCAAAATGTTCATAGTTCTGATTGATTGGGTAAGAAACCTTCAACTTCCTGAGGCCAGGCACGGAGTTTGACAGCCATGTCATAGAATCATAGAATCATTTCAGTTGGAAGAGACCCTCAGGATCATCAAGTCCAACCATAACCTAATCTAACTATAGAACTAAACCATGTCCCTAAGAACCTTGTCTAAACACCTTTTAAACACCTCCAGGGATGGTGACTCTACCACTTCCCTGGGAAGCCTGTTCCAATGCCTGACAACCCTTTCTTGAATAATTTTTTCCTAATATCCAATCTAAACCTCCCCTTGCATGTCCTGTAGCTAAGCCTAGACTACCTGATCCAGTATGCAGCAGTCCTGCAGAAGAATGTACCTTTCTTGAAATGTGTGGCAAAAGATAAGATGCTGGACTTGATGGCCTTGCCCAGTAGAGGGGATCCTGTGGGTCCCACAAAACAGTGTGAACTCTAGTATGGAGCACAGCAGGTGGAAGAAACAATTAAAAAGTGAGAGGCCATAGTGAAATAATTTTCCAGATTCAATAACTAGCTCTAAGTACTGGGAGAGCTTTTCAAATTCCAAAGGCTTCTGGGTGTTTAAATTTTTCTGGCATCCTCCTATTATCTGAGATATTAAGGTAGTTAAAGCCTGAGAAAAATGTAAGATATGTCTGTGTATTTTGTATGGTGCTATCAGCTAATCCCAAGGCTTTCTCAAAGAATCCGTTTCTTAGACTGGGATTTAGAAAAATGACATTAATGCATTAATGTTCCTTTGCCTCCAACCCTACACCCATTAGGTTTAAATTACAGTGTCTCCCAGCTTGCTTGCTGGAAGTCCCTACTCTTGTGTCTCTTGGCACATGCTTCTCTCTCATCAGTCTGCAAAAATGCTGCTGCCCACCTTGTCCCTCTCCCTTGCTCTCACTGCACCAGCCCCACCTGAAGCCATCCCTTGACCTGCCTACCTCCCTTCCTCCCTGCCTCCCACCTAACTCAGTCCTGGGCCCTTTGCAATCCTATCACTCTCCTGCACTCTCAGTCGGAATCTCCACTTCGAATCCTCCTCTTTATTGACCTCCTGCACATCTTTGGTTTCTCCGGAGCTGTGAGATTTTGAAGGAGGCTAACTTAGAGAACAGGATGATGTGACACATGGCCTGGACAACACAGACAATCAGAGGTGGAAGCTGCAGTCTCCTCACACCTCAGGAGGTAATTGAGGCACCCTTCTGCTGAACTCGACAGTAATCCAACCAGCCACAGGTCAAATATGCAGATTAACAGAAGACCTGAGACCCAGGGTCCACATAGTACTTAGGGACAGAGATGCAGGTAATTTCAGCAGTGTTTAAGAAGGATTAGGCACTGTAAAGAATTTAGGGAGCTGGACCTCTGAGCCCAGAAGCCAGTGTTGATTGTGGGAGCAAAATGGCTTCCAGCTGCTAATTCACTAGAGGCAGGTGTCACAAATCTAAACGCTTGACACTGGTGCCTTGGCACACAGGACATCTGATGGAGATGACATGATGAACTCTTGTCTCCCTGGAGCTCCTCTCCATGCCCAGCAATGCAACTTTGGAAAAAAATTATTGGGGGGCTGTGAGTACCTGCTCCTTCAGCTGTCACCTCATGGGTGCTCAGCTCTGAGCTCCATCAGCCCCCTGGGTGAGGGGACCCAGAGCCACTGGCCATATTTGATGCTGTGCATTTTGCTGGGTTGGAGGGGCAGCACAAAAGGCTCTCAGTACTGAACCACTGAAAGCTGCAATAAAGAAAAGTGCACAAGGCAGGATCTTCCACATCCAATGCCTGTAGTTTCAACTATGGTATTCAATAGGCATCAGGTGTCAGTCTGTATAGAAACTCTTCAGCAGGTTTATTCAGCAGACCATCCCAGAGTCCTGGCCTGCAACCCTGCAGCCCGAGGGACCTGCTGCGACTTGCCAGGCTCCAGCCTGTCCTGGGCACTCTGGGCCCTTCTGTATAAACTCCAGCCCATGGCAGCTGAATGGCACACCTTGATATGCACCGGTGAGCTGAAGGTAAACCCAGATCCCTCCCAAGAGCCACCCCCTTGTTAGTGCAGGCAGTAAGTTGCTGAGGAAAACATGGAGAAAAGAAGTGGGGAAAGGGAAAGGTGAAATATAAGAAAGTGCAGGCAAGATTAATGTCAGTAACGAGCAGAAAGATGCAAGAGAAATGGCCTTCAAGACTCTCGGAAATGTTGCTAATAAAAAAGAAGCGAAAAAGAAAAAGAATAACAATGTTTAGGATTTTTTTGTCGTGTCAAGGAGATACTAAAAGGACCAGTTTACAGAGAAAGATTAAAATTACCAGAAATCCATAGCTCATTTTAAACGTAGCCTGGCAACAGCTGATGAGGGACTCTAGGAAAGATGAAGAATTGTTTAAAGCTGACTGAGGTAGAGTAAATGGGAGTCAGGATAAAGCTGAACATCAGATTGCTCATGACTGATTCAGATTCCCTTGAGTGACTGCTTTCATCAAGAAATCCAAGCCTCTGAGGTTGAAGGACTGTATTAGCAGAAGTGGACATCCTCTTCTGGAAAAGGCTGACAGATATCATCAATGATGACAGGTGCTTTTGGCAGGGTGTTGAGCCAACCTGCCCAGCAGATTATCACATGTTGCCAAAATGCACAAAAATTTAAAAAGTTGTATCAGGCTCTTCTCCTCTAAAGGGCTCCCACAGAGGAGAGGGAAACTGTGTGTTTGCAGAAGGGAACTTCTGTCTGGTTGGCATGGCAATACACCACGCTGGCTGGTCTCTAACACTTTTCTAAAGCAATATGTAAAAAAATGAATAATAGGATTAGTCAGCTAGTTACATTGCTGAAATTTAAATGTGATTAGTAATTCAAAATCATTCTGTTTCTGGGTGAAATTCTTAGACTGGAGGTCACTTTTCACAGCAAAGAGCCAGCGCTCGTAATTTCCAGTGGCTGGTAACTCTGTATGTTGTTTGATGCCTGCTAGTAATATCTCCTGAAATTAGAGGGGCTTTCTATGGTGGTCTCAAAGTTTGCATTTACTTCTGGTTTATTCTTTGTTGCAAATGGAGTTACTTTACATGATTATATGGAAAGGGCAAAATATTCAGTGTTTTATTATAATTTAATAAGGAGATTTTTTTTTTTTTTTNTGAACTGTGCTGCTTTGACCGGGAAGATAACACTAATGTATTTGATGAATGCAATATGTGTAATGTTTACTGATATTTCCCTGTTTTAAGATATATCACAAATATGATTGTTATCACTGTAGCCTATGAGATCAGAGACACAATCCAAATAGCAGTATCCTGACATTACATGCTTTAGAGAGACGCTCCACCACAGGAAAAATATGTTGAAGGTTCTCCCATCTCTCACAAGAGAATACAGTAATATTGATAAGCTGTGTGGTCTTAGAGAAGCTGCAGCGGCCTTAACAGTTTGAAAAGTGGTTATCTCTGCAAATGAGTGTAAAACCACAAACGCAGTGTCTGTGATTTAGAGACTTGTTTTGAACCCTTATTACTTGTACACAGTAGTACGTAAACTGCATTCCCTGATTTCAATATCAATACTGGCAAAGCAGCCTGCCACAAGGTTTGGAGCCCTAGGGGAAATTGGAGTGACTGTTGGGCCGTAACAGCAACGCCAGCAGCGCCAGCCTCACGTTCAGCACCAGGAGACCCTATTTCTGAAGTATCAACCAGAGAACATGAGTTCAAAAGATGTATCAGCACTCTAGGAAACAGAATGGTGCTGTGCTTATACTGGGCAAGGGCTGAACAAGGAGGTACCAGCTTGGTACAGGACCCAAGAGCAACCAGGGTGCCTCTGGCTGAAGAATTGCTGGTAGATATTTCTCTGCAATTATTATTGCTTTGCTCTTCCTGGTATCAATTTAAATTATCTTTATAGTCAACCACGCTTTTTGTCCATTTATTTGTTTTATTTAATCATACCCATAGTCTTTTACAGCTCTGAAAATAGTCCTTTCCCCCTCCCAAGTCTGGGAGGAAGAGCATGGTGTGGGCACCACGCAATCAGAGGGACAACANGCTAGAATTCAACTTGATTTAGAGATCCAAAGTGAATAAATATGAGTCCTCACATTTATGCACTGTAAGCTTAGTTTAACACAGGCTTCAGTTGCACACACACAGTATTTCTGATGGTTTGAAGGAGGATGAAAAGCTAAAATCAAAACACACTTTAGATGTTGTTTTATATACTAAATATTGCTATGAACTGTGCTGCTTTGACCGGGAAGATAACACTAATGTATTTGATGAATGCAATATGTGTAATGTTTACTGATATTTCCCTGTTTTAAGATATATCACAAATATGATTGTTATCACTGTAGCCTATGAGATCAGAGACACAATCCAAATAGCAGTATCCTGACATTACATGCTTTAGAGAGACGCTCCACCACAGGAAAAATATGTTGAAGGTTCTCCCATCTCTCACAAGAGAATACAGTAATATTGATAAGCTGTGTGGTCTTAGAGAAGCTGCAGCGGCCTTAACAGTTTGAAAAGTGGTTATCTCTGCAAATGAGTGTAAAACCACAAACGCAGTGTCTGTGATTTAGAGACTTGTTTTGAACCCTTATTACTTGTACACAGTAGTACGTAAACTGCATTCCCTGATTTCAATATCAATACTGGCAAAGCAGCCTGCCACAAGGTTTGGAGCCCTAGGGGAAATTGGAGTGACTGTTGGGCCGTAACAGCAACGCCAGCAGCGCCAGCCTCACGTTCAGCACCAGGAGACCCTATTTCTGAAGTATCAACCAGAGAACATGAGTTCAAAAGATGTATCAGCACTCTAAGAAACAGAATGGTGCTGTGCTTATACTGGGCAAGGGCTGAACAAGGAGGTAACAACTTGGTACAGGACCCAAGAGCAACCAGGGTACCTCTTGCTGAAGAATTGCTGGTAGATATTTCTCTGCAATTATTATTGCTTTGCTCTTGCTGGTATCAATTTAAATTATCTTTATAGTCAACCATGCTTTTTGTTCATTTGTTTGTTTTATTTAATCATACCCATAGTCTTTTACAGCTCTGAAAATAGTCCTTGCCCCCTCCCAAGGCTGGGAGGAAGAGCATGGTGTGGGCACCACGCAATCAGAGGGACAACACACAAGAGCTAGGGGAGCACAGTGTCCCAGCTGCTCAAAAGCTTTTGGGAGCTGCTGCAGGAGCCAGAACCACATGGAAACCTGCCCTGTGAGCAGGAACGCAGAGCCTGCACAGCCTCAGAGGCAGCAGAGGAGGCTTGGAGAGGAGTGCCTCACCAAAATGAAACGTTGATCTCTCCAGCCAGAGCTGGAGGGGATGCCCAAGAAATGTCACCCACAATCAGCAGCAGAAAATGGAACAGCACCTTGGCGCATCCCTCTGCCCAGCAAGGGTTGTGCTCCAGGTTGCCTTGAGCTCCACCTGTGGTCACGCCTTGAGTCACTGGGCCACCAATTGCACTGCATTTGTGCCCAAGACCAGACTGTGTCTTCCACCCACTCGCAACGCAGCCACGGGGACCCTGGCGCACCATGTTTTACTGTGTCAACAGTACCAAGGCTCATCGCTTGAATCTCAGCCATGGCGTGCAGGTTGTCTGAATCCATGAAGGAAGGTTTTCATCAGGTCTCTTAACAATGAACAGAATTATGCATTTGTTTAACAACCAGTCTTGCATGAGATTTAATAATTTCCAGTTCATGTTTCTTGTCTGTCTTCCTGTTTTCAAACAGTATTCAATGAAAAGAAAATATTGCTCAAAGGAAGGATTTAATTATAACTACGATTTCATTGCCTTAGCTAGAGTGTATAAAACTGCATTTTATGCTCTGATGTTGACCAAAGTTTTGGATACAAGTCCAGATACTTTGATATTATTCCAAAGTAAGTGGGTGGGTATTAAAGAAATTAGTCCTGGTGTATATTTGTATAGATCACAGCAAGATTAATTCAATTTAAATAATTACATAGTTGATATAGTTGCAAAACTATAGAATCCAGAAAAAAAAAAACAGTTTTGATCAAACAAACACTTATTTTTGATCTAGTATGAGACATTTCATTCACTTTTCATAGGATAAGACCTTTTAAAAATAATTTTGTTCATTTTCAAAATGAAGTTTTGAAAGAAAAATCCTGTTTCATTTGAATAATATCAGAACAAAAAGCTTCAGCTTTTCTGATCTTCTCTCTGTAATCTGCATTTCTATTCAAAGCTATTAATTTCATTTTATGCCAATACATAATACGATTTGCTGTAAAAACTTTACTTTTTCACATTATTATTCATAAATATCTCATCTGGCCAAACCCATGTGGATGTCTCTCTTACTTCTCTGTCCCTTTATTGCATTGACATGCCTTGCACCATGCTATGGGGGGAAAGAGAGATGAAGGAAGGCTGTAAGAAGTAGAGAGTAATTTAATGTTATTTTTCACAGTATCCCAGAAAATATATCTAAAGAAACACTAAATATAATATAGCAAATTTAGTGGTGGGGCTTGCTGGTGCTTTCATATCATAAATCTATGTAGAAGCTTAATTATTCTACCAAGAGTGACAGAACTTGATACTGTTATTTTTAAAAGAAATGGAAAGATCTGCTGCCATTCCGAAAGTATTTATCCCCCAGATTTAGACCACACTATATCCAGGGAAATAAGGCAATATTAAGGGTGAGGTGATCGCAACTTGCAACAACAACCTCGATACTTCTGCAAAGAACCTTCCTGTACTGAATTGTGCGGGCTAGCAGTTAATTCAGTGAGAGTGTAATTTTCATCCGTCAGTGTTTAATTAAAAGCAGCATTGTATTCTAAATCTGAGGACGGGATCTCAAAAAAACAAAATATGGTTCTAAAGGAAAGGTCTTCTACAAAACAGATACATTTCCAAAATACTTAAAAGTTCCTGTGATTTTTAATATTGACTTTATAATGCACATTGCTTTTAAAAATGCAGGCGCATCACTGCGAGACTCACAGAAGTAGCACCTTAACTTTAAGCATCTGTGTTTTGATAATCCTGACCTAGTTTTGCATTGCAAATTTATAACCTTTTTGCAAATATTGTTGAGAGAATGTTTTTGCACCTTTGAAGACTTGAAGGTTTTTGGGGTCAGTGTGATGGCTATAGGAGCTGGATACTGCTGTTAAGTATTTAATAACAGACCAGATTTCATCTTGTCTGATTACTTGGTCCTTTTGGGGATAAAGAAAATAGCTCTGCTCAGAAAAACAGGTTACTTGTTGATATTTACTCCCCTTTGGTGGGACTGGATGTACATCCCACATTAATCAGCAGCAGGAAGAGATGCTGAGTGATGTTAGTAGCTGGAGGCAGGCATGTGCGCACAGCAGCGTGCAGAACCAGGGCTCTTGCATGGTGCCATGGAGGCACTGGAGGTCCTCGCTTCTGCAGAGAAAGTGAGTGGTGTTTGTCCCTGCTAAACCATAGACCTTTAACCCAGGAGGTTTCTGCACAGGGCATGGAGAGCTGGCCTCTGCCTTCCCTAGGGAGGGTGTGAGGACACCTCTTCCACCTCTATGGATGTTGTTGGAGCAGCAGGAGGCTGGGCTTCTGAACTCAGCACCCAATTACCTCCTGCAGTCAGAGGATTTATTCTTTTTTTAAGCTGTGGCTTATTTATGGTGGAGTTAGTGCTTGCACTGTGCCTATGGAGATTTGCACATCACCTCCTGCTCTCTGACAGCCAGTGCACAACCATTCCTTCTCTTTACCTCAGGCCACAAGCACAGGAGAAGGTCCTACCTCCTGTGCTCACAAGCTTCGTCTTACTTCTAACTCTGTTCTCTCTTCCCCATTCCCCACACTGTCTCTCAAACTTGTCAGATTTCCCCATAAAAATTTTCCCACCAAACCCATTCCCCCGCTGTCCCACTGGTGCTACCAGCTTTTTTCTGCGCCACAATCCCACCTACTTCTAGTGCTGCCCTTTCCTGGCAGCTTTCCCACGCTGCTCGGCTGCTGAGCCTGGTGCTGCATCCCAAATCCTCCCATTTAGCACCACATGGACTGTGGCTTGTGTCATTCTCATGGGAGTCAGTGAGGTCTCTGATGGCAACACACATGCCTTGCACACGGCAAGGTCTTTCAACTTGGCTGCATATACAGACCAACATGTTGCTTTCACTCCTCACAAAGAGGACATTCCTCCAGTCACCATCAAAACCCGTGAAGTGTGAGAAGGGCTGCTCTATTTCATTGTTTTCTATTCTTGATGGCTGCTGTACTGCGCTCACCACCACAGGACCCACAAGCTGGGCTTGCCTGTGGTACGCGATGCAACCAGACTCTGCCACATGCGGGTCAGCAACTTTCATCCTTTCCCTCAGGAGAAGGAGGAGTTCTCTGTGTGTGTGTTGGTGCTTCTTTTGACTACTTGTGGCTCAACATGCATGTTAGGTCAAAATAACAAAAATCAGGAGTGGGGAGGTCTGTGATGGCCTATGGGTGCCTTTATGAGTTTGTTCTACGAAGCCTTGCTCCTGAGAAAGTTCTGCATCTCACAAAGTTGACTGTGCCAAGTAAATGGTGGTATCTACCAGAGTCCTTGGTGAGGGCTTGGGATGCCTGCACCCAGAACCATACATATGGCTTGATAGCCAGCACAGAGAGAAAATAATTTGTGCCCGTGCTTGCAGTAGCTCATGCTACTTGCTGCTTGCTGAAAGTTCCAAGTGGCTGAAGACTTCAGATCTAGATATGCTGTGCTGCCATAGTGCAAATAGGAGACTTGACAAGTTCAATTACCACTAGGTTATGATTTGTCAGGTTGACAAATCCTGACAGATAACAGGATGACTGTCTCATGGCTGAACAGGGACAGCGGAAAGCACTAGTCATGGATACTTCCNACCACTAATTCTACTTGCGTCAGGTTGACAAATCCTGACAGATAACAGGATGACTGTCTCATGGCTGAACAGGGACAGCGGAAAGCACTAGTCATGGATACTTCCATGTGAAAGCTTTGTGTATGAAATGAACTAAAAAAACCTAAATAAAATGAAATGAACCCACAGCCAACACACAATGTGCAGACTCAAAGTGAAGACTTAAGCCTCTTATGTGCCAACCTGTACATTCACATTCAGTTCCAAAAAGCCCTTTTCCATGCCTGTGCTGATTTTGACCCAGATTGGGATCATCCTGCTGATTATGATCCATATATGGCACCGGATTGGAAGGACTCGCTGCAATCTGCATGTTGCTGACGTTTGATTCATGCCTGCTAAGGCATTTCCCCAAGAGGAAGTCTTTTGGTTCACTTCTGTGGCAATGACTTGAGGGCATTTTCATTTCTGTGATCTCATCAGCCCTCACAACAAAACAGAGCCAAATATGCTTGGCATTTGGCTAGAAGACTTCGTGAAAACTGGTGAGCAAGAACGGCATGAAGTTCTGTCAGTGAATCAGCAGGGGTGCTCTGCACTGGGCCCATCAGTAAATGAGTACACTTAAATGTGCATGAACATTTGAGTGTATGCAAATGTGGAGAGAGGCCAAATTATCTTTCTGCATCAGCAGAACCCTGTGCTAATTGCCCTGCACTACCACTGGGGATGCTGCTGCATGCCTAACAGTGAGCTGGCAGGTACAATAAATGGACAGAAAGTTGGGTGAAGTTTGAAAAAAATCTGGTTTCTCACGTTATATCGTCTTTGGCCTCCACCATTATGTCATTCTCTTAAGTCATAGATTTTTTATTTGCAATATTTTAAAAAAACTCCTGCTAATTTGCACGCAAGCAGACTGAGGACCCTCTGGCATGTGTTGCCTGAGTCCATTGTTTGTTTGTCTGGCCTTTGTATCTGGGTGTGGAGTAGGGCATTGGAGGAAGGCATAAGAAGCCCTCAGTCTTGTCTTTACAAAACCCTAGTGTTATACACAGACTAAGGAGTTAACAGATCATGGAGCTTTTCTGTTACAGATTTAGAAAAGCAGAAACCAAGGTTATTTACTGTTCCCACACTCTGCACTCAGAGCAGTTTTAAATTGCTAGGTTAACTAGCCGTTCCTGAAAGAAATTTTCTGTGCACCAATGTAATCTTTGTGGTTGAAGCAAAAATTACTTACAGACAGTGAAATATGTCTTGCAAAGGCAAGCTTCAGCCAATGGAATATTTTAAAATTCAGCTGTGATATCTATTAGGTTCTTCCTGGCTGGGAGTTAATTTGATCTATACCTTTTCATGCAGACAGTTAGAAGAAATGTCTTATTTGCTACGAGACATGTCATGGAGATATGACGTAAAGAAAAACATATTCAAAAATTGCTCTCAGTTCTATTGTAGTTACTGCTAATAGCACTGAGATGTAGTGTAAGCACACCACAAGCCAACTTCTGATGCCAATTACATCAGTGTAAATGAGATTAGAAATTGGCCCAAGCCTCTAGGTTTAAACATGACTCTTTTGAACTTCATTTTCAGGACAGATAATGTTTTCGAGGAAAACAATGCACTTGTTAATTTTAGCAGTTTCGTCTCAGCACAGTTTGGAAACAGTTCTAATATATTCTGAGCACTTGGCTTTATTTTACTGTTTGTTGTATTGCCTGAGCATCAGCACAACTCAACCTGTCAGATGAGATATTTCAATGAACAAAATACAGGTTTGAAGGCTGGGGACCAATAACGAGAGAAATGCAAACAACCGTCCTTAGGCATGGATTTCATATTTTGTGAATGACATCTTTTCCTCTCTGGTAGGTCTGTACTGGGTCTACCTCAATTCCATCTGGTATTCAATGCTTAGGCTGCTTATTGTTAGATGTAGAAATCCATAACATATTTCAAACAGATCAACGGTATCAGAAAACTTGCCATTATGCAGGAGTAAAACAATCCAACAAGATAAGAATGAATTTATTTTCCTTGGAGCTGTAATCTTTTTGGATACTCAAAGAACAATGTTTTTTTGACCTCTTGATTAATTGACATACTTACAGAAAAGAAACAACGTTTGTTCTACACATAAAATATCTTAATACAAACCTAATCTGTCCCAAGGAAAAATAGTTGGGACTGATACTATTTAGGCCATCGAAAGTCTCAGGTAACTTTTAAGCTTCACTTATACTCCTCTTTTGTGACTTGGCAAGAGGCTTCTGTGCTGGCCTTTAGTACAGGCACAGTTGCTGCTGTGAATCTTACCGAGCTAACCTGAGATTCAGGCCAAAGATGTGGACCTAAACGTACTTTCCACACAAGATGAGGGTGCAAAGTTCAATTTTCAAACAAAAAAAGCAACCGAGGTGCCCTCACAGAAGATCAAGGCTCTTAAAAAAAGATCTGCAAGTATTCCAGTCCAACCCAAGTCAACTGAGCGCAAGGCACTAACCAAGGAACACAAGAATGCAGGAAAACATGTGAAAGATCTAATCGCTAATGAGAAACATTTACTCCCTCACTCTCTGGATTGTGTGCTGGTCTTCCATTCAGTTTTTCTTTTTTTATTTTTTAAAAAAGTGTTTTCTGTGCTATAATTCACAACAGCTGGAACCATTTTGTGTGCGTGTGCGCGCATGTGTGTATGCATCGGACAAAAGAACATTACCAACTTGAAAAGGAAAAGGATGGGCACTGGTTTTGGAACTTGGCTCTGAAGGGGATGCATAATGATATGAGAAAAATTAAGTAAGTGGAGGAAGCTGGGGGATCTTCTAGCCGCAAGGCTGCTGCAACGTGGGTGGGCTCAGCAAGGGTCTCAGCACGCCCTGTCCTACCAGTGATACTGTGACCTGGGTTCAGAGATTTCACAGTCCCGTGGAGCAAGACGGTGGATACGTTCCCTGCAAAGCTTTCTTCAACCAAAATCAGTTTGGGTCAAGGCCTGGCCAGTGACCGATAGCTATGCACAGTAATTTCGGTTTCTTTTACATAAATGTAATGAGACGTTGTTTATTGTGCTCCTGAAAGCTTTAGGTTTGAGATATTGGGGAAAACAAACAAAGAGACACTTTGCCAGCTCTCTGAGCAGTAAATGGTTCCCCTTGGCATGCTCTGACAGGCCATTTCATTTTAGCTTTGCTGAATCAGCTTAATGGGGAAAATTCAAAACTCACTGCCAAACTCTTACGGCAATTTCTCTTTACCACAGTGGTCATAAACAGATGTTGTTATCCTCTGTATTGGGAACCAAATATTCCTTGGGGTAGGTTTGTGTAGGATGTGCAGATCGCTCCAAAATTAGGGAAAGGCTGAGGGTTAAGGGTATACATAGTGGAACTGAGCACTTGGGTTTGTCATGTGGAACACACAAATTCCATCAAAAATTGACATATGTGACACTGGCCAATGTGACACCAAAACATGTCACTACCTGTGTTGCATCAAATACAACTTGGGAGAGGAGGGGGCAGTTCTCATATTTTTATCTCATGAAATGATGTGAAAGGAATGTATATAAAATGACCATCTTCCTTCCACAAGGCTGCTGCAGCATAAGGACAAAACTAAGCCATTAGTGTAAGTTATAAGCTGACTTCCATGGGAGAGGTTATATCGAGAAGTTCAAAACTTGTACTGATTTAGCAGAGTTAGCATCCCAAAGGGGTATAACTAGAGTTCCATTCGCAGCCTCAAAGGAAGGCAGAGGTTGCGTTCAAGGCCCTAGATTGGCCTTTTGCTGGTGGACATAGTACCAACACAAGCGAGTGTTCCTTGGGACATATTCAGCTTTTATTAAGACAGTTCATATGGGAGACAAACATGTATTTTTTAAAAGTGTGATAGTCTGAATTGCATACGGATGTGCCCTATTCAGTATTCAGAAGAGTGTGCCATTATGCCATCTTACACGTGGTAATTTTTTTAATACAGTCAAATACAGTACTTGTGTTTTATGACACAGCATCACATTGCTGAATGGATCACTATAAACCTCAAGAGATGCAACAGCCACCAGAAAACACATGTGAAAAAATGGTTTTAGTGAGACATTCTTCTCCTGATCATACATTAGAGCTGTTGGGACAAATTCCTGTGGCAGATGCACTTCCCACCCCCCAACCCAAAAGCAACAGAAACTTCTAGGTTGATGGACCACTATGGTCATGCACACACCCTTTAGTTGACAGGCAGAGCCCTTGAGCAATGAAGTGCCTTGTTTCAGAGAAGTTTCTGGACCATTTCTGTAAATGACCACAGCTGAGATTCAGCTAGGGTATAAATGGAGCCTTCTGTGGGTCCCATTGAGTTGGTTTTCTTCAGAGTGGTGGGTATGGAATTAAAGACTCTTCTCCTGAGACTGGTCATCTAAGGAATGTTCCTCAAGGATGAGACACTTTGCTGACCTGGTAAGCGATCTTCTGGGTACCCTTGAGAGTCCTCACTTTGTAAGGATGAGAAGAAGTGCATTTTGAACTATCACTCCAAAGTCTTGGGATCTAATCCTTTGAGTTTGAGTCAGTTGTGTAGTAATTGAACTCCTAACTGTTATCTGAACCTGTGTTTTATAATGTTGTCAGAGAGTTGAATAATTTTGAATAAACCCTGTTTCTGTAATAGATGGTTTTCTGCTAAACAGTTACAGTTAGAATAAAGTCTGTTTGGAGCTTATTGCCTGTCTAAATTGACTTTTGGGGTGCCCCTGTGACAATTCCCCAAGGAAAAGATATGTCCAGACTTTTGACTGAAGAAGAACTTTGGAACAAAGTTTCAGTTCTCTTCCTGCCTGCTGAGCTTTGGAAAAAAAATCACCATCACAAGTGTCTGGGCCACCTATGTCCTTCCCACCCCTCAGCTGCAACTCTTACAGACTCAAAACTGGAGTATAACTCGCTCCAGTTGTACATTTCCTGCTTTTACTGCAGCAGGCTGCTCCTTGAGCGAAATCACAGCACCACTGCAACCCTGCCCTGGCCTGTCTTTGTCTAGAGATTAGGCAGCAAACTTTTACTCTTTGGAAGAAGTGTGGGTCGGAGACATGCCCGAGGCACAGTCCCTAGTGAGTAAACCTGGGTCTTAAAGTATTATCTGCAACAAATACAGTTTGAATGCCAGGACACCCACAATGTGGGGCATCTTTCCATTTGGTTCTTTGCAATCCAGTGCTTAGAGCAAGACACAGCACAGGCACAGCCCAGTAGCAAAGGCCAAATTTCAGTTTCCAGCTGACAGGGTGGCTCAA
This sequence comes from Pampusana beccarii, assembly GCA_013399365.1. NCBI lineage: Eukaryota > Metazoa > Chordata > Aves > Columbiformes > Columbidae > Pampusana > Pampusana beccarii. The sequence continues at coordinate 20,594 of VWYH01003442.1, forward strand.
GGATGCTGAACCCTGGCTGATTTTGCTGCACCTTCTAACATCACTGCTTTATTTTCGCTAGCTGTCAGCATAAGAAGACCTCTGCTCAGAAGCCTGAATATGTCCTGAGCACGGGCTACCTCGTCTGGGCTTGCAGAAAGGCCACGTCAAGGCATGAGCTGGATCCTCCACAATCTCTGCCACATCCTCTTGTCCTGCAATGTCCTTCCCAACGAGTAACTCCCCACACCTACAATCAGGCATCATTTGCCTTGTGTCGTGCCAGCTTTGTATCAATTGCCCCCATGTCCAGAAGAGCCGTTTCCTGCAGAGAACGTGTAATGTGGATCATGGTTTTTGATTAATAGATCCGTACATTCTTTATGCCTGAATGCTTGCCATAATTTGTGAGTAACAACAAGGATGTGTTCTCCAAAGAAAGTAATACTTGACTAAATTGTTCTCTTGACGTAAACCTGTAATTTTAAAATTATATATATTTAGAGTGCAAGTCAAAACAGGAAGTGCATTCCCAAAGCGGATAAAGATATTTCTGAACCTAAATATCTAGTGATAGAAAATTGCCTTGAAATGTCTCTCCCTTCCCCGCCTAACAAAACCACCCTTTACCAAGTAAGTCTGTTATTTATGGGATCACTTTGCTGTACACACAATTTAGCTGTGCCTGTTTCTTTCAATGGTGAGACTGAGGACTTTCATAGCTCCTGGCTGTCCAAACAGCATTCTGCCCCTGGAAAGTAAAAATATATCCATCAAAAACAAAGTAAATTCAGCATTGAGAAAACATTTTAAAAGTTCAGATGAGAAATAATGTGCTAGGGAAAATCAATACAATTCAGTAGCAGACAGCTAAATACCCTGTGAGAGATTAATCTGGCTAAATGCAGACATTTTAATCTCAGCTACCACTAGCTGCTATTGGCTCCATTCATCTACCATGGGGAGCTAGTCAGCGTAGGCAAGAGACACTGGGCTGTGACATGTCTTGTCCTCAAGTAGATGAGATGGCTAAAATAGAAAAGCCAGAAATGGGCTCAGAAGGTGCCTGGTTCTTTCCCTGAGCACGCCTGGTTTGGCTGCAGGCCGCCATGTGGTGAGTACCAGAGGTAGGTGCTGTGATGCTACAGCAGGAGTGATCCTGAATGGCAGGTGTCAGTTGATAGGCAGCAGATGGTATGCTGTCTGACTTCTTCCCTCCACTCAGGGAGCAGCATCTATGTGCAAACAACCCCTTCAGCAGGAGCTGTGCCTGCACAGAGAGCAATACGGAGCTGCAGGAATCACTCCTCTCCTTCACCACAGAGCTGCCTGCCTGCAGCATGTGCCACCAAAGCAGCGTAGTCTGTCTCTGAAAGCACTTGGGAATTCACGAGGTAGCAAAACTTATAAGTACACATATAGGTCTGCATAGACACACACACACATATATATGTATATATTACATGTTTTATTTACAGCTCAAGATTTTGCATAGGAACTGGTTGTACAGATGCTAAAGCAAGACTTCATGAAACGTGTTCCAACAGGAAGAGTAAGTCTGGGATTATAGCGACTAGATACAGGAACACCAGTTTTGCTAAAGCCCTAAATCTCAATGTAATTTCTGATTCACAATATTCAGATGTGTAATAGCTGAAGTAGTGACTCAGAAGAGACAGAGCTGTTGCCTCAGTGCTGTTTTCATTATTTTATGAGGCAAAAATTAGCACAGAACTATAACCTGTAATTAATTCCATGGAAAATCCATATTATTATTGTAGTATTCTATGAAACTGCAAACCAGTAGATTTTTTTGGGGCTGTTGTATTTCTACTAAAACCGTTTACTCCAGGAGTTGTGGCATGACTACGGGTTGTTCTTTGGGTAGGTAGCCTGGAGGGATCACCTCCTTTAAGACCTGAGCTCAGCCTGGGCTCCCTTTATTTCCCAGCATATCCGGACACATTTCTCCTAACAGTGGCAAAGTAGGGGAGATGACCTGATCCATGACCTGCCTTGGTAACTATTTCCCATAATTTCAGAGTCATCGTGCTTTGCTCAAGGCTAAAGGGATAGCATGACAAGAAAAAACAAATAATTCCCATAGCAATACTGCTACTGCTGATAGGTACATGTGAAATATCCATAGGTGACCAAAAAGTGGGCAGTGTAATGCCTGCACTGAATTATAATTCTGCAGGTTTTAGGTCATTTAATTTCATGTGTAGCCCTGCATCTATCAAGAAGCCCCCTTAAGCCATAATCTTTACAGTATCTTTTGTATATAATTATCTGGCTGTCAGAGTCCATTTGCTTTCCAAAGCAGCCTTGCAAGAAGTACTAAACATCCTCATCTGTTCACAGCTGCAGAGAAGATCTTGAGGACGCCTTATGCCAACATCTGCTCTGCGGGCTGGTTGTGCTCCTGTGAAACGGGTTTAGCCAGGTGTGCTGTACCACTGTGGCTGTGGGCACACGGGCATAAAGGTGCCTTAGACCCATCTAATGCAGTCTCCGCCTTTCTAGAGACAACTTCATCAGTTTAATAATTATTTAACCGAGACCATGCTGGTGCTGTTGCATTGCTACAGTAGCATAAGGAAAATGCCGCCAGCCCTCTCAATAGCCACCTTCTCCATGAAACACATGCCTCAGTGTTCACTATCTCCTTTCAGTGTATGTTGTCAGAAGAATAAATTGTATTTTAAGCTTCCTGCCTTTCTAACTGATGTGACTCATCCAATTGTACATTTTTTTTTCATGTAATTCAGCGGTATTTTGCTAACTGAAGTTACAGCTTGTCTTCAGCATATGGTAGAAAGTAACCAGAGGAATGGCAGAAAACAACAGAAAAATACTTCAGGCATTTTATTTAGTTGATTTTCACCTAAAGAAAAAAAAAAGGGGAAAAAAAAAGAGCTTACACTCTTGTCTGATGGTTTTACAGTCCATTGCACAATAACCTGTTATTATGAGACTTTTTTAACCACACTCACCTAAGGCAATATGAGCTCTTATAATTGAAATGAAATATTGAAATAGAATTTTCTACCAACTACACCATTATGAGTGATACTGATCTACAGCATTCTGCTTCTAGTTCATTTGTAGGGGACAATAATAAAATATTTCTACTAACTCGATTGTTTTGTGTCATGAAACAGAAATGCCAAAATCAAGGTCAAGAGTATGTGAGCGGTTTAATTTCCCTCATGCTAGCCCACAGTAAAACTCCTCAGGATATAATCTCCTGGTCTCCTGCAAATCATTACGTATTTAATTTTCTCCTGTAAAGTGCTTTTCCTGAATAAAAAGTCTGTGTATTCTAGAGGTAAATGCATTAAGATAAAAGGTTCAAAGAGTCTTTTTCTAAAGACATCTTGTAATGTCTCCTAAGCTTCCTTATGAAATCCCAGTGAAAACCCCAACCGTGCTGTCTTCAAAAGAATTCCCAGCACATTTTCTTTATTTGCACAAAGGAAGGAAGGAAAATTAAAGGGGAAAGAGAGGGGGGAGCTGCGGTCAGTGTTACAGCCCTGCAGATTGCTGGAGTCAGACACTATGGACCCTCAGAACGAAAAAAGATCTGTTAGGCAGGGCACTGTATGGGAATTTGCATGTATCTACTTGTCTTGGCTTCCATGGCCTTCAGAGCATCTCATCTCATCTTGTCTCAGTTAGAAACAGCCCAAAGCTATACCCCTCTCAAATCTCTACCAGCACAACTCCCCCAAAATTTACACTGGTGTGCTGAGATTGCTGGCTGACATGCTGCCCAAACCTGTCTCGCTGGTTTCTCTTGCTGCCTCCCTTTCTCCTTGTTTCATCTACCCATTATCCTGTGTATTATAGCACGAGCTCTTTGGGGTAGGGATTACTTTCACAGTGTTTGCACACATCCTGAAGCCCAGGGATGGGGTGCTCCAAAGTGCTAGAGCCCTAGATGTCCTAATAAATAATAATCCAACCAGCCACACAAGGAATTCTCACCTCTCTACATTAGAGAAAGCAGTAGGAAAGATAAAGATGAGGTAAATAAAGCATACTGCAGCAACTAGCTTAACATGCAGTTTGGCTTTATTTTGTCTCTCTTCCAAGACTCCTCCGCAAAATTTTTGCGAAGACTGCAGGCAGCTCTGCCTACAAAACAGTACACCAGCTGCCCCACTCCAGTGGGCTTGACGGCTCTGCAGAGCCTAGTAAAAGGGAAAAAAATCCTTCCTTACTCTTGTGGTCTCCGTCAGGCAGCTCTCATGCTCCCTGGGGCTGACTCCAATTTCAGGAAGGCTGCGCTTCCCGCTCCAGCACTGCTGGGTACCAGAGTTTCTGATGAGGTCTGGCATCCCTGCGCCCAAGCCAAGCCCAAACATGCATCGGGGGCTCAGATGGGTCCCAGTCTTTTTGGTGCTGTTGTTCACACTGTGACTGGGCACTTGTGGACATGGCAGTCGCTTATCTGCATTCAGCTTTTGGCTCAAGAAAATAAGATTTCCAAATCTACAGTCTACCTCTATGAATGACAAGTAAAGTCTGCAGTCAACAGGAAGAGCTCAGAAAATCGTAGCCAAGATTCATGGGAAGTCACAGAAAAAAACACATATTGAACTTGTCAGTGTTTGTGCTGTTTGCATGGCTGTGGCACACCTGGCTGTCCCCAAGTCCTGCTGCCCTGTAGCGCACCTGTGGCAAACCACTGATGTTACATCATCAGCCTCTGCCCAGCACCAGATCGGCCCAAAACAGCTGCTATCCAGACTCAAAACAGTTTGCTCATTATTTGTTGAGCTAAAGGGGAGGTGAGACATGTTAGGGGTAGTAAGGACAGTAGCCAGGTGCTCTGTAAAGAACATGGTAACACAACAGCATTACACCTCTGCTTTCCTAGTGCTTCTGGTGAGGGAAGGAAAAGGGGCTTACATTAGCTAAACTTACTGTAGTTGGGTGATTTCTGCCTGTTGCCTAGTAAATTAAATACATCCCTCTATTGTGCAAACACAGGTATGGTAGCTGGGAGAGAAAATTAAATGAGAGAATGCCTTATCATAGAATCATAGACTCATAGAATCATAGAATAGTTTGGGTTGGAAGGGATCTTTAAAGGTCATGTAGTCTAACCCCCTGCAATGACCACAGACATCTGACCTGAAGAAAACCTTAAGAAGACTTGACCTAAAGCAGGGCCTTACTGAGGGACTGAAATAAGCTAGACACTAAAAGTAGTGGACATTAGCAAGGATGAATATAGTGGAGCTGTTCTTTGAGAGAAAATAAACAGGGACAAGTAGTGTAAAATCAGAGCAAGCATATGCAGAAGTCCGTAACAAAGACTGGGTCCTCCTCTGAAGGTACGTGATCCAACCATAGGTGTAAAAAAAAAAAAAAAATAGTGGGGACAAGTCAGACAAGGAGAGCAACACTCATCCCAGCAGTACAGGCAACTGTTTCCCATAGCAGGGGGTCATGGTCAACCCTGCAGTTTTAAACAGGCATGCTGCTAAGATACCTTCTCACTGCTTTTTGGGTTACAAGAACAATATGGTTTTGTGCTTGTTTTTCCTGAATCTGGCACCTGGTTGCTAAATTATCTTAGCCACTAACTCAGTTGCCAATACAATCACATAGGGTTTGTGCTGGTGGTGTTCCATAAACACACTCAGACTGGGCTTCCAGCAGCCCATGAAGGTGATTCAAGCACAGCTCAATCAAACAGGCGCAACTGCGTTTATTGAGCTACCGGTCTCCCTGTGCCGCTGAAAAGCCTCTAAGAGTTGAGCATTTATGTGCTCCAGACTGTGAGAAAATGACTCCAAAGCGACCTTTGTTTTACCTGCAGGTATACTGCCCTGTGCTGTGATCTTGTCAGATCTTGTTAACTCATCAGTGCTACAGTAATCTTGGATGATAAAAGCCAGGGAAGACCTCACTGCTGAGGGAGGCTGTGCCTGTAGAATCATGAAAATAGGAACAATGAGGCACCAGCATCCTTTCTTCCTCATTTTACAAAGAACTTTACAGGGGTCATTAACATCATATTGTGGATGGCTTGTGAAGAGTCCCAGATCTAGAGATCCTGCAGAAAAGGAAAAGCACTGTTTTAGGACTGGACTGAGCTAATCTACTTTTTAAAGGCTGCTGGGTAGCTAGTTTGTCTTTTTTTTCTTTCCCTCCCCCTTTATTACCCTAACATTAAAAGAAAATAGTGTTCACTGCACTATAGAGTCTGCAGTTGTTTTCTGAAACAGATTTTAGGATGCCTTGTTTAATACCGATGTTTCTGTGCCTTCAACTGGATGTTTCTGTGTCTCTGCAATGGGTTTCCAATGCTGTTAAGCTGCCTCTGGAGCTGCAACACCTCCAGAATTCCTACAATGAAACCCACGGAGTTGAAATCAGCAAGGTGGTCTGCCAGGCTGTATTTTTTTTCCAAAGTTAGCGGATGTGCCTGGCAGCAGAAATGAAAGAGGGCAGGAACACAAACACTCTCGAAGTGTCGGGATGTCTCTGTCACATTCCAGTAATGCCATACCCAGTCCCAGGGAGCGCAGTGGGAGTTGAGATGGGAGTGTCTGTCCTGCTCAAATCCATCTTGAAATGCATTGGCTGTCAGCTCAGGTGCCAGGGTCTGCAAGGAAATGAAAATTATTCTTGCTACCAGGCTCCACCTAACAGGTGCCCCAGAACAGTGACAGCAAAACAAAAATTGCTCTACACACACAGGTTTTTCAAGCTTTGGAAATATAGCTGAACACCCTTGCTTTTGGTTTTACCTTGTTTTCAGTCCTAGTGACAAGGGAGCAGAGGGGCAGTGTAACCCACTGCAGCAACCATGGCTCTTTAAACATGTCCCTGTACCCAAGGAGGTGGTTGCAGTTTTAGCAGTGGAAGAAAGTCTCAGCTCTGGGACCTTATTCTGAGCTTTGCCAGGGTGAGCTCGCTGCACAGGTGCTAAGGAACATATTTAAAATAAGCTAGTGTGTGGCCAGCAAACAGTCACTTCTACAGAAAAATTATTTATTACCTTTGTAGAAATGCATATATATCCCTAGAACAGCAAAGAGAGTATCCTCTCCCAAACTTATTACAAGGAAAAATTTAAAAAAAAAAAAAAAATCAACATGGATCTATAAAGTAATAGCCTTTGTGTATAATGGCCAGTCACATCTGCTCATGGAAAGAGGACTCGTTTGGATCCAATTGCCCTTGTGAGACAATGAGGAGAAAAGCCAAGTCACCTCACTTAGTTCAGTTGATCTTCACTAATTGATGGAATAAAAGCCAAAGCCCTGACCACCAAGGTACTCCAGATTCCAGATGTTTTAAATATTCAGGGTGTTTATAAAGCTACCAGATCCTTTTATACTGAATCCAAACAGTTATGTTCTACTCGAACTAAAATGTTCACTAGGTTAGGCTTAATTACAGAATAATAGACTAAGAGATGTTTGTGAGACTGAAAAAGACACAGAGTTGATGTAAGCCTGAAGCTTCACGTTCAGACTGCTTCTGGAAAACCTTGTCCAGAGATCCCTGATGCTCCGAACATCCAGGGAAAGTCACCCTCAAGGTGAGCACTGGACAGATCATCTTTGCTTCTAGCCTGTAGACCAAGAACATGGAACGATGAGTTCCAAAGTGAGGGGATTCTGAGCAAGAAGTAAAGAATAAAAAAGTCTGAGGAAGAGAGTCTGTAAAAGGAGCACAGAGATCACTCCCAAAAGGAAAGACAAAAAGGTAGTGTTGATGTGTCCCTCAGGACGGGGCAGTGAGAGTGAGTCAGTGGGTGGTGGCCAGAGAAACAGAGCTGGTGGAATGATGTTTTGCAGATAGGGTGTCTGAAGATGAAGGTGAAAGCAGCTTATTCATGTTTGTCATGGATCCAGGCATAAATGGGAGAAACAGCACATATGACATTATCCTTGGAAAGTGGGCCGAAGTGCTGCGGTCTAAAATGCTGGAAGTGTGTCTATAAGATACTCATGTAAGATTTTCCTCAAGAAGTATTTCTAGCCGGTTGATCTTGGAAAATGAAATAATTCATTTTGTTCACGCCATGTTGAGTTAGCTGTTATTAAAATTAGCTGTTGGGGCTGTGTGGCACGTTAGTTCCCAATTTCTCTGGGTATAAACCCTGAGTGATGGATCAGCTCATCAGATGCTGATGTTAGCCCTGAAACCCTGCAGAAAAATGACAGCAGGATGGGATCTGTTCCATGGAGCTTTTCTGCAATGCTCCTGAAGCCAGTTGAAATGTACTGAGCCTGCCAATAAAAGATATTCGGTGCTACTGACTCTCTTCCAGCATTCATTGCTGTTTCTCCCACATTCCTGCTGTCCTGGTGAGGTGGGTCCATGAGGTGCAGATGGCTGCAGGACTGGCATGCTCATCTCCTGCCCACTACTCCTTTTCCTCCACTGCACAAGACACAGACCCTCCGAGTGAAGCAAATATCCACTTACATGCAGTTTGCACAAGCAGCTACAGCAGATTTGTTGCTTAAGGGTGTACACAGCCCACATTTTTAATGATTGTGCAAGAAACTTCACTGAGAATAAAGCCTGAGCTTTAGAGGGTTGGGTGTTTTTTTTAAGTGTAAGCTGAAACAGAAGTTTCCATAGCTATTTTGGATTTCTAAAACAGCCTTTCTGTTTGTAAACATCCAAGCAGCGGAGATGCTGTCCTTCCTCCCCTCTCCCATGAGGAACCATCTCGTTCCTCGCGGCTTTACCTCCCCCTCTTTGAGCTGCCCACTGGCTCTGGAAGCAGCCCTGGGAATGAGACAATTAGGGCTGTGTAAACAGCAGCTAAAAATGCCTGGAAAGCCAGTCCTTCACGGGTAGATGAGGAGATACTGTCTCTTTTCCCCATCTTTGACCGCTGGACTCCTGTGCACAGGAAGCCCTTGTGTTCAGAAGGGAAAGACAAGCTACAAGACACCATGCTAGCTGTTCCAAATATTTCAGCCTGATTTTTCACAATTAAGTGCTTGAAACTAAAGCGGGGGGATTTTCCATGGTACTGAGCACTAAAGCCTTGGGTTTTGTTGGTGCAAAGGGAGCCAGGTATCAGGTAACCAACCAAGGCATCTCTAAACATGGCTACGGATATAGGAATTTTAGGTGTTGAGATTTCACCTGCAACCTTTCCTTTATTAAAGATATTCTAAATCGGGCCAGATGTGAACACTGCCAGCACTGGCTTTGGGCACAGTGCACGCAGTTTCACGGTGAAGTGATCCCAGTGAGGCTGGGCAGTGCTGCTGTCTCAGGGCCTTCTCTGCAAACGATGTCTTGGTGGCCTTTGCAGCCAGGGCTCTGCTGCTCCCAGGTACTTCGTGACCACCTAAGAGAGCAGCATGGCTCTACCTGCTTACATCAGGATAAGGTGTCTCCCTGAGACAGGCTAGAACTCCTATCTTTTTTCCCCTTTTTAACATTTTTCTTTCTTTTCTTTTTTTCCCATGCATTTTGCTCTTGTGGCTTGCAGCTCAAATGACAGGAACATGCCATTGATTGTGCAGTAGGGGGATACATGAGCCAACGGGAGACCAGCTCGGTTCTTCGCTCTCACTTGCCCTGGAGCAGGCCAGTGCCAAACTGGGGAGCTGTGGCCAGGCCCCAGCAGCTCCCAAGCTCTCCTGCTCGTTGGTGGAAACTGGACAGAAAGGATGGTGGGATCCTGGGGTTTTGCAAGTGTCCGCCAGGACACAGAACAAGCATGCAAGCCAAATCATCAGTGGAAATCAAAGGAGGAGTGCTCCATTTCGGTACATTCACTTCTCTTGTGGGGGAGGCTACTGACTGTTGCTAGTGAAAGGCCTGGTAGGTCATGGTAACATCTCGGCTCCAGACGTCCTTTCACGAGTATCTCTCATCTTTCTTGGTCAGAAACTTCTAAGCCAAATGAAAGGAGAGGTTTTTCATCATGGGAGCGATATTCTTCAATTACGACTTTTAAAAGTTTTTTATTAATCACTTATTCCTTTCAGCTTTTCCCAAGGCCTAAGAAGTAGGACACAGCTCTAGAGACTAAAATGTTCAAAGACAAGACCGGAGCTCACAGGCACATGGAAAATCCAAATGCAGGAAGCACCTAAATCTTTAATTTAGATGAGAGATTTTTTTAGCAGCTCCTTTTGCAGAGGTTACAGGGAAAGTGGGTCTTACAGGGACCTATGAATGTGAACAAGTTGTTTTGGTAGATCAGTATGGGAGTAGCAGTCAGTAAATAAAGGCAATGTAGAGAAGATAAAAAGAAAGGGGAAAAAAAAGGAAAATTGGTAGTGAGAGCAGCAGCCTCCATCTGGAAGATGAGAGCAAGAAGAGAAAAGGGGTTTTCATCTGGAAAAGAGAATTTCAGAGACTTTCAAAGCTTAAGTATCCAACTGAGGTGATTTCTTTAGGAAGCAGCATGGCATCAGAACTTTTCCTTAGCTACTTGGTATAAAATGCAAGAACAAAGTAGACAGCTGAGGCTGGCATGCAGTCCTGAGCATCCCCAGGTGAACTTGCTCTGAAAAACTGGCTCTGCACAACTGAACACAACTGCAGTGACGAGGACTGCTTCAGCAGGCTTGTATGGGCTGAAAAGTCAATATGAGAACTCAGAGCGTGGAAGTGCCGACAGGATAAAGGCATCCTCACAGCACTTGAACCTAGTCCAAGACTAACATAAGTGAAAACCTCTGTGTTGAATTGCAAGTTGCTTTTTTTCCCCCTATTTAAATAAACCAAAGTAGTTAAACTGAGACGATAAGAATCTGAACTGTTTATCTGAACCTTATCAGTGAATTCTACCTTTCAAAAATAGTTATTCAAATTCTTACTTCATCAGGCTCTAGAAGGTAATATATTTAAAGAAAGAAAATGTGGAAAAAAAATATTTGAAGGTGTTAGCTTCATCTGCATGGCAATGAAATGTTCTCAAGAAAGGCGTTTACTTTTAATTAATAATAAAGCACATGCAAACCACCACAGGCCACATTTGAGAAAATCTTGCAGTTCAAAGTGAGAAAAGACTTTTAATAAATGAAAGTTCCAGTGAGTACCATTAAATGAATGTCAACACAGCCATTAGAGCAATCTATCAACCAGCATAAAGAAAGTATAAAAATCAAACAGGTAAGTTATGGGCATAATAGAAGCTTGATCGTATTTTTGCACTTTGACTCCAGGAGAGAGATGTCTCTCCACAACAAAAGACAATTGTCTCAAAAGCAAACCCCAGCCCTATCCAGGAGGAGCTGGCTCCAGCCTCTCATGTTTTTGAAGATCCCCACTGCAAGGATTTACCACCATGTTCCTCAGCAGTGAGGTTAATTCATGTTCTGACATGACATGCTGTATCACCATGCTTACAGCCCATGCCTGCATTAATGCCTACTACTATTAAATGCTGCTTCTTGTGAATAAGACCTCAGATGAGCCACATCCTCACATGACCCAGCGCTGCGCCTGCTGCTCTGTGGCCGTGCTGAGGGTCCCATTGTCACCCAGCTCTTGGCTGGGCGAAGGACCACGGCCAAGGTGGATGCTGATTTCAAGGTCAGAGGATCGGTAGCTCCTCTTTCATCCAGGGATGCACACAACCCCTGCAGCTGACCAGCTGCGGTTGGGGGAACAGGTTATTGGTCATCCATGCATCAGTGTTTTGTGATCTGCTCCCACCTGCTGAAAATAGTTCATAGAGTTGTTTTTAAAAAAAATTGTTACCCTTCATTTCTATTCTCTCTTTGATCCACTTCTCCTTGAGCTTGGAGTTATTCCTCAGGGCTGGGGCTGCCCCTTCTTGAACAGCGGAAAACCTGTAGCATACCAGGGGTGCCGTTAGCAGCCAATATATACTCCTATGTCATCATAACAACAAATTTCTAGGCTACTTTCCAACCCCACTCCCCACACAGCTAGCACTCTAAAGAAAGCTTTACTAGGAGAAAACACAAAGAAAGAAAATAATGGAGGGTGCCTGAGCACAGCTCTCCCTCCAGGAGGTGCAGAGCCAGCCCCCATAGTGTGCAAGCCAGTGGTGCTCAGCATGAGAACACAGACCCTCCAGAGCACTTCCCAAGGAAAACTGGTGCTGCCTTTTGTAAAGAAGATGCTTTTTCTTTTATTTACAGTATCACAGAATCACAGAATGTTAGGGATTGGAAGGGACCTCAAAAGACCATCCAGTCCAATCCCCCTGCCGGAGCAGGAACACCTAGATGAGGTTACACAGGAAGGTGTCCAGGTAGTTTCTGAATGTCTCCAGAGGAGACTCCACAACCTCCCTGGGCAGCCTGTTCCAGTGCTCTGTTACGCTCACTGAGAAGAATTTTCTTCGCAAATTTAAGTGGAACCTCTTGTGTTCCAGCTTGATTCCATTACCCCTTGTCCTGTCATTGGTTGCCACTGAGAAGAGCCTGGCTCCATCCTCGTGACACTCCCCCTTGATATATTTATAAACACTAATAAGATCACCCCTTAGTCTCCTCTTCTCCAAACTAAAGAGACCTACCTCCTTCAGTATTTTTTTTTACTTTTGCTCAGAAAGCTAACAGGGTCCATAGTAATGCTGACCATGTTTAGCTGCATCAAGAGAGAGGGAGTGATGCTCAATCTATTTTCTTGCTTTGCTGTGCTCCCCTTTCGTTTGCAAGTGTGTTGAAATGACAGGAGCCACTGTCCTGGAGGAGCAGGGGGTGGTGATGCTGCAGAAGGAAGTGCTAAATATATGAGCGGCTAAATGGGAGTTTAGTGACCTCAGCTCTGTGTGAGATAGGAAAAACAAGGACTATGTTCAGCTCCACTGGGCTCGACAGCAAGGGCATAAAATGCCTCTGAGTGGGCTAAACGGCTCCAGCCCCAGAAAAAGACAGTTGAGCCGCTGAGATTATACTTAATTGGCTTTGTGGGAAGCCAGCTTTTCTGCAAGGCAGCCCACGCTGTCCCCTTGTACAAAGCCTTTTCATGAGCTACCGGGGACATGTTGCCAAACATCTCAGAAAATGCCAGTGCTGTAATGTCATCTCAGGAAACAGAGGAGCCCGAAGTCACCAGGACAGTCTCACTGCCCTCATGGTCCATCCCGACCACCTCTGCCCCTGCCCCTTCTCTTCCGGAACAATTCACCCCTCTTCCCCGTACTCCATCCTTAGCAGGCTGGATGGACCTCTCATCCCACCCCCTGTAGCAATGTCAGTAGCAGTGTGGACAATGTTTTAATCTAGGGAAGGACTTGGGTCCTCTCCCATGTCACCACACAGTGTTTAATCTCTTGTTCACAGTTCAGTCCTGGCCTGGGGGAGGCAGGGTTACAGCTACACAAACCCCCAAAGGGGAAGATGGTGCAGATACCTTGTCCAAGCCCATTTTCCTTGCAACAAAGACGCACACCTGTGGGTCTTCTCCATCATGCCAAGAGGCCAAACGTCCCGCCTTGTCTGTGAGTGCAGCTGGCTGCATTGGGCTCATCTGCTGGTGTCTGACAACAGGATTTTGCCCTAAATACACTACTGCCTCCCTGACAGTGCTCAAGCTGCATGGAGCTTGCCTGGCTAGAAGCTACATTTACAGCACGGCCTGGAATATGCTGCTGAGATGCTGGTAGAGAGGCTTGCCCACACCAGGAGTCCCAGGGAATTAGATGACATGTCTGTCTCTCTGTGCTTTCTCTGCTGCTAACAGAAAATTTCCCACAGGAAAATAATATCTCAGTTAACTTTGTCACTGACAGTTTCTACCTCTTGCTGAATGCCACCAGGAACCATCACAATCATGTGCCATGTAGACATGGACATGTCATGAAGGTGCTCAGGGCTTCATGTTACGCAGGAGAGATTCAGAGGAAAGTAGGATGCTCATGTTATGCTGAGGTATTGAGATGGATGTCCAAGAGCATGGTTTTTTCCCCTTGCGTGTATCTGCCAGTGCTATATGTCGCGAAGAGCAGGTCACTAACGCAGACAACGCTACAGCAGTGAATGAACAGCACCTTGAAACAGGCCGTGGAGAGAGCTCAGCTGTGGATGCAATCCAGCACACCATGCAGGGAGGGAGTCTAACTTCCCTCGGAATTTCCTTCCCAGATTAACTTTTGCATGGGATATTAGGAGTAAAGGTTTGGCTGGGTCTCATTTGTGTGATTGCTTGTGTGAGCTTGAGATGTAGGTCTGCACAGATGCATGCTTCTTCTGTGTTTTTATCTGAATGCCTGGCTTATACACACAAAGCAATTACAAATGGACCAGAAAAAGTGAGAATAGTTTGGAGGGGGGAGGTTGGGGGGCTTTTATTTCTTTCTTTTTTCTTTTCTTTTTTTTAATTTGTCTTTTATACGTTGAAGGTGTGGTCCAGTTGATTTAGAAATTTTTTTCTCCGAAGGAACCATTTTACCACTCTTAGTTTATTTCCTCAGCTCTCAAATCTGAACCTAACCCTCTGTTTCCTAGCCATGCTTTGAAAATAAAAGAACTTGGAGCCAGATGCTGAGCTGATACATCCATAGAAACACTTAATTTTGTTTCCCACATGGTGCTTTTTCAGGCAGCCTGTTCTGAGGCTGGGCATAGCAGTGCAAGTTCGGCTAGGCTGCTTCCAGGGGTCATTGAAGCCAAAATTCGTGGTTATGTGAGCCCAGCCTAGTGGCTCCCAGCTGGTGAGACAGTGGTTCCCAAGTGAATCAACTCTGCTAGTGGTGCTGGCTGGAGCTGGGAGCACTGGGGAGGTACCCGAACAACCCTGGGCAGAGCCAGCCTGGTGCAGCCCCTGTGGCTGAACAGGCTGAGACATGGAGCTCTGCCAGTGTCCTCCAGCGAGGCCCAGACCTTTGGGGGCTGCAGCTGCCACACGTACATCGTGAAACACCTCCATAAATGAAACAAAGGGGCTACTGCATATAATGCAAAGTACCTGGTGGGGGGTGTTGCAGATGGTATAAGAAAGGGTCCACAGAACGAAGCAGAAGAGCCCTTTACCTCGCTGAGTTGTTTTTGGCATTCCCACAACGCTTTGCCTTTTGAGCTCAGCCTTACAAGCTTCAAGGCAAATCAACAAGTTCAAGCATGAACCTAATTCAAGCTCTGAATAAACCCATACCTGACAACTTTAATTATTAGGCTGATGCGTCATATTTACATTAATTTGAGCAGTACTTAGATTCAATTACAATAATTCTTCCATATATTCATTCCAAGATATTTCAATGACTTAGCAGATGGCATATATAATCAAAGCTTAGCAAAAGAAAGATGTTTGCTTTCTACAAATGAATTGTTCCTGTACCTGGATGCTGACTACAGCATCCAGTGTATGTGTCTGTATGGATGTGCCTAAAATGGTATCAGCATTTTGAACACAGGTGACTAAAGGACAGGGACTGGAAAGTCCATGAGCCTTGGCTATGCTCCCAGGATCGCATCACAGGCCCTCTGAGGCGGGTCCATGTCCACCTTGTCATATACTTTTGTAATCTGGAAGTACTGCTGGATGCATTCGTCTCTTGCTACTCATTGATCATCCTGCAGCAATGCCCAGCACAGACGTTTTTCACCATCAGCTGACCAGAAAATTTATTCCAGACTAGATGATCCCTGAGGTCCCTTCCAACCTGGTATTCTATCATTCCATCATACCAGGTGGGACTTGGCTCCTTTTCCCTGCCTGTTTCCCAGGGCCTTTTTCAGGGACACAGCTTACATCTGTTGGACATAGAACGTGACAAGGCACTCAAGCAGAATGTCACACCAGCAGCTCCTTGCACCATATCACGATCTGTTCTAGTTGTTTGATAACTCCTAGGTATAGCCTATGCTGTTTGCGATTGATAAGGTGTTAGATGATCCGCACCCCCAAAGTGGAGAACCTGCCTCCTCCTTTCCACCACCAACAACCCAGGACAATACTCCCATACTCATGAGCTATGAAGAGTGGAAGCCGCTGCCCAGGTATTCTCTACTACTGTGTTTGGGTTTCTTTCACTCACCTGGTGCAATATGGACAGTTGAGATGTATGGCAAAGTACTGCTCTTTTCCCAGGCATTAGAGATGAGGGCATACAACAGACAAATTTTAGAGTGCAAGTTCTCTTTGAAGACCTGTGTCCTCACAAAACTACTTCTCAGGATGTTTTGGGAGGAAAACAGTGAGCGGAAAGGATCTCTCTCTGAACAAAAATCTCACTCTTCCGGTAGGGGATGAGCAAATAAATTCGGGCTACTTTAAAATCCAGCAAAAATGCTCTGATTCTGTGACTATTCTACTCTTTGCAGTGGTGGCGATTAGTTTCCTGAGCAGTTTGTCTGCCTTGGGGAAGGTCCTGATTTCAAAGCAAGCAAGATCCAGCTCTGACAATCACTGCATTTCATCATTTGCTTCCATGCTGCTTATTCTTTCCAACGTTTCGGTTCTCTGATCGAGCTGACCACGCCAATCCCACGGGTGCGTGGGGACCTCGCTGTCCCCACCGAGTACGCAGCAGGGTCGGTGTCACCCGAGAGGGGACCCGGCCCTGCGCCCCGCCGGCCGCTGCAGTGGGGTGTTCGCTCCACTCGAGGGAGCTCACGCTTTTGAGTAGCTGAACTTCAACCCTCGCAGCATCATCAGGCAAAATCCTGCGGGTGACAAACTCTCTGTGCCAGGGGAGGCTGCACCCCGGGAGGACTTCTTTCCTCCTGAAGGGCTGAGGTTTGTGCCAGAGCATCCACTGCTCCTGGGTGAGGTGAAGCATTTTCAAGCCTGTTGTGTCCAGGGGGTCCAGGGCTCCTGTCACCTGTCCCAGGGGCTGGGGCAGCCACGACACCTAGCACGCTCCCACCTGTCTTTGTCACCGCAGCTGTCATGGCCCAAGTGCTGCTGGATGGCAGTCTGCAGCATGGGGCAGTGTGGGAAGGGACAGTTTCCCACTGTGGAGCAGACTGATAAGGCTGATAGGACAGCTGAACAATTTTTAAAAGTAGATTTGAGGAATAAGGCTTACTAGGGCTATTGTTTTATAAGCAATAGTTTACCTTACTGTGTCCTGCATAGTGACTTTGCACAGCAGGCAGAAGTCTACATTTTCCTAAGGAATCACTCTTCTAAGTAAGCTGACTGTATGTAAAGGGAATGACTAAGGAGGTAGTTTCATTCCCTAATATACATATATTTCATTCCCCTATATACATATATATGTATATAAATAATTCCTTGTTTCATGCATGCATGCTTTACAATATCAAGACAAAACCAGGATCTAGACAGATGCTTAGAAAGCACCTGCACCTTTGGCAGGACAGTGAGAAAGGAGCTGCTCCTCACATCCCTGCTCAGCCAGGAATCGCAGAAGTGTAGATGCTTTTGGAGAAGACCAGAAGGCAAAATCCATCCCTGGCTTCATTAGAGACAGTTAAACCTGATGCATCCTGTCTCCAGCCACTCCCTGACTTGTCTCCCGAAAGCCAGCGCACACCGAGGCGTTCCCGGCTCCCCAGCCAGGGTCAGGTGTCAGAGGCAGCTTCTCCAGCGAGCCGGCATGAGTTAGAGCATTTGGGAACCGCTCCAAGCTATTGGAAAAAAACAACTCCCAAATTAGCTGGGGTGGCTCCCAAGTGAATCCACCTCCGCGGGGAAGGCGGTGATCTAATGAAAGCGTGCGGTCAGAAATCAAAAGAGCCTGGAAAGCATTCCAAGCTGTATAATAAGATTTCACATTTCATATCTTCAAAGCATTAAATGAACATTATCTAATTAATCCTCACAACACTCCTCAGAGATATTATCCTTATTTTACAGACAGAGAAACCAAGGCACAAAGTTAAGTCACTTGCTCAGGGCCAGAGAAGGGAGTGTCAGAGCTGGGATTAGAGTCCAGGAGTTCCTGGCGCCCAATTTTTTCCTCAGACAACTGGGTCATGTGTCTTCCCTGCAGGGAAGATAATAATGAGCCCATAATTACCCATACAAATTCCCAGTGACCAGGCTAACCCGTCTGTATAAAGCTATTTGTAATTCCAATAAACACGCCCATGATTTAGCTGCCTCTATGAACTACCACTACTCTCTCAGCCATAGGCAGCCAGACTTTCCAATAAAGGCTGTTCTTTGCCAGAGTCAATCCCAGCTCTGATGCTCTTCAAGGGCCAGTGGAAAATGTCTTTCCACTTGTAAATCCCTGGTGACCATCCACATACGGCATGAGCACTGTGAGAGACATGGTGTCCAGGCAAAGTTTGGGAGAGAGGGAACAGTGCTGGAGAAAATGGACAAGCCCTTTGGGCACACATGCCCTTTTCCAAGCCTGATGCAGAACCAGGAACTTTGTGCTCAGTACAGGCTGACAGCAACTCCTCACCATCAAAGAAGAGGTTATGTGGTCAAATGCATCACTCGGCTTGATCTGTCAGTCTCATAGAATAAATAGCCCCTTCCACATGTTGACATGATCCCCTGAAATGGCCTTGAGCAGACTCACTGCAGTGTCACTGGAAAACTCAGGGCACCCGAAGTGCAATATGCCATTGGCTCCTACCCTGTCCTGCCCAGGGGAAAATGGAGCAGCTGTTGTCTTGCTGCTGCTTGAGCTCCTGTGAATGTCCAGGGGAGATGGCTCTGCCCTGAGGCACCCATTTTGGCTGGGTTTGAACCTGCTTTTCCAGCATGTTGAGGCCTCTATGATTGCGCCATGAGTGTGCGAGTGCATGTGTGGCTGTATGTGTGGCTCTTCTACCAATATATTTGAACCCAGGTGAGCTGGTCTTCCTAAGCTGAGGCTCAGGCATTGGGTGCCATCATGAAACATTCGTCTGCTGTCATGTCGACAGCGACCCCTTTTCACAAAACCTCTATTGTCCCTACTCAAACCCACCTTGTTATTACTCCAGGAAAGAGATCACCATGAAATGACCTTCTGGGATGTGTTACACTGCTGTGACAAGCAGCACAAACTATTTTAGCTGAGACTTACATGTCTGCTCTCTCTCTTCTCCCACGCTGTGGTGTTTACTCTTGCTTGCAATGGACTTGTCCAGAGTCACCTATGGTTTCCAGGACAGGCCAGCAAAGCACTGTACTAGACACTGTGAAACACAGGAATAGCCCCTTTTCCTGCCATGTCAGCCTTTGTGCTTGGGTCACACCGTTCACAGCGATGCCAAGGATGCTGGAAGAACTCACAACTAATGAAGTTTTTGATGCTCAAGAGACCTATAACGCTGCCTGAGTGCAAGCAGTTCTGTCACCTCCACTGGGGCCAGGACCGAGGCTCACTCCTCCAGAGCACTATCATTGCAGTGATATGGACTTATCTGGGTGCCTTTTCTCTTGGCAGCAAGTCATCGTTTCCCAGTCAGGCTACACCACAGGTAACTGCCTACAGCTCCCAGAGGTTTGCTTCTGGTCAGGTACCAGCGCCAGAGACGCTCCCAGGCAGCTGAGGTGCTGCTTAGTATTTCCTCTGATTCACAGTGATGTGGAGAAGCCCATCTGCTACTTTTCAGCACGTTGGGCAACATTTCAAAACCAGGCCAGCCCAGCAGCATTGCTGAGCTCCAGATAATGTTGTGCTGGTTGAGAGCTGTCCCATGCTGACCACACTGCATCTTTAGACCACTGGCTGTTGTCCTTTCGGGGCTCTGGGGTTTAGAAGGGGCATGGAGGAAGGCACAGCCTTGGGGACACAGAGGATGCCATGGCACATGTCCTCAGAGAGGTAAAAGAGGAGGGTGAGGAAGCGGTGGCAGCAATGTGGTTTCCTCTGAGAAGAGCTGGACATCTGCATGATCTCTATGTGGTGCAATGGCACCTTGTCATTGAGGAGAGAAGCATGAAAGAGCACTTCAATGACTTTAAGAAAAAAAGGTCCATGTCTGTCAAGCTCCAAGGTGCCACATCACCACCCAAGCTGGCTGCAGGGCAGAGCAGCAGCAGGGCTGTAATGCAGCATTTGAGAACATGCACAACTCTTCCTAAGCCAAGAGTTGCACAGTAAAGCCGACTGCTTAGGAATGGAAGAGGCACCACTCAGCATTTAGGGCCATATTTCTCAAACTTGATCAAAACTTTCTCTGTTCCCAGGCTTTTAGTTTAACTGGTTGAGGAGTCTAGTTGTAATGGTTGTGCTTTCAAATACAGAGCAGCGGTTGCTGTGGAGGGCTGAGTGCACAGAGAGCTGCTTCGGTGCAGTGCTGATATGAGAGATGTTGCTCTTTGGAAAATGTGGCTTTTCCTTTATTTTTCATTATTGCTTTGATTTTTATAACTGCTTTTATTTGTATATCCAGAATTATCATTAAAAGAAATAAAAGCCACATTTTGTTTACTAAAATACTTCGATGTGATTTTTTGGAAAATAATTGTGGTAAATGTACACACACACATTTCATCTAGCCCTTATATTTATTAGTAGATTTATGTTGAATCAAATCACCTCTTCCTCACTTTTTTCGTCCTAGGACCTAGAACTCCTGTGCAAAAACTTGTGTAATCAGGTTATCAAGCCATAGAGATGTTTTCACTACAATGATTACCAGAAGTTCAGAAGAGCTTCTTGTTGGCTGATCTGCTGAGCTGTAACAATAAAAACCTACGAAACACGCATATGTATGTGTATATCTTTCCCCACAATTGCAAAACTTTATATGAAAAAGATGGACAATAAATGCTGACAGGCAGAAATTATGTTATTCCAGAAATATTGCTAACCATGCAATAAAACATTTTCTTTTTCTGTGAATGGTATCGTTTAATGCCATAAAGTGATAGTACAAAATGGCATGTTAGAACCTCATTAGACACTGACAGCTGTAAGCATTTCAGGATGTTGTATTAAAAACATCTGCATAAAGGAAAAAATAGCATTAAAAAAAAAAAGGAATGAAAAGCTGAAAATAGCCTCATGTCCAATTTGTTGTCTGGTAGCTGCTGAAACTGGGAGTGACCAAAACCTTCTGATTTCAATAAGTTAAATATAGCAAGGGTTGAATCCTTGGGATCTAGGCACACTGTGTCTTAAGTTACACATTTTGCCTTATATTCCCTGTCTCGTGGGGCACGCATTTTGTGAAATGCCTCTGTATCATTATTACATGGGAGGTGACTCCAAAAGGCAATGTTACCACTGCACCACCAATTTCTTACCAGCTGTGGTCTAGCAGATTTTTCA
Organism: Pampusana beccarii; assembly: GCA_013399365.1. Lineage (NCBI taxonomy): Eukaryota > Metazoa > Chordata > Aves > Columbiformes > Columbidae > Pampusana > Pampusana beccarii. The sequence continues at coordinate 41,688 of VWYH01003442.1, forward strand.
CTCACCGCGCTCAAAACAGGTTTTAGACATGAAGAGGTCCTGGGCTGCAAGGGAAGATTAAAATGTTTGCTTAGGATATTGTGCAGTAACAGGGAAATACATGTGGAGTCGATCACTCAAAATCCAGATGCAGCTACTGTTTGGCATCTGCTTCTGCTGTTTCTCATTTTGTTTTTCCTGAAGCTGAGTTGCCATACCTTTGGTGTCCTCAGCTACCAGGTGTTGGTGCACAGACAAGGAATCCAGGAGGAGCTGACGTCATGGTACTACCATGCCAAATAGCACAAAAGGTTTTAAAACCAACCAACCAAACAAAAAAACAACCCCAGCCTCACCAACCTCCTAAACTGAAGCTGTGAGTGGGTCTGATCCCCAAATAGGAGCACTTCATGGGCAACTCTTCTGGTTTCAGAAGGCTCTTGAGCCTCTTGGGCATTGCAAAGCAGATTAGCAGATTCTCACTTGCAGATGACAGGTAGAGGGAACATATCCAGACAGCCTAACACAAGACATTTGGGTGGAGGACTGCAGTTTCAGTTGCTAAAGGAATGACTCGCAGCCATGGATGGAAGCCCTTCTTCCTATTCTGTTGGATGAAAATGCCACTGGGAAGTGAAACTGGAATTGTAATACTTTGTGAAATGATGTTCTGTTTCCTAAACGGAACTGTTAGTGTTGGAAAATGGGAAGAGTCAACAAAAATACACGGATGTGCAAGTTTTCCTTCATGCTACCGTTTCAAATTCAACATCTTTCAGAGCCATTTTTTAAAAAAATATTTCTGATTTTTCCAGCTGACTCCAGAAGCATGAGTATCTGATGCCTGGAAATCAGACTGACAATAAACATCAAAGCAGATGTTCTATCATTTCAACCTACTTACTCCTCACAATTTAGAAAACCTGAAAGGAAAAAAATGTCTCTAATGGAAACCCATTGAAATGTAGGCAAGCTGAGCAAGCAAGTTACGCCACTGAACAAGAGACTCAGTTACTCTTGAAAACGGGATGCAGATGAAAGTTTGAAAGGCCAGCAGCAAGGTCAGGTTCCTGAGACTTCAGTTGCTGAGCATCAGCTGAGCTGTAGGCACTCTCAAAATGCCAAGTAGTGCAACTACACATAGCCTAAGTGAAAGAAGGTTTGAGAAAATCAGATTAATTTGTATCTGTCATGGCCTAACCTGCATATACCCATAGACAATCTCTGCATCAGCTGATATGACAACTTGGTCAGCTGTAGTAATGTGACCAAGACAGAGCTGCTGTTTATGTGTCTGGTCCAAAGCCTTTAAGGAGCTTGTTGTGGCTCTCCTCCAACTTTACTTTTGGCTTGGGCCAAAATCTACTGAAGTGAAATGAGAGCCACAACAGTTACTGAACTGTTACACCTACATGGTACTTCTGACATGGAGACATACATTTAATTCCCTTTGCGTCTAGTGTGATACAGGAAGAAAGCCTCAACACATGAACACAGCCTTTTTGATATTTCTCCTCTTCAGATGCTCTCAAGCTGCTGAGAAACAAAACAAAATCTCACAAAATGTTTCACCAACAGTTTTGCTCTTCAGCAGCAGCTTTGCTTCCAGCAACCCATTTACCTAAAACCATCCTTCAACAGCCAAGAAGTATCCCTCCCTCTTGCCAATCCACAGGGAATTTTATGGGCAATTACTTCCTGCCTCCATCTTGAACCAAGGACTCATAGAAAGATTTATTCCTGAGCAAACATCTGAAAGCTTCACCAGTTGTGTCTAAATATTTATGTTCATGTCTACATAGTAAAAGATTGCATCTAGTATAAAGGAAAGAGGTACAGACAAATGAAGGAAGTCTTGGTGACAAAGGAAAGTGATGAAAACTATCAACTGCTTTGAAGGTTAGACAAATCGCTCGCGAGCTGTAAGCTGCATTCCTGCTCAGATCAGAGCACTGTAACTTCATTGTTAACATTGCTAAATGTAGTTTTGCACAGTCTTAGGAAAGGTACTCTGTACAGTGCATCTTTCATAATTAAAAAGAAAACTATTGTCCCTTTTCCAAGTTAAATAAACCTTGTTTATCCAGAGGGGGAGTAAGTGTGGTGAGCTGGTCTGAGAGACGATTTTGAAACTTTAGATCCAGAGGAGTCTGAAAGTCTGAGTTAGGGACAAAGGACTCATCTGCAGCATCATATAAAAGGCCCTGGCACAGCAAGCTGTCAGGATCTTGGCTGTGAACACTTGGTGCGTGTTGAAAGCCCAAGGACAATAGACCTGACCCAGCACCGTGGAGCCAGAGGGCACTTCGGCAAACCTACAGTGTGTGCAGCCTCGAATCGCAGTGGACACAAGCAGAAAGGATCAAAGGCAGTGTGAGATTCCCCCACCTGCTGCGCTGCCTGTACATCACTGCCTGCACAGGCCTTGCACTGGCCCACGAGAGGCTCTTTGATCAAGGTGTTGCTTGACATCAGCGAGAAAGCACGGACACAGTCACTGTGGGAAGGGATGGGGTTTCCATGAGGAGGAGTTTGTATTTTGAGTCTCCTCTGGTGGCTGCTGAGAGGGGGTCCGAGTAAACGCTGGCAATCCCATGGGAGGACAGGCTCAGAAATGAGCGGGGCTGGAGTCAGCTGCCATTCTTCATTGACTCAGTTTGAAGGTCTCCGCTGTGCCCTGGCTATACTGCCACATACTGCCACTCGCTGTGCTGACCATGATCTAGGAGCAAAAAGCTCTAAGCAAACATTTTTATTCCTAAAAAATCTTGCAATGACAAAGATTCATCTTAAATGTGGTACTTCTGGTGATATGCTTGATGTTAGTTCTTTCATCTACCGGACTCCAGCAATGAAGTCAGTAATTGTGGCCACTCACACAGTAAGTGTGGCAGGTTCACAATGCCAACTGAGATGTATCATTTGCAATGAGCAGCAAGGTTTGTGGCTGGATTTAGGCTGAGTCCCTGGCCAATTCCACTGCTGACTCCGCTGGCAGGTCTTCTGACACAGGCTCTGGGGCTGTTTTGGATTCAGGCAATTGCTGGTTTGGCCTCTCTCTCACGTCTTCTTGGACATGGCTCCCCTTTGTCTTTCTCTCCGTGACACGTATTCCCTCTGAAACAATTAGGACCTTCACAAGCTCTTTGTTTCTAACTTTGGGCAGTTTAGCACAAAGTATATTTATCCTAATTGCATACTGAAAGTGCACTCGGCTCGGCTTGGTTTTCCCTCATCAGGACTTGTAAGAGGATATTTGTCATTGCTGGGAGCAACACTGGAGGTGGCAGAGCTGCAAACCTAAAGGATCTGCCCTCCCCTGCTTTATCCTCTGTCCTGGAATTGGATGACATTGGATATTGATGTCATTAGAGTTTTCCAGCTCTTGTTCCACTTTAAAATATCAGCTCTACTTTAAAACTTCATGATTCCCATCAAAGCAAGCATATCTGCTCTGAGTCTGGGTGTCAATCTCCCCTTTAATAGAGGAGAGCTAGGAGGGAATAAAAACACTTGTGTTCTGCCTTTGGGGAGCATGTCCCAAGGCTGAGTCTGGGGCTATGGTGCATGAAATGAGCCCTGGAACTGAAAACTGTCTCAGGTATCTCTACATAGCATGAAACACATTCAGGTTGTGAACAGAGCTGTCCTCCAGTGGATAGAGGACTACCCTGGGCTGTTGAAAACTGCTGCCCCATAGGCTCCCAAGCAAGTCATTAGGATACGGCTAATGCTGTAGCTATGTTACTAACCCTCCTCATCCATGTGCTCTTACCTTGGAGCATAAGGGCCTACATGGGGAACATAATCATAGAATCGTAGAATCGTTTTGGTTGGAAAAGACTTTTAAGATCATCAAGTCCAACTATTAACCTAGCACTGCCAAGTCCACAGCTAAACCATGTTCCCAAGAACCTCATCTACACATCTTCTAAACACCTCCAGGGATAGTGGCTCAACCACTTCCCTGGGCAGCCTGTTCCAATGCCCGACAAACTTTCCATTAAAAAAAATTTCTAATATCCAATCTAAACCTCCTCTGCTGCAACTTGAGGCCATTCCCTCTTGTCCTATCACTTATTACTTGGGAAAAAAGATCAACACCCTCCTTGCTACAACCTCCTTTCAGGTAATTACAGTCCTGTATTTATGCCATATAGTTGCCCATGAAGATAAGCCTCTGGCCCCTGCTGTGCTTCAGTCTCCCACTGGGAAACTGCAAATAATAACTTTGTCCCTCCCTGGAAGGTCATGGGAGCAAATCCTCTGAAGATCTCAGGTGCCATGGTGGGATGGGCCCAGGTTGTGCAGGTTCCTCTGGTCAAAAGAGAGGTCAGTCTGCATCTTTACCAAATTCAAACAATAACAAGAGATAAAAATATATTTTTGGGAACCTTCCAGATTCCTGCAAAGAATATTCTGTTAAGTAATACCTAAAGGTCTACAGACAATGTTTGCCTTCATCCTTTCCTTCTTTCCTGCATTCTTTGGTCCTTTCCCAGCAGGAAGCAGTTTCCAACATTTCTGCTTCCCATTGCTTCTTTTGCAGGCTCTCCACAACAGCACAAACTAGTGTTGTGATGCCAGCAAGTACGGTGTAATTGGAACAAAGATGTAAGAAAGTTATGTGAGACAACAGCATACATCCTTGTACTCTCTCCTGCACAGTCCCTCTAGATATACTATCAGGAGGCTGATAAATAATGCAAGAAAATTATAACATCTTCCACAACTAGCTGTACTACACCTTCCTTCAAAATTTCATTGAAATATCTACAAGCTGGAAAGGAAACCATTGTGACTTTCTGATCTGTGTAGGAAGTGATGTCTTGGGTTTTTATTTCCTTCAGCCATCAGGAAGCAGGGAGATGATTAATGACTGTTTCTTTCACATACTAAGGAGAGAAAGAGACAGGAGAATTTGTTTGATTTTTTCGGTATATCTGTGGTTCTTCAATCAAAATTCTGTTAATATGCAGGTATAAAGCGTTTTAAACCAGCATCCTCTATGTCAGATGATGAAAGGACAAGGGAACAATGTCAGAGGTGCCTGTGGAAAGATGCATCTGACTAGGCATGTCTGTAGGGTGCTTGCAGGACTTGCTCACACACACAGGACAGCTGGATACAGCCCAGCTGCAAGCTAGAGGCTGGTGACCACACTAGATACTGATGTGTCTCCACCAGTTCCTCGATATCTTCAAGACTGTGTAGGACCACAGTGCAATAGTGTGTAGAGCTTATTGTTTTGGGGTTTTTTCTGACTAGTTCCAGAACACCTGACCATCTGGGCTCTTTCTTGGGTGGTAGATTTTGCATATGACATTAATGTGCTTGCTAGGCATGCAGGTGACTGTAACATAGAAGTCAAACAACCTTCCCAGCATGATCCCCTCAGAGCCCACTCACCAGTCCTTCAGCAAGGAGCACTTGTGCATCTGGCTGGAAAATTTCCATCCAGGCAAGCATCCATCTCGCCCAGTACTTGGGAATATGTTAGTACATTTCATGAATAAAACCACCTCTGAACCCTGCTGTTGCATTTCACAGCTCATTTTAAGCTTGCGACTTGGTAATGGCAGCAGAAGGCTAAACGCGGTCTGCAAAAGCCAGCCCAGAAACAGAGTAAATGCCTGAGTTTCTGGCCTCTGTGAACTCTGAGCTGCTGCTGTAGTTCTGGGGAGACCTGGTGTACCTGAGCCTTCGAGCTCTGGTACCCTCAGCACAACACTGTACTAAATGCAGCTGCGGGGCGGGAGCTAGAAAAGCTTCATAGTCAGCTCCCATCTTCAACTCCTTTTGAGGTGGAAGCAAAACCATCTGTACCTCCAGCATCTGCTGCCTAGGGGACTTAATGGCCTGGGGCGGGATGGGCTGAAGGGGACATGCTGGCTGTAAACTTAATTTAAACCAGTACGCACAGGCCCTGACCCTGCTGGCTGAGGTGCTTCCTGCAGAGCCACCAGTGCCAGCAGAGAGCAGAAGATGGCTGGCACCAGGATGGCCCTTTATACCCTGGGATTTCCCATCAGCCCGCAAGTCTGTGGTTAAAATGGCTTCCTGTTTGCTTTACCCCCCAAAAAAGATACAGTCAGCATCCAGACCAAATATTCCAAGGATATTACTTCAATTTATCTTTCAGCTTGGACTATTTCAACTTCCTAAACTGCATTCATCCCTATGGGAAAAAAAAAAAAGTAAGAATCCAGACCAAATATTCAAAAGAAATTACTTCAATTTATCTTTCAGTTTGGACTATTTCAACTTCCAAAACTGAATTCAACCAAAAAAAAAAAAAAAAAAAAAAAAGGCACCTCATAGACCGAAAGGACACATTTATTTAAAAAAATAAATGGCAGTGGGCATGTGCTGCTGGATTTATGGCTGAGAATGTAACACACAAGCACTGCCCTGCGCTTTGATAGCTTAGCACTTCTGTGATGTGTGAATGAAGTCCAGCAGGCCCAGGACCATGTTAATCTCAGGGTTTTGATCTCTGTCCGTAATGAGATGCCGGCAGCCTGTACTTCAAAGCCTGCACTGATACAGATAATCTTGTGAAAGGCTCTCCGCATATCCAGGCAGCTTGTATTGGGGATTACAGCGACAACAGGAGGAGATGATGGAAGAGGAGGTGCTTGCTTGATGCTCGGTCCTTCGGTTTCTTTCTAATGTTCCTTTTGGTTTTAATTTCTGACGGGTGGTGTGGTGCCCCCCCCAACCCAGCTCAGTAGGACTTGCTCTGTCAGATGGACCCTGTGTGCTACAGGCAGACGGGGTGGCCGGGATGCTCTTCTGCCTGGGATGTCTGTGAAAATACGGCCATTTAGTGCTCAAGCAGTGGATGCTACAGGGTCCAAGCTGAGATGCGGACAGGGATTGTGTTAGAAACTGCACAGGCAGTTAAATGTTACACTTCCAGACTTCTGAGGTTATTTGTTTCTTGAAACAGTTGTAAGGGAGGAGGGGAAAGGGTAAAGATGACAGCAGACCACAGGCTGTGAGAAGCATGTTATAAAGGAGAATGAGCACTAGTTTCACATACACAATTATGCTTTATGTTGAAAGTATATAATTTTCAAGGCGTGTCTGACCAGGAAACAGAACTGAAATATTTTTATGTCGATGAACCCTACTGATCCAAAAGAAAAACAGTGGCAAGGATGTATTACAAATGTGTCCCTTGATTACTCTTCCATTGAGAACATTTACAGAAAATTAGACCAAAAACTAGACTATCAATTTAATTTGAATAAATAAGGTTAATATCTGGCACCCTGGTACCAGATCCATTGTTCTCAGAAACCATGTTCAAGACTACATATATTTAAGCACAATCAAACCTGTATTTTCCAAGCCTAAAAAGGAATCATGTGGCATTCAGTCTGCATTACTGTTTGTCTTACAGGGAAGGTAGCACTGACTGCAGTATGCTGAGAGAAATCAGAGATAAAGCAAGAGCAGGAGAGTGATTGTACTGGATTAATTCAGTCACTCTCGTGTGCACTGGCTATTTGTCGCATGTAGACAAGAAGCACAGGTTAGTTTTTGGGCATTAGCAGGTTAGTGACTCCATAGAGGACATCCAGCCCTGTCCTCAGGACAGAGTGATGCAGTGAGTCTGTGATGCAGTGAGACAGTGAGTCTGCTCACGATCTTGCAATGGAAACTTCCCTCCATGTTTTCACCATCACACACTTAGATCCAGCATCCTTACTTAAGCAACAGAGGCCCATCATTCAAGAAGCTTATTCAATGATACACTCCAGTGGATTAAATGGAAAAGTATACTTAGGCCACAGAGTAGTTTAAGGGGCAACAGCATGAAAGGAGTCAAAGCTGCTTCTAAACACTGTTTCAACACATCAGGATTAAAAAGTTTTGCAGAAGTCTGTGGGCCCAGCTGAAGCCCAGGGTCTAAAAGCAGTGCTCAGGGAGGACAAGACCACTGCAGAGAAACAAGGCGCATTAGAATAATAGAATGTCCTGAGTTGGAAGGGACCCACGAGGATCATGGCATCCAACTCCTGTCCCTGCACAGGACAACCCCACAGTTCACACCATGTGTCTGAGGACATTTTCCAGTCTCTTCTTGAACACTGTCAGGCTTGGGGCCGTGACACCTCCCTGGGGAGCCTGTTCCAGTGTCTACCACCCTCTGGGGGAAGAACCTTTTCCTAATGTCCAACCTAAACCTCCCCTGGCAAATCTTCCTGCCATTCCCTTGGGTTCTGTAACTGGTCACTAAAGAGAGGAGTTCAGTGCCTACCCTTCCTCCTCCTTGGTGCCCATGGTCTCTTGTAGCAGGAACTGGGAGACTGCCACACGGGAACCTTCCTTGGAGAGGACTTGGCCAGAGTGACTCCAAAATCTTGGGGGATTGCATTGAAGAAGTCATGGCACAAATAAATGTAACGGGTCTCACCAGGCTGACGGGAGCAGATGGCAAGAGATTCAGGACAACCTAAGGATGGCCAGATACAATTACTGAGATAGTGTCCATCTCACTGAACACTTCCTCGATCAGGAAGCAAATGTGCCACCAAGGTTAAGAAAGGCACTAGGAGAATCTGGGGACCTAGAGACATGTAAGCCTGAGGTCTGTACCAGCCAAAATAATAAAATTTATAATAAAAGATCAAACTAGTGGACACCTTAAAAAAATATGATCTGGATAGATACAATCTTGGTAAGAGTCAACATGGCTTCTGGAAATCCTGCCTTTCCAATCTCTCAAAGTTCTTGAAAGGACTAACAAACATGTTGATGGAAGTTAATCCAGTAAAGTCTCTTCCCGCAGATTTTTAGGGAAACTAAGGAGGCAGGGGGAGGGGGAAGTTTTGGCACAGAGAAACAGCTGAAAGGTGAGAAACAGCTGAAAAGTAAGAAACAGAACACAAAAGAAATAGTGATTGCACTCAATAGAAGGAAGTTACCAGTGGAAATTTCAGGGATCTGTGCTGAGGTCTGTTCTGTTCAAAATACCCATAAATAAAACGGAAAAGGGCATGAGCAGTGAGAGACAAAGGTCACATATGATACAAAGTTGTTTAAAGTAATAAGGGCAGGTTGTGACAAATTGCGGAAGCATCTTATGAGACTGTATGAAATGTCAGGTGAAATTTAGCATAGCTAAAGATAAAGCAATAGAACACCATGAAAACCAGTCATAGTTTCACACATCAGATTTTGGTCTTTATGTTGATCATTTCCTATTGAGGAGCAAGGCTTCGGTATTAGGAAGACACAACTGCAGTGCTGCAGAGCTGTGGAACTCCTTGCAGAAGAACACAAAAGACAAAAATAGTTTTCATCAGTTCAAGAGGAGGCTGGACAAGTACTTGGAAGGAAATCCTTTGCAAGCTGCTTGACAAATGACAGTGGGTTCAGAAAAGCCTAGTGCCTCTGCCTCTCTCCTCTCCTGCCCCACAGACCAGGCTGCCTTTGAACCCGCACCTCTGTGGTCCTTGGGGGCTTATGGGGACGGTGAAACCGCAAATGGGATCAACAGCTGAGAGCCTATGGGAGCTCTGAGAAGGCCAGAAGGAGGTTGGGACAAGGTGAAAACAAGGCGATGGCGACTGCGTGGAGGAACGAGTATGCATAGCTGATACAGAGCAGCTGGGTTACCGCCTCTGTCTGGCACTACATACCTGTGGTGAAGCTGATGTTTAAAACATGGCATGTCGGGAGCTGCACCTCACAAACCGACTAGGGATTTTAAAACAATGGTATAATTGCTGCTCATGAAGCCATACATGAGGGCAGTGGAACAAAGACTAGATGTATCCAGTAATTACAAGAGACAGAAGGGCATACATGTTCCCACTGAAACTGCAGGTGTGGACCAAGAACCAGCAAAAACAGTTCAACTGGTTTATCAGGGAAGTGGGCAGAGACTGAGCAGTTGTGAAGAACGTCAACTGGAGTAAATGATGAGAACGCATTTCTCATCTGAGGACGGTTACAAGAGATAAGAGAGCAGGGAACCGGGACACTCACAGATGGCCTGTCTCCCAGGGTGGGTCAAACACAATGATGGGGTCAAGGAGGTCTATGAGGGAAGAGATGTTAATTTCAAACCAGTTAATTTCAAACTTCAAAAAAAAAATCTTGATGGGACTAGTCAGATGAGATAAAGTAGAGGGGGAATAGAGGAAGAGAGAGGGAAGATAGAAAGAGAGTGAAAGATTGTTTGGAACTGAAAGGCTCAGAAAAAGTACAAGAACAGGAAAAAAGTCCATAGAGAAGACAGAGCCAGCCTAAAAAAAATAAGAAAGGAAAGAAACAGGCACTAGGAAACTAAATGATGAGTTACAGTCCATGGAGTAAAGCATTGACATGGAAGCAAAAGTGAGAGATACACAGGTGAGGACTGTGTTTGATTTTAGTGGTCTGTCATGGACACATCTGCTATGCCTCATGCCCAGCTATATATTAGCTCACTCCTCTGTCTGCACATCAGATTCATCTTGTGTGAAACCTTCTGATAAAAAGCAGAACGGAGACTTTCATTTTTTCACAAGCTTTGTAGCTTTAGTCCCTCATGCAAAAGATGCTGCATGTGTTCCTGCCCCAGCTGATTCCCTTGGATCACCCGGGCACAAACACAACCCGTCATACTCCAGGGTCATTCAGTTCTCAAGGAGGGCTGCAGATCCCAGTTCAGAAATCCCAATTGGGTCAGCCTCTCTGTTCACCCCAAGGCCTGAAATGGCCTCAGTGCCCCAGCAGCCTCCCAGAAAGTCTCCCTGAAGGCACAGTTGGTGGAGAGGCAAGGAATATGGAGAAATGTGTTTTTGCAAGTTGGGCTGTCTCAGAAGCAGCACACCACAGCTATACTATCAATTATAAATTGAAAAAAATACCAGAAGAATGCTGAGGTTCATAGTCTGTGATTAGGCAGAGACCTTAATTTATGCTTGCTTGTATCCAGAGGATGTCTGCTACTCAGGGCTGAGCTTTTGCACACCGAGCAAAAAAGAAGCAGATGCCATCAAAGCAATGTACTGACTTGCTTCATTAAAACCAGCAGCTGCCACAAAGAAAGTTTCCTGCAGTACCACTAGTCAAGCAGCATCCTCTTTCAGGCAGGCTTGATGGAAAGGGGAGATAAATCCCTGATTTCTGTGCCTCGCTGACTCAGCTTCCTTCAGACAAACCGTGCTGCGGTGAGGGCATGAGGCTGTGCACAGAGAGAGGACGGGGCATGAGGAGGAGGAGGGACAGAACGTGAGAAAGCTGGAGGGAAACTCTCCCCTTGTTTTCCACTCCTCACGCCACCAGCACTTTGCCATGCTGAGCATCAGCAATTTGATTCCTGAGGTGAGGATTGGGGATATCCCCACCCCCCTGCATCCCCCCTAGATGCAATACTTCCCTTTTTCATCTGTGCAGGAGAGCAGGGTGGAAGGGTGTAATAAATAAAGAAAATGAAAAAAACTCCCTGGCTTCAGAGGTGCAACAGCTGGAGATGTTCTGCACTCACAGTAGCTGGCTATCCTCCTCCAAGACACAAAATCCAAACTAAAACAGTAACAAGAGACTCTTAACTATTTTTAAACCAAATTATTTAGTACATAAATAAGGAAAACAGATGATCAAAACTACTGGCCTCCTTCTGGTCTGGAAATGACCATGAATCCTCTTTCATTAATGGCAGGAGCAACGACTTCTCTGTGAGGCAGTTAGACATCTCTCTGTTTAGCAGAACAAGAAAGGCAGTGAGTCAAATGATTCTCTCTTGCTTCAGAAAGCATCAAAGAACAATTTTTATAGCACATGGTAAAGAGAGGATTTGTTTGCGTAGTGTAATATATTATTATATTCTATTAAATATACTTTCCAAATATATATCCCCATCCCGTTCCATGTGCTTCTACAAGATGTCTATTTATACTAATTTATACACCTCCAGAATCATAAAATGCTACTATTCTTACTTCAAAGACTTTCTTGAGCATGAGCTGGAGATTTTCCTTGGGCATTTTACACTACCTAGATGTTATTGCTTCTAAGTATCTTCAGAACACCAAACAAATATGTTTCTAAGTTTTTATTCAGTTGAAGCAAGCACCTGCAAGATACACACAGAATCATTTTCCTACGAGATAGGCTTATCATTACTTCAGCCAGAGGGAATCTGTGTTTTATCTCACCTGATGCAATACCCCATGTTAGTCTCAATTCACACTTCACTTCTGGCAACCTCTAGGGCACCTTTAATGACTACTGGAAACCTTCTCTAGCAGGCTGTACATTTTAGGAAGAAATTCTTTGACTGAAATCAATGGCTTCTGGCTGCTGGGAAGGTTTTACTCCTTGTTTCCAGCTACTACATACTTGGAAACACTCCCAAGTGCTTCTGACTATACAGCGGCTGTAGAAATGCAATTTCACTGCCAGGGGTGCAGCCATAAAACCAGCCCAAGATCCCAGCAGCTGTCATTCCCTAGTGCCTCGTTTGCCTTGCCTGTCACCCCATACCACTAGTATCTTAAGAAGTACTTGCACGGAGAGTAAAAAGTCATACCTAATGTAAGACAGAGAGATGTTAACACCTTCCCAGGAGGCACCAGCCAAAGACGCCTTCCAAGGCTTCCATCGGGGAGAGAGTCTCTCCTCCATTTGCAGCACTGCAAAATCATGTCTGAAGAGTCTTGAATTTCATCCATCTGTGGAAGAAGGTACTTCTAAATAAAAAAAGCACTTTTACATCATTATAACATAAGCATTTCAAAGGCCTTATGCCTCTGTGATGCTGCCTCTATTTTGCGGGTGAACAGTGAAGCAAAAATGCATCGTCTCTTTTGGATCAGATAAGTTCAATGCCAGAAATTAAGTTGGTTTTTCTGACTCCCTGAGCTAAGACCATGCCTCGTTAGTCTTTTAGAATAAAAGGCCGCTGTTAAATGAGAAAGAAGTAGAGCCTGAGCTATTGATTGTGTTTTGCGGTCTTCCCAGAGCAGAGCACAGGCCATTTCGTGGGAGCAGCCGTGCCCACAGCACTGCGGTACCAGTCAGGTCCAGTCAGAGGACAGCCCTCTCAAACATCAGAGTGCAATTTATACACATTTTACTACTAGGCAAAATGTTTCCTCAGCGTGCTTCTCACTTTTACAACTGACGCTTCATGGAACCAATTTTGAAATGAAATATCAGAATTAAAAATAATAATAAAAATAGAAACCCAGAGCTTCTGGAAAGGATGAATGCAGGTCAAAAATGATGTGTTTGTACATGAAGAATCCAGGTGGAATTTTTCTATCATGATTAGTTTGTTAAGTTCTGCTGGTGAAACAGTGAAGATATTAGAAACTAGTAGAGGAAACAATCTAGCACATCAGGGTAAAGTCAAATATTTTTCTTTTGGAAAATTCTGTTTTTTAAAGGAATAGGGGATATCTGTCCACTCAGAAGATTTCTATGTCTCTGTTCTGCATCATTAAAAAACAAATCTCTTGTGACCGGAAGAGGAAATTTGGAGTTGTTTAATTTTCAAGTTTGCTACAGAAGATGGAAGAAAATAAGGAATGCTTTTCTCCTTTGGCAAGTGATTACTCAGTACTGGTATAATTCTGATAATAGGAGGTGTCCATCGGAAACTCAGTTATTGCACCTCTACATCTGCTCTGCAATGTCTGCGTTTTCTAAAATAAACTACTGCAGCCCCCTGACGCGATGAGATCTGGACACCACATCACTGCTGTTACTCTGCTGCATGCTTCCTTCACGTTCAGGAGCAGAGCAGAGCTCTTCACACCTCTCTCCAGCCAGATGAGAAGAGGCTTGTTCTTGGCCGCCTCGTGAGCAGATTAAGCCCGCATCTTCTGATCTGAGATCTCCGTGTGGGGTGAGAAAGAACTGGGTAGATCACACATTTGCACAGCAAAAGAATAAAGACATAACTTTATAACTCAGACATGCAGTTGGGAAAAAAATGTGGCAGAAATGACTGGCTTAAGACTGTTCTGAAAGTCTATACTTTCATTCCAAATTTCAATTTCCTTTTTTTACAATCTTCTTTCTGAACTGACGTACAGTTATTTAGACAGAATAACGTTGCAGATAGAGACAATTTATTTTGTTTTCTAAAACTGTCACCTAAGGAGAAAGAGATACTTCTGCTACGAAAACAGAGACTGGCACTCAATGGTTCTAAGTGACCTATTACATGCCAATATACACAGTTTGCACTGATGAGTGTCCATTGGCACTTGTCTGTTTTTGGCAGGTCTGACACAGATGCATGTCTTCAAATACTGACTGCAAACCAAGTCTGTTACACACTTAAGTGAGTTTTCCCTCAGCTGTAAGAACTAGGGAAATTTTAGCACAACTTTCAGTCTGACAAACGGTTTTGAATTTTACCTTGCTGCTTTTCCATTATATCCAATGCAAAAATTGTCTTACTATTTATTTATACTACCAAAATCCCCCAACAGCCATAAGCTACTTTATATTTCAAAAATCTCAAGTTCATCTGTGTAGTATTAGTGATTTAGAAAGGCGGACACTGAGAAGCAGGGTTAGAACCAGTTTGGTTCAAGCCTGTAAGTATGTCTGATAGCATCCATCACATCTAAATACAGCTGTCTAAAACAGAAGGTCAGATTCACCAGGGTCCTGCTACAGCAAGGGTAGGTCTCACTAAAGGGTGAATTATCCCATCCTAAAACTGACGTCTATGTAGGGATTCCAGTTCAATGAGCTTAGTCAAAAAGCCTATTATGACAGTGCCTAAGCAGTGTATCCTACCTCTTTTCCAGAAGATGTGATTTTAGGAATCCCATTTTTCAGAGGACAGTCTGGCTTTCATCAAGCCCCTTCAATGCATGTTACAAATTTGATATGTGAATTATCCCTCTGGAGATAACCTGAATGTGTCATAGCACGTGAACACAAAACACTCTACAACTATTTCCTCTTTTTTAAAGTTTTAATTTATTAATGAATTTGTTTGCTGGATTTTTAGTTGAAATTTTGTTGTTGTGGTGGTGGTTTTAATCAAAACCTTATGCTTTTTTTTTTTTCCTATGCGATGATGAAGGAATGTAAGAGTCATTGTATCAGACTTGTAGATTAAGCCTGTGGTATTCTAGCACAGACAGAAATAGAAAAAATATTTTCCATATAAGGCTCACATTGTAAGCCTGGGAGCAAGAAAATAAACTCTATGGGAAGCAAGATTTCTGAAGCTACAGCACCAAACAGAACAAAGTTACATGGACAGGAATATTTCAGAGCAGTTAGCTAAGGATGCTGGGACTTCCATGTTGTTCTAGATTTTCTCTCTTACTTTTGGAACTGTCTATTTACTACACAGTGTTCAATATTGTTAAAGAAGCATTTATCCCGCTCTCCAGGGCTGAATCACTGATGATCTCTGCTGGGACACCTTGCTTCAAATTGTGCTTAGAGCAGAGGTTACTGAGCAGCTGGTGGTCTGATTGCGGTCCAAAGTATTGCTGCAGATCTGCCTTTGCAACTCAGAGGTATGCCATATACCTTCAAGGTGATATTAATACCAGTGCTACTAGAAACCACGAGAAATTATTGTGGTTTGAAGTTTCATTCCAAGGTCTCAACTCAATCCAGATGTATGTTTCAGGTCTCCACAGTTTTTCAGGAAACATGGACAAAATTCTTCAAAAATTGAATGACTTCATGGTAAAAAAACCAACAACAAAAAACCACCAAACCCAAACAACAGAATTTACAAAAGGAGGAAAAGCCTGGTGGCTTTAATCGAACTTCTGTATGCAATTTCTGTATGCAATTCACATCCTCACACAATATACTCTTTAAAGACCTAGAAACAAGTAAGGTGATGTTTGTAGGGAGAAATTATATGTTTTATTAGAGCAGCTGATCTAGTTAGAAAAAGCTTGGGGCATGCAAGATCTTCACCAGGTCTGAAACGGAGGCTGCAAACTTCAAAGCTTCAAATCTCCTGTTGGATACGTGAAATGGCTTGACTCTGCCTGAGCACAAAACATAGGCACACAAAAGGTCCTCTAAGGCCACACCATCAGCATCCTGCATCCTACAGTCCCCTCCCTGGGGGCAGGACACTCCACCCCATACCTGACCTGGTGGAAACCACCTAAGGGAAAGGGAACAACCTTCATGCACTGGGGTGAACTCACATGGAGAATGGACAGACCTCTTACCAGGAGGAGAGCTTTTCTCATGCAACAGCCATTCCAGCCCTTCAATCCTGGCTATCAAGAAAAACGTATAAAATATTTTAAACTGGTGGAAGTCTACTGGCTGTTACAAATCATGGATTTAGCTGGTTATTTAGTTCAATATGACTGCCCCTTCTAAACTTCGCTCTGGATCCTGCTCTCTCTTTTCACCTTGAGATAAACACTTTATCTCATCTCCACCTGCAGTATCCCACCCTCTGCTCCACCAGAACAAACGATATTTGTACCCAGGTGGGCCATCCAACTACCATCTCTAGTGAAACATGAACAGGTTGTTCCCAGTTTGCACTCAGCATTAACATTTACTGCCTCCACTTCAAATCTGATGTTCAGAAGACATCAAGACATGAGATTACCCTATCTGCCCTGGGAGTTTGTTCTACAGTATGATCATCCTCACCGACACAAATTCGTTTTGCTCTCTCCCCACTTTCGATACCTTTCTTTGCTTTGGAAGAGTCCTTAAACACCCTATCAATGTAATTAGACAAAATGATCATGCCATTTCTGTCTTTCTTCAGAATAACCATCCAGAATGAGCAGTTTAAAGTACCTCACTATAAGGCATTGTCTCAATCTCCAAAACCTTTTTCTGGCTCTTTTCTGCACCCTGTGAAGTCACCAGACCTGGAAATGGCTCTGCAGGAGTGGCACGATCAGTGCTATACTTAGATTTGTAACACCCTTTCTGACCTTTTCACCGTTCTTCCTTATACTCATGTCATGTTAGGTCATATTAGGTCACTTTGCTCCACAGCTCTGCTATACTGAGTTGTTCTCAACCACCAAAAACCTAAATAATTTTCATAAATATTGCTTTTAGGACATAGCCTCTCCTTTTGTTGCATAGTTTTGTTCCTAACTGGAAAATTCAAATTTTATCATATTAAAACAGACTAACAGCTCTGGATAATTTTTGTAATTGAATCTAGCATCGGGATTTCCATGATACAAAGTTCAGATTAATAGCAGTCCAACCTATCAAAATATCTTTTAAAATATCATCCAACTAACTTTCTTTGGCACTTTTGAAATTAACACAGTATTTCAAGATTTATAACAAATAAGCATCAGTAAATGAAAGATTTGATCTGCTAACTGTTCAAAATATTAATTTCTAATAGCTGTTGTCTAACAGCCTACTTAGTCTTTAACAGCCTGCAGTCATTTAACATCCTCATGTGGTAGCAGCCCATTATCTGGCTGTTTCCTAAATGGAAAATTGCGTGTTTTATTGAATATTTTATTCTATTCTATATCACCACTATCTCTCTTTCAAATAATGGTCTTATATCATTGCTTCCATTTCTCTTGTTCCTGATACAGGTAAAAAAAATTCTTTTCAGTGTCCTTTGCTTCACTAGTGACGCTGGTGCCAGCTTGCCAAACCAGTGATGTTTCCATCTTCCCTCTTCAGTGTTTTCTACTACAGAACTTGCAATTTTTGTTCATTGGCATTTGGGGGGGTATAGTTGCTATTTATCTTATTTCTAACTTGTTCTGAGTTCGCCACTGCACCAGAATGAGCTTTAACCCAAAGTTGTCTTTTCTCCTGACTGACTTCCCTAGCTATGTTCATTTTGCCCATCTAAGCAGCTCCTTTTAAAGGATTCCTAGGATCCACTCACATTTTTTCTGTCCACACTCTTCCCCACAGGATTTTCACTGATGAAGTTCCTCAGCTGGACAATGCCAACTGGTTGAAGCACAGGATAACTTCCAGGTGGATCCACCTGGCTGACCATGGGCCCCAGCTACCAGCAGCTACACCTCAGGGAGCTGGAAAGCTTCACCCCTGATGGATGTACATTTCCCATGTCCTCTCTAGCACCATTTGATGCAATATAGTACATGGAGTTTGTCTTTCAGGCACCACGTTGGATGCTATTACAGTGGAGGCAAAGTAATTCGAAATCTTCTTCCATTTTGTGTTATTCCTAAAGATGCTAATGTTAAACCAGAGGAATTCCCCATGTGTCACTGGCGTGGGCCAGGGGAACAAGATGTCTTACATCCACTGACAGATGACCCTCTGCAGGTAAAAACACAGGTACAAAGCATATCTGTTACTGCTCCCTTGTAGGGAGCTGTAGGATTTAAGCATTTAACAATTCATTTTAGGAATAAATTCTTTTCAGTCTCACAGGTGCCTTATTTTTAATTTTCACTGTGAATTCTCTTCTTCTTCCTGCAGAGATCAGACACAAAAAATAGTTTGTTTTCTTGGAAATTCAATTTTCCATTAATTCAGTGGAAGATGACAGAAGATGCTGAGCCCACCTCATGGGCACAGCGTAGTCCAGTTAGCTGCTTTTTAACGAAAGGAATCAGGAATGCAGTGCAATTCTGTGCAAAGTCCTACCAAGCAGCTGTGATCCCCCTGCTTGCCATGGCAAATGGAGAGGAAAGAAGCTAAACGAGCCTGATTTCCTTCCAAGCAAGATGTAACAGTGCCTGTAGTGAGCTGGGAGCTGTATTTGCACGTCTACAGGCAATTCGAAGATCAGGCAATTTAGTTCTGATCTGAGATGGACTAAGAGCCTGCTGCAGTGATATTTGGGTTTATTCTGCAGAGACATTCCAGCACAATTTTATGCAGACTTAACACAACTCTGGAGCTTGTAGGCAGGAGCAAACACACAGGCTCAGCACAACATTACAAACTGTCAGTTCTAGGTAGGTCAAATGACTGGGTAGGAATAATTCTGTTTAGCATTTTTATGTGATTTCAGAACACACACTCAAACTGTGCAAAATTTACTTTGTGATATGCTAAACACTTCAAACATTTTTAAAGTTTCCTGAGGCTTGTCAGAGCCCTGTCCTATTTTATTGAGTTGCATGTTTAACTTTCTGAGTCTATCAGATCAACTCTAAAGTAAATAATATTTGAACAAGATGAAGAACATAAAGCTGCAAAATAAAAAGCTTTTTTAAAAGCATCCAATTACTCTGTTCAAATATCCCAGCATTAGAGTGCCTGGGAACCTCTCAGAGCTAAGTGTGCATTTTTAAATAACGCAAGTTGTTCGGGCTGCAGTTACCGAATTCCAGCTTGACACTGAGCACTTAAAGACTTTAGAGAATCCAGACTCTCTTATCAGCTTGCAGACAAGGGCACTAAATGTCATGTGGGCTTCCTTTTGGCTTGTAGCCACAAGCTGCACGTAGTATTTAATGCAGTCTCTGGTTCTTAAAGTATTAGGAAAACCTGAAAACAAAGTGCCTGCCATTAGTGAAACTGGTGTCGTCTTTTGACATTCTACAGTATGCATTTCTGGTTTGGTATGCCTCAAAACTGCCCTAAAAACAGAGGTGGGGGAGGTTGCCTGTATCTTCTTCACAAGATAGAGAGAAAATTTTCAGTGAGGGTCCCTGAAGCATGTGTTCCCGTTTTCCATCCATATGTTTGGTGTGTTGGTTAAATAACCCACTTTGCTAGGTCCCACACTTTACCAGAAAATAATGTATGAATCATATGCATTATGCTAATGATTGTGGCATTTTTTTTTAATTGTAGTAAAATATTTTAGTTATGGAGTTAAATTCACCATAATTTAATGTTTAAACACAAAGGGGTAGTAAAGAAATATGATAAAATCATTAAATCTGTTCAAGATACTTTTTATTTTTAAGAATTCTGTTTTTAATGTCATCAGATGCATAATATTATAGAAAGGAAATTATTACTTTGAAAAACTAGCTGTCAAATACCAATAGATTGGTGTAAAAAGCTACAAATGGATAATAGCCTATCTTAAAAGGAATTGAGCCAGTTTAATCTCAGTAATAGTATTAGAATGAAGCAGTAGGAAAAAAAAGGGTCAGAGATATCTACTAAATTATAAACTACAAGAGGGGAAAAAAATTGTATTATTCTAAATATGATTCTAACTATGAACATTCCTCACAAATATGGGCATTTTCAAAGGTTTTGCAAAACCAAAACCTTTGTGAGATTTTTGTCCCTTTTTGAGCGTGGTGTTACGAGATCTAATTCATAATTTCCGCTCTGTGTTTATCCCAGACTAGAGTCTCTTCCACCCAAGCTGCTTCACAGCATGCAGACATACTCTAGTCATAGGATGACCCCTGCTCTATAATAATCTAGTTAAATTCTCATTTCTAGTCCTGTTTATCTCCATTCCTCCTATTAGATCTCTTTTCAGCAATATGTGACCTTTGCCTATATGAAGATATTTACTCAATTCTAACCAAAGAGAGCACAGATGAGGAAAAATATCTGGACTTTCACAGGGAAGCGAAAAAAAGGCGTGTAAATTGGGTACTGGCAAGAAACTTGTGAGAGACTTCCAGGTGTGCTTTTCAGGTCGTTTCCCACACCTCAGCCTATGATGCTACTGCTGTCTTGGGGTTGGCCACAAGGGAAAGGTGACATTGCCAGATAAACATCCTGTGCATGGCTGCAGCATACACCTCATGTGGCCAACATGGCATGACATGGAGGGACATCCTTGAGGAACGGCAGAATATCCTTTGAGCCCCTTCTCAGGCTGGAATTTGGATCCTGGATGCTGAGGTGAGACCACCTGCTATGTTACAAATAATTACGAAATTATTCAGCATCCTATATTTCTTCATTATGCCAGCCTGACCACAGTCCAGTGCTGAGAGGTTGCCTCGAGGACCAATGCATGGACACTGTATGCGTCTCTGGGTGCATTGTCCAATACCAGTGGCATCAATGCCGTCCCTAGGCTCCAGCTCAGCTGCCCCAAAACCTTCCACCAGGCTTTAGCCTCGCTTTTGCGAGCCCCAAGGCACATCAGCTCCTCCAGATTTGGGGTGTGATACCTTGCAAAACCAGAGGGCTCAGAGCAAACTGCCCAAGCCCTTGTGCAGCCTCCCAGCCTGACTGCAAATGTGGTGCTGGGCACAGACACCACGTGGCTTGGCAGTCCCCAGCCCCAGTGGCCCTGTGCCACCTTCCATTGCAGTGTTCCCTATGGATAACACTCTCAGCCAAACATAGGCACCCAAACTTGGCTAGCTATTCTGAGTAGAATAAAACAATGACAAATACAATGAAGTTCATTGGGCAAGTCAGTTCCAGGGGTAACTCCTTGCATCCTAAAAGAGGGTTCTTCCAAGACCTTTGGGCACTAAAACCTAGACACAGCAACACAGCCTGAGCATTTTGTTTCAGCTCATTTAGAGGGTGAGCATCTAGCCATCAGCTGTGTCTTATGCAAGAAAGTGAGTAACTGTCTGCATTTACAAAACAGGCAAATTTGTAGGAAAATTGCATGTTCTGAAACTGATTTTGTTGAAAATCTGTATTTCCTTTCCACAGATGGGTTTCTTACTTTCTTTTATGCATTTTGACATTATGTACACAAAAGGGCTTTAATTCGATTACTTCTCTCAGTATTAAATTATTCTGACATTGTTTATTCCATTACTTCTTCTACAAATTTGAGGAGGGCTGAACACTGGTTTTAATTCTGTCTGTCAGTTCCTGATTCATTGCCATTGCAATGTACATCATTTGAAGTGGGAAATATTAGCAAAAGCTGGAAATTGCTCAAGGACATACTACTGGATTCACCCAGACTGACAATCTGGAGAGAGAAGGGAAAAACAGTTATTCTGGCCACAAAAGCATCCTGGTTAGAAGGAGATCTGAACATAATAACAGAAATGAAACATTTACATTCAAATATAAAAGGAAAGTTAATAGAAACATGTGAGGTACAAATTGAAAAGGAAGCCAACTGATAAAATGGACAAAAAGTAATTAAATTAATGAAAAGTCAGTCTTCAGTGACATTAATGTATAAAATGTGTTAGGAAGAAAAGAAGCTCAAACAAAGGATCTGTGGATATTTAATAGAGCTTTTGCCCTCAGAACAAAGTGGGAGAACTGATTCAACTCATAGGACATACATACACCGGAAAGTTAATCATCTTTCATAAAGGAGGATTCAAGACAGAATCTACTAAAATTAAATGTTCTTTAATCAAAAGGACCAAACAGCTTACCCCAAAGGGTCCTAAAGGCTGGGGAATTACTGAAATTAATACTTTTAAGTAAATACATTGGCATTTCCCCTGGCTGTGATACATTCTTACTTTTCCAAGACTGAAAAGAGGAAAGGATCTACCCAGGAACTGTTACATTGCTTCTCTGCCCAAGCAAAATAATGGAACACATTCTCTATATTTAAAAAAAAAAAAAAAAAAAGAGTAATACAGAACCAGCACAAGTGTGTACAGTTTTGTGGAACACAGGTCTTGTCAAACAAACCATTTCTGGTTTGGAGCAGATGACATTTCTTGTTGATAAAGGCAACCATGTTGACCGATGCAGTTTATTTGAACTTCTCCAAAGTGTTTGGTTTGGTACTACACTAAATTTTAACTCAAATATTTATACAGAAATAAATGGGCACGCCCAGGACTAAAAATCTGGCTCTCCTACGATCTCTGATGTGTTAGCATTTTTTCCAGTGCAATGCAACGGTGTGGGCAGCAGGGCAGACATCAAAATGACACAGGTAGTGACAAGGGAAGCTCGCAGCAGGTCGTTGTGGCCACTTCAGGGATGAAGAAGCTGCCTGGGGACTCAACCATGGTTGAGTCATCCATGGCAAAGATACCCAAGAGTGGGGAGACCGTCTGCTGCTGCTCACATAGATATAGGAGGTCACATCAGACCACCTGAGCGGCTACTTGTGGGCACCAGCTCTTTGAATCTGTGAATTGTTTTCTGAGCCCTGATGGCTTTTATCTCAAATGCTCTCACAGGCTGAATTGTGAATGTAAATGCACTCAGTACTAAGGTCTCAAACATTTCCAATAAGGTCTAAAATACAGCAACTGGAAGTCAACCTAAGATAAATATTCCACACAGCCTAAAAATTACTTTCTTTTAAAAAATGGTATTTTTTAACTTAGATATTCTAAGTTTGTGGATTACCATAGAAGTAAGAAAGATACATAAATAATTAACTTTACAATATATGTTTGTATGTGTACAGGAATAGTGAAACCTTCTTCACCTTCTTGTTTAAATATGGTGCATTAATAGCACAGGTTAGCTTGCCACACTTAAGTCTGCATTTTACAACCATTTCCATCCGTTTACATCAAGTAGTTAAAATGTCAGTCAAACAGGTGCTAAAATCTTATAGTTAAACTTGGACTAGCCATGGAAACATCATACACATTTTCACAGTTCACATACTGTTACTATTAAAAAAAATAGAACAAAAAGGTATATGAACATAGCTGAATCAGATAGCAACAAATGAAACAGAAAACAATACATGGTGCAATTTCCATGATTCCAGATTTTAAGGAACAGCTGTCCCACACATCAGGTTTCGCATTTGCAAACACGGCAGGATAAGAATAATTTCCTATTTCCTGGGACTGCTGTGTTTGTTTTTTCATTCCTACAGCAATACATAGCATTTCGAAGGGCAGATTATGCATGGACTTCTAATGCAAAGGGAGTGTTTTTATATACCACAGAGGAACAAAAGATAACACCACTAATTTTCTTCTTTGTGTGTCATCTCTAGTAGTCAAAAACAGAGGAAGTGCAAGAAAGGTAAGATGATGCAGATTTCAACTTCCATCAGAGAGATGCATGCAGATAATACATACAAAGCAAAAATAACAGCACTTAACCTTACAGCCTAAACCAGAATTATTTTTTGTTTAAAAATTCACTAATATGCAAAGGAAGTAAACATTGGAATTCGAAGAATGTTGGAGCAAATGGATGCCTTTTTCCATGGAGAAAGCTGGAAAAGCTTACTGGAAGAGAATTTCACTCATGGCTGTGCAGTATATGGTATGCAAGCACAATTTACAATATACTTTTTCATGTTGGTAAAGGAAACCAATTCTACCGAGGCACTGTTCAAATGTTTCTGGACTAAAATGCTTATCCTATGCAACCTTCATGAAAATAAAATAAAATAGTGCCAGAACCAAACCGCTGAAGTACATGTGTTTGTGGTCACCACCATTCACTCAAATGGCATCACACTGCTGTCACACCCTCGCTCCTGGGAATCTGCAGAGCTGCAGATTTGGCAGCCTGGATAATAAATGGGCCAATACACCTGCCCGATCATCAAAGTAAAAGGAAAGAAAAGAAGTTTCTTAATTAAATACTTTAGATATTTCAGTATTTTCTGGGTTTTTTTGTCTAATAGATTTCCACTCTCTTGTTTTAGACTTCACAAGCACCTGCACTGGATCAGAAAATCTGAAATGAAGCTGTAACCGGGTCCTGGCAGTGAGTCTGCATGGGTGACCGAAGACACTGCGATTGACGGCTGACCCAGCAGGGAGGTGTGAGCTGGGTATTGTCTCCAGCACAACCGCTCCCTGACAGATGCTGGCCCAGCTTGGGCCGCATCACAGCACCACCCCATCTGTCCATCTGTTCCACGTGAGTGACGTTTGTCTGGACACACTGACTTTAACAGGACATGATTTTGCACACGTCTTTTTAATCTGAACAAATGCAGACAGAATTTCTCCTTCCTTACTTATCTTTGATAGCATGTAAAATAGGTTTACTCTGGCTATGTAGGTCACAGACAATTCATTTCAGTTCCCAAAGCTTACTAAGGAACTATTAAATGGTAAATCAAGCATTAAAACCATTTCTCAGCCAGATTTCACAGAAGTATAGCATTTAATAACTTAAGAACTCTTTATTTCCTTTTATTAAATTTCTGTTTTCTTTAATTGTGGGAGTTAATTAACAAGAGCACAATAAAAGTAAAATGGTAACCATTACTTAGGCAGCATTAGCAAAGCAGTCACCCTGAAGTGGCATTTAAACTGCTTTACTTTCTCCCTGTGAAGCAGGAAACAATTGTTAACAGGGCCGCTGTAACTTCAGGGAAAGCTTCATTTTTTTAATGTACCTTTTAGTACTATTTGATTGTTTTCAGTGTTAGTTGAAGACGTTTGGGAAAGATAACTTTAAAGAGCTGAAAAATCACGTCTTCCTGACTTCACAATCACCCTGTCTGCCTGCAGAGCTGTACAGTTTAAATGTAGATCAGTCCAAAAGATAACTGTTCCTCTAGGATCAATTTCATACTATTTTTCAAATAGCTTATTTAATTACTCTTTTTGTTATGTTCTGCCAGGGTGAGTGACCTTGCTAATAATCAGGTTTTTTTTAATAAATCTACTACCCGATTTAATTAACTTTTTGTAATACTGTACTTGGAGTTATTTAATGGATTAGCCTGCTCCAGCTAATATGTTTCCCTGGAAATTATAAGGTAAAGGAGCGTGGAATAAGCCTTATTACCATACTGGGGCAAAAAGTTGAAGAGCAGTTTATACATCAAATCGAAGTTCAAAGCCCAATGTGTTAATACAGACTCAGTGTTTAGTGGAATAGTGTGAGCCAGTCCTGAGAGGGGCAAACACCGAGCTGCTCCATTGATGTTTGTGTTGTTTGATGTATGTTTTAATCTAAACGGGAAAGTTTTGCCTTCTTCTGTGATGTGTGGTTGGTGCAACCTCATCACTGGAGGCACAGAGTGAGTAATTGCCATCCCATGCCCCGAAAATGTTTATTTTACAATAAAAATAAAACAAGTTTGATAGAAGAAAGCCATTCCCCTACCACTACTGCCAAACCGGCTGGGAGGATCCTCCACAATTATCCTCTGCTCTCCCAAACGAGGCAGTGTGGCTTTTTCTCTCTTAATTCAGTTCAGCACTTAGCTTTGATTTCGGAAATCCTATCATCATCGTGCCTTGTAAAAAGAGCACAAAAGTGAGCAAAGCCTGCTTTGAATTAGAGAATTACAGAGAAACACTGCTAGTTAAGAACAATGTGAGCCTGTGATCTTTTTATCTTGGGCGGTTACATCCCCACGACAGCTGAACTATGTCCAGAGAGTGGGAACAAAGGTGGTTTAACCCTTTGGAGCCGTCGCCCCTACCAGGGAGCTGAACCCAGCCTGCCAGGCAGGTCTGGCAGCCGAAGCTCACTGCAGCTCCTCTCCATTCCGGATGAGCTTGCTTCTCTGTTTGGCATGGAAAAACTCTCCACTGAGCCTATCTGCAGGATTTCCAGTTGGTTTGCACCTCCAAGGTAGCACAAACCCTGGAGGTTTAAGGTGGAAAATCTGGCTGGGTGCCTGGATTGGTGATTAGGCACCAGGGACAGCCCACCAAAATGCTGCGCCCAGCTCCGTCCTGTCACCCAAGGCACATCCCATCGTGAGAGCCCTGCCGGGCTGGCAGCCGCCGTCTCCTGTAACCTAGCCATGGGAATCGAGAGGCAGCAAATCAGCCTCGTTTGAAGAGAAGGTGAATGTACAGAGGCAAACACCATGTGTATACATTCTTCTCATCCTCCCTTTTCCAGCCCCCCTCCTATAGGTAGCTGCTATATTATTGCTGCTATTTTCAATGAACTTTTAAAAAAAAAAAATATTATGAGGGAGCTCTGCAGATAAGATACTCCCCACAAAGCTGGAGCATTTGTAGGCTCATCCCTGCTCACCTCACAGTCCCAAAAGGCACAGAGCTGGCCAGCATGAGCACAAGGCAAGAGAAGAGACCAGGCTGTGGGACTCTGAAACTCATCCCATTCTTGAACAGCTTCACATCAGCGATATCACCCCATAGCACCTCCCATCAAGTCAGTCTAGTGTCAAGGAATACATGGACTTGGGCTATACAAGTGTTCAAAATGTTAATACCACCAAAATGAACCTCCATTTCTTATTATCAAGATATTATATTGGCTATTGAAGAAAAAAAAATCTACCGAGATTTTGTAATCCTTTTAGAGTCACAAAATGGGTAGAGTTGAAAAAAAAAAAACCCTCTAAAGCAGGAGTTTCCTTTCTGCTTTACAGTTATTACCAAACAAAATCAGGAAAGTATTTTCAGTAGGACTGAACTTATATATCAGAAATTATATTTAGGAATCCTCTGAGGGTACCTTGTAACAAAGCACAGAAAGCCTGTGAGCCTGGATAGATCTGTATAAAGCAAATCACACTTGACTAACCCAATCACCTTTTTAATCATACGATTAATACAGAGGAGAATCAGGAGGCATAACTGTAGCTGGATCTCTAGAAATATATATTAAAAATTTCACGTGATGTATCAGGGACCCAATTCTCTAAACAGGACTTCGAATGAAACAGGAATAAAATAATATTTTTATCAGATTTCAGAAATATCAGATATCAGAAATCAGATTTCAGAAAAAAAATATTTTCATGAAAAGAAATTCTGGACTTTAGAATATGTAGAGTCCACTTGGCACTTCTTTCATGGTTTCCTTGCTGCTGAGTAGGGCTGGGGAGCTGGTCCTCAAGGACTGGTTGGACTCGAGCACTAATCCTTCCCCACACGCTTGGTGTCTTTTCATCCACTGCAGTGACTCCACACCAAGGATACAGAGGTGGAATCCCCCCTTCCACGTATCCGATGATTTACCCAGTGATTTTAACCTTCTTTCTTGCCTTGTGCTGTCTATTGTGTTCCAAAATATATAGTTTTGTGCCTGTTACAAGGCTGTGTCCCATTCAGAAAGTACTATTAATCTCAAATCTAAAGAGTATAAACTGAGAGACTCCTAAAGAAACAAAACTGACCCTACAAAACATTCATGAAGTCTGTGACCAAATTAAGCCCTAATAAATGCTTCAGAGGCACTTGAAAGCTTTCATGGATCTGACATTTTTCCAGCTAGACCAAAAAAAGAAACTTGACACAGATAAAACCTTCGGACAACACTGGGTTTTAAAGCTCAGTCAACCCAGCCTTTTTTCTATACAAAGAAATACTAAAAGCCACCATCATTCAATTGTAGTGGCACTCACACTAAATGATGACTGCTCTTGTTGCTGAAGCTAACAATAAACATTTGCTCATCAAAGGCTTCTCAGCCCATCTGCTTCCAGACATTATATCCAGTTAAAACTTTGTCTTCAGAAAATAAGAAATTTGTGTGTGTACGGTACAAAGACAAATATGTGTGTATATGTGAGCTGTGCTCTGTGCAAGTTATATGTGTGTAAAGCATTAAATACATATTTACTGATGTGGTATCTGACCTCAGCCCAGGTAAGACCAAGACATCACAGATGTTGGTTGGTACCTGGGCAGCAGGACCATGAGCAAAAAGGCTTCCCAAGGCTGCCATGCTCTCCGTGCCGACTTATGCAAATCCAATTTATATAGATCTAATTAGGGATGGAAATGGCCTCCCTCTGATTTGGGGGCCTGTCAAGAAACTTTAACATTCATCCCAGGACCACACACTGCACCAACCAGAGTCACTGGTATGGGCCAAAATCTTCCTCATCCCTGGAAAATCTGTAGCTTGATGCAGCTGCTCACACTGTTCATTGTGAAGTGCCAGCAGCTGCTATCTCAAACCAGAGGCTGAGACAGTCCTGGCAGTGGGGCAGCCCCATGACCCAGACACCAAACATATGCAGTCCCACCTCCTGGTGTGCTCTGCATACAGCAGCACAACGCTGGTGGCTCAGGCTGTGTCCAAATGAAGAAGTAAAGGAGGTGGTGTTGCCATCTCTCGAGAGCTCTGATTTAACATCATAGACCCAAGAGGGCATCTGTGCCTGTTATGCTGTGTCTGCAAGTCCCACAGCACCTTCCCACAGGTAACATGAAGTACTTTCAGCAAAGACCTCAGACAGCTTCTGTCTTTGACACAGGGATCCCAGTAGGAGTAGTGGAGGCACATAATCTAACCGGTTTTAAGATGAGGTTTGATAATTTTATGAACAGGACTACACAGTCTGTTGCTGCTAGAGATGGGCACTGGGCTCAACCTGGAAGATCCCTTTCAGTACCATGCAGAGAGACCAGGATACTCTTGTCTGCTGCATAGTGTCCAACCCCTCTAAATATCAAAGATGCTTACCTCCTGGTGGCTAGATGTATTTTTAATCCTATCCTTCTTTGCACTGACTGTAATTCAGATTGGCAGTAGGGTCAACAATTTCCCTGGTTTAACCTGTCCATCAAGAGCAGGAGATGCAGGCAACATGCAGGCTGCTGTCATACTCACCCACACAGACTTGTGTTCTACTTTAGCATTCCTTCTCACCTACCTTCACCTCCATATCTACTTTATTCCCTCACATACACACTCATCCTTCTGCGCTCTGACGGGAAGAGAGCATCCACTTAACAAAGGGTTAGATAAATTCTTCCTTGTGCCCACATATCTCCTCGCACTCTGGCAAAACATCCCTCCACTGCTTAGTTGTTCCCAGCTCTGGTACCCTAAGGAGTAGGGTGAGTGTAGCGAGTGTAGGGTGAGTGTAGTGTTTTGGAGCACTGATTCTTACGGGAGAGCAAGGTCCACCCCATGTCTTAATTGTGTTTCCAGGAGTTTGTTCATATAAAAATGCTGCTCTTCTTTTTGTTGCTGGCTAAGTTTACTCAATAAACCATGCATTTGTTACCAGCTTAAAGTGTGCACTGGGACTGTTACTTTGTATGAGCTGACAGTTTCTACTTCATGATTCCAACAACTAAACTTCTACTGGATGTGACGGAGAGTTTTACCATGACATGGTTTTATGTATTCATCATGCACTGTTCAAGGGATTTCTACAAAAGTACTGGATTTTTTACAGGTGCGGTGGTCCTTTTTTTTTTAAAAAAAAGTTAGGGGAAGAAGCAGTATAAATCAATGAAGTAAACCTTCCATCCTTATAAAACAGCGAAAAAGTGGCATTTTATATTCCCATGCTAGAATTCTGCACACAATGTGCTTGGTCTCAATTCAGTAAGATGCAGAAGGTGCCAATTCCCAGAGCAAACCCCTGGCCTAGGCAGGGGCAAG
This sequence comes from Pampusana beccarii, assembly GCA_013399365.1. Taxonomy (NCBI): domain Eukaryota; kingdom Metazoa; phylum Chordata; class Aves; order Columbiformes; family Columbidae; genus Pampusana; species Pampusana beccarii. Next base: position 71,727 of record VWYH01003442.1, read on the forward strand.
GGGAAATTCTGGAGAACCATTTTTATAAACCAGGGATTGTTATGAATTTATGGTTGTCAGAGTAGTATTTGCCATATGTGAGATCATTTCCAAAGACAAAGGAAGGAGGGCAACTATTTCAAAACCCATAAAGACACCTGACTTCAGAAATTTTAGCTGCTTTGTTAATTGACCGCATCCACCCAAGGCATCGGCAAGTCACTGCCTAACTTTTTGGGCACTTTCTTGGCCAGTAGACTTTCTGAAGCCATTGGAGCCCAAACATCACTCTATAGCTAAGAGTCTACTCCAGCTGAAGCACAGCAGTTATCTAAATGCCCATTTTGAGAGGGTACCCATTTGAAATGTGAAGACAGAAGCCATTACAGAGGGGCGTGAGATTCAAGATGTCAGCAGCTTGGTGCCTCTTGCATCCTCCGGTCTGTGAGATGGAGTCACTCATCTAAATGCCTCCCTACCCCATGATATGGGATAGGATATAGGACATGTGGGAGTTGATCTGCTCTTGTGAAAGGATAGCTTCAGATAGTGAGGATCCAGGCCTAGGGTTCTTTTGGAGCCCTTATGTAGATTTCCATGATCAAATGCTGTGTCTACACTCTAGATGGTTTCCACTTTGGTTTCCATATTATTTTCAGTCATTGGTGCATGAAAGTTTGGCTTTGTCACAAAATGTCACAAAATACCAACCAATACAGACACGGTGTGCAAAGCATTCACACTGGACAGCACCCATGACTAACATAAGTTAAATCTCAATCTACCCATCTCCTTAAACTCTGAATAAAATTTTAAAAATCCCTACTCCATCAACAGCAGTAGAATTAGAGTCACAGGCCTCTGAGATTATTTCTCCAGCCATGCCTATGGTAACATAAGCCAAAAGTAGCTTGAATTCTCCAAATGAAGAATGTCAATTTAATTGAATCCAGATGATACCAATAAGGAGAAAAAAACTGTCTGCTACAGTAGAGACCATTGAAATCTGCACTCTCCAGCAGAGACAGTCTGCAGGAGATAAGGAATTCTCTTTGCTTGAACTTGACTCATTTTCTTCCCTACTGTGATAAAATCCATGGCCAACAGACAGAGACGCAAGGAAATTTCCCTACAGCATAACAGGACTTGACAATCAAAAATGTAACATAAACAATGAGTTTCCAGCTCCTGGAGGTACCAGGAATGTTGAAGCAGTGATGTCTATCTTCTTACCTTTATGGTAGTGCTGAATCACAGTGGAGGAGGGACACGCAGGGCACAGAGAAGTGGAAACATTCAGGCACTACAACTTTTCTCTCCCAGTTCTGCTCACAAACACCTTCTGCTCAGTAGAGCCTCCCAGCTTAATTTTCTGACACAAGTTTGCAGTAGGATTGAATACTGGAGAACATCTGCTGGGTTGTGTGGAGAGGAACAGCTCGATTGTCAGGTCGTAGAAATCCAGGACACCAAAGCATGTTGTTTGGTTGTTGGGGGTTTTTTTTCTAGAATTAAGGAATCATAGTACAGTACATTGGAAAGATGCATCTCCACTATTCCTCCTCACCCTGGGTTAGGTGCCCAGTTACAAGAATATAAGAATTGCCAGTAGCGTTTCTTTTTCTTGTGGCAATTTTTAACATCTAAAGTCTTTTTATTTTTACCAGGTACACATTAGTGCATGGTTCCAGAGTCCAGAGCATCCAGCCTTTGACAAAGCAGTGGGCCAAGGGCATTTTAACAATTTAAAAATCTAAAGCATCTACAGTTGTTTTGTAATATCTTTGCAGGATCCCAGAATATAACCAGAGAAAAAGTGTGGGGTCTCATGCTTTATGTTGCTTTTCAATGACAGGCTGGCAGTTTCCAACTCAAAGGTAGTGTCACAGTGAGGATTACACTTCCAGAATGTAAAAATACAGGCAGACGGTTCTTGTGACAAGAAAATCACAGTGAGGACTCATTTTAGTGCTACAAGTCCTTATATTTAGATTTAAAGTGACATCTAGCCCAACAAATGCACATAGGTTTGGGATTAGGACTGAAGCAAGTAATTCAGATCCTGAAGGTGCAGGTAGATGGTTCTTGCTTTCTCACGCAGAAGTCAAAAAGAATTAGCAGGGAGGATGGTATGACTGAGCCTCTGGAAACCTAGATACTTTTTTTTTTCTAGATACTTTTAATTTGGTATCCTGAAGCAATGAGCTGGTACAGGTCAAGACAGCTATTGCTGGTACTGAAGATACCATGAAGATACTGTATTGCCTTTGACAGTATAGATCAACATCTAGGTAACTTTACAATCAAGATTAGGATCAGTGTTATGGAATGTAAAACTCAATAAATTAATTATTGCTGCATTCTGCAGAGTCCAGAAAGCACGGTAGCTAGTGTACTAAGTACTACAAGTACTTCTCAACTTTGTTTCATTTTTATGTACTGGCAGGTCCCTGGGTACCCTGCAAGTTTGTACTATGAATGAAAAACCAAAAGCATCTTGAAGAACAAACTATATTTGTTAAGCATTGAGGAAAACAGAAAGGTTGTGAAAACAAAAAACAACTGAAGCAGAAGGACTCCAGGTATCTTATGTTGCTTTTTGTTGTATGAGACACTTTCTTTCATTATGACTTAGAGATAAGATCAGGTTTTATTCTAGAAGAAAACACACATAGCCAAGCTACTTTTGCTGCATCTTTCAGATCCCACACAATTGTGAAGAAGTGTTACTCAGTGCTGTGTAACGTGGGGTTTCTGACCCAGCAGCCTTGCCAAACAGGTAAATGTTAAATATGGGCTAGTGATACACACACACCACTCTAACAGTATCACACAGGGCTCAGACAGATGTGATGAAGACTGGTGTTAGTAGGGCTGTGCCCTGTGTAGCTGAAGGTATTATGCATCTCGCAGACATGAAGGGAGAAGTAGCTAATAGTAAAGTTGAAGGACTTAGACTGAGTCTTAGTTTCTCAGCTTACATGTGAGTGCACTTCAGACTAGGGTTACAGAGGCAAAACTGCCAGACAGGTTATTTCTGTTGTATTCTATAGGTGGAGGAGCATTATGGGAAGGAGTAGTTTATGTGAGGTTTATGTGTATGTGTAGCGTATGTAGTGTACATGCTTGTTTATGACTTCAGATAGGGCTTGTCCTCCTGGAAACATCTCACCTCAAGATTATATTGTGATTTTCATTAAACCAAGGGTTATTTTAAGGTTGCATTTTGACAAATTATAGCAGGGACAAAGGCTATTTTGGCTTTGCCTTCTTCATTCCAGGAAGATGGGTCTGGATCTAGATAACCAAAAAGCTGGATATCATATACAGTAAAAAACAATACAAGGACTAGAGGTCTTGTTCCCATCAAAAATTTGCAGTACTGAAAAATAACAAATTTTCTAACTGCATCTGGTTCTGTAAAACCACTCTGTTCCCTGCAGCCTCACCCAAAATCCCCGCTCAAGCCCAGCCTGAAATACACTTAAACAGGAGTATTTAATACTCAAACTAAACTTCTCAATCCATCTATCAGCTGCCTCCACCCCTATTGCCTCTAGCGTGCAAGACGGCACATCAAGACTTGGACCCCAAAGGCAGGTGGATGGGGAGTGGTACCTTCCATAAAATCATCGCAGAAGGGCTCTGGGCTACCAAACACCTCTTCTCACCTGATCCTTTTGAGCTCTGCATGAACAGTAAGAAAAACATGTTTGGCTGCTTCCAGCTCTCCATCCCTACCCCCAACCAGAAGGCCCAGCCTATGATGTACAAGGTCTCTCCATGTACATAGAGGCACAAGGGACAGTCTTCAGTCCATCACCAGGTTCTAAGCCTCTTTCTGCCCCTACACTACTGCACAGGGAAGGCATTTGGGTCTCACAACAAATCTCTATCCATAAACTCAGAAATAACCAAAAGGCCATACCTATCTGAAATCAGAATAAAAGAATCTCGCCCCTCAAATACCACTCTTCTCCATAAAACCCTCTTAGCTCTGCAGAAGCCATCAATAATATTTTGTTTCGCTTCTCCAATTTAGCCTTTAAACCTGACATTAACTTAGCATGTTCCCTCGTTTCTGATGGGACATTTTCTTGGAATATGAAAGACACTGGGTCATATACAATGATGTAATTACTTCAGCCTCCATTGCAGGTCTCCTTTCCCAAGGCCTTGTTGATCTAGAGCAATTTAAGAAAAAAAAGTCTCTAAATGCACTAGGTTTTGCACCTCACAACCAAGGCAGTTATGTAGACAGGACCATGCCCTGCCTTACCCGAGTGTCTCTAACTTCTTTCCTGTCTCTATCGGAGCTTCAGGATGCAGCAAGGACAGCCCCTCTGGCTGCTTTAGGTTTTCTCCCTAGCTTTAACCATCACCCTGACAACAGTAAATATACCCCAAGACAGTGCCAGTCCTATGCCCATAAACAGATGTCTCTCTTACTCTCTGTGCCCTGCATAACAACTCTTGTCTAGATGTTTTATATCCACATATCTTAATTGTAATCCCATCCCTAACATCCCAGCTTCCCAAGGGACCATAAGCTACATTAAAAGCCCTGGTTCCCTTTAGTATGAGTCCTCTCCCTGTCTTTCTGGTCTGTGCTGGATACAGCTAGTATAACTTGTTTGGCTGCTTCATTTTCTCTAACTCCAACCTGAATGTATTGCGAAATGCAATTATACAGCAGGACACAACAGCTTTCAGCCCCCGTAGTTTATTGCCTAGGTTTTACCAGATGACTCAGTAAAAATGTCTCTAAATGCATTAACTTCTGCAACGAGAAATCTACCCCTAAAGTGATGTGTAGGCCACAGGGCAACCCCATTCCTGAAATGAGTTAAGTCAGAGAAGCGAAAACAGCCAGACAGGTTATTCTTGTCATAACCTGCAGAGCCCAGAAAGGCAGGGAGAGAGCTGCTTTTAGTGGGGCACTCGCGCTCACGCCACGATTTACAGAAGTCGCTGGTCCCCTGAGTACATCTGAGGTTAAAGCTGTTTAGGAGTCTGGAGCCTAAAGCATTTCAGGACATCATTACTGCAGCACCCTGCAGTGACCAAACAGCAAGATGGGAGGTAGGAAGGGACTGTAGCATGTTGAGCAGAGGGTCTCTTGCTCCTTGAACTGCTACCTAGGTGCACTTCAGGTTGGAATTAGGATTAAGGTTACAAAATTTAAAGCAGGCAGACAGTCTATTTTTGCCGTCTCAGGCAGAGCACAGAAAGTCAGTGAACAGACACTTGGTAGGCTAGGGCATTGTCTAACACTTTAAGGTATTAGCCTAGTGATCTGGAATCTACTGTATTTCGAGTCATAATTATCAAAATACCACCCAGGGCCTACAAATTAACAGATAGATCTGCTGCTAGGGAAGCTGGAAGCCTTTCACAGCCCCTGACAAAGTGACCTGGTGCCTTGGTGCATGGCCGGTTAGGACAGGGGTATTGGTTGGTCTCCCTCTCTCTACAGTTGGGGACTGTGCTAAGGACACTAAAGTGTCTTGAGTTAATGGGAGTCAAAATTTGATGCTGTCCTTTATTTTAGGGACTGTTTTCCGGTTGGTTCACTATGGATCTGAGCAGAAAGCCAAGGAATCCAAGGCATGCAGGAACCTTTTAATTGCTGAATGCCCCAGGGACATGGGAGCTGGAAAGAGACTGGGTGTGTGTGGGCATCAAGGCAGAATACTCTCTGTTATCGAAGGGTTTTGTTTCCTGATTATAGTAGGGTTGAGGCTGAGGTTCCAGTTAACATGTGAATCAGTTACTTTAAAGAAATGGGAAGCTACTTCAAAAACCATGGGAAGCCCCTCTGGCTTCATACCTGGTGCAAATGTGATCCCTTTGCTTTATGTCTGCCTGTGGACTTGGTAATGTGCATTAGACATCAATTTCTGATTCTCACAGGTCAGCAGGTAACCTTCGTAAGTAAACGAGTGTCCAAATTAAATACAGGCATGTTTCAACAAGGGAACTCAATCTGATTCCAAAGGTGAAAGATCAAGTTTATTAACTAAGCCACCCACCTCCCCAGGAATATTACATGAATTAAAACCAGACTTCCTGGTGTTATATATGCAACAGCTGTCAAGAGCATAAATTATGCCTGAAGAGGTTTTAGCTGCTCTTCTGAAAAGTATGAAAACTTAAAATTCCTCTCTTAATTTAAGGGTTACAACTTTTTAAAAAACTTCTGTAGACAATATCCTGTCTTCTGTTTACAGATTTGGGCAGCTGGAGGAAGCTGTCCCTTAAGGGTTTGAAGCAGATATCCAGAGACTTACAGCATTTGTCAACGAAAAGACTTCTTTTATTGTTGTCATTGTTTAAATGAGAAATCCTCTTTAAACTGGCCATTCAAAATGAGATAATATGCTCCAGTTACAGTCATCTCTGAAACCTACTGATAGGATTAAAAGCAGGACTTGAATTACTAGTTCCTTTACAACCATTAAGGGCATTAGATCCAGATAGTTTATGGCATTTCTCAGACAAACACTAAGTGCTAAAAGTCAAAATGAACAGCTGATCTCTAGCATAATCAGTGCTGAAAGTTACTGCAGGGGCTAGAAATGCTGACAGTTCATTTACAGTGCAAAGAGGAGTTACCATACCATTCACAATAGACAAAGTTTGAACTAATAAGAAAGAAATTACCTTCCCTCCAGTAGTCACACTGATCAGGCATCTTTTCATGGAGGTTTCTTGAATGGAAATGAGCGTTATTGACTTAATTCAGTTCAGGCTAGTGTAAATCAGGACTAATTCAATTTTAGTCAGTGGCGTTAGGCTAGTGCAAATAAGTTCGTCATTATATTTTCTCTGTGATCAAATTTCTGCATGTGAGCTTCAGCATGTAATAATTTGTTCTAGGTTCCCCATCAGTGCTTAGAGCAAAAGGTTGTAGCAATAAATGTAAAGCCTCCCACCAGAATTAATCTGGTAAAATGTTTCCTACAGCAATGCACACATAAACTTTGTACTTGGCATGGAAAAGCAGCCACAAGGTATGTTGAAAGCTTTCTGGAGAAATGGCCAACCATTGACAGTAATTCCCTGGTTCTTTCTTGAGGCAAATGAAAACCAGGAATCTACATTTAATTATTTATTTTAAAAGAAAATCACTGATCAGTCCAACTGCAGCTGATTGAATTGACAATTAGTCATCAAGTAGATTGACTTTACATGTGTGCTTGTGAATTATCTGAAAACACAGCAAACCCCAGAAATTTCTTCATTCAGTAAAACTATTCACTATTACTTCAAAAAAATTTTTCTTAGAAATTACTCCACTCTAGAGTGATAAAAGCCATCCTAAGACATTGAGACCACCTGAACCAGGGCATGTTGGAGACACAAAAACAACGCCAGCCTGATCTAACAGGTCTTTGTAAAACCACTTTCCCATTAAATGTTGGGTAATTTTGATCCTTGTATGTTTTTCTGTGCTTATTTGTTGGAACACTGCTTGGAGCACATGGTGCAATAGCAGTCTGGGGCGCCTGACTGTGCTCTGCAGGCTGCTCCCTTACAGTCAGCTCCTCCGCTGCTCAGTGCCAACTGCTGTAGTGTCCACTTTGGAAGAGGTTTTAATGTAAGGAATTCTTGTCTCTGACCTGTATTGTAATTTCATTTTGGAAATGAGCCATACACAGCAGAAATACACTTGCAGCCTTACCCTTGAATGTAGAACTGTTTTGTTTGCAGGCAGATATTAATAATAGTTGTGAGCTCCCTGTTCTCATCCTTGTGGGGAGCTTTCTGAAATTCTGGTGATGCAGATGCAGATTGAGTGAGACCAAGTGGGACTGCAGTGTGTGAGAGGTGTCCATCCTACATGCACTTGCCCATCTATGAGGGTCAACAGCAGGGTTTGCCAAAATATCCAGAAGTGTGTACTTGCACTTCTTGGACACGGCTGCGGGACCCCATAAACCTTCAGATCCCCAATCTTGACTTGTACGTACATATTGAAGCACGATGCAGGGACACAAATGTCCCGTGTCCAAAAGAACATGAGTAGTTTCCAATAAGGCCATAGTTTTCTCCTGTGGGTGCAGAGGGAGATCTGGCAGCACCAAGACCTGCAGCTCCCCAGTGCCACAGCACGAACAAGCAAGAGGCATAGAGGCTCCGGGACATTTGCAGTGCTGCCTGAAATCACTGTGGAGGCAAACAAAAGGAGACTGTTGGGAAGCGCCGAGCCCGGCGTGCTGGCGGAGCTGGCCGGGTTTGCTGGGGCCGTGGCAGAGCTCTGTCCCCACCCACACATCGCAGACTGGCACCATGGCGTCCCCGAGAAGAATATACATATTTCTTAATGAGAAATCCAGTGATTTATCTGATAAGGGAGCAATTATCTGAAGACAATATCATCATTTGTGGGTAGGAAGCCGTCCTCCGTCACGCCAGAGATGTGACCAAACACAGTACATGTTTTGCTTCAGACTAAGCATTCCCTTTCATCTAGACTGTGGCCTCCTTTCAGAACTGTAACTGGCTTGCATAAAGCTACCTTTCATCTGATTTCTTAATTAATAAGTTTTTAAACTCACGAGGGGTCAGTTGCTGGTAACTAGAATATTTTCTGCAGGAACGTGTCAGAGCAGGTATGTAATAAACCTACCACAACACACTTTGACAAAGAATGAACCCTACAGGACTGTATCACAACAGTGCGTCTCAAACCCTGCAAATTGGCCGCCAGTGCCCTTCCCTCCTGCGTCACCTCAAACTGCACTGCAGAAGTGGACTGCAAGGAGATCCCAGGCATCTGATTTCTCCCACAGTTACATTCATTCCCCTGTTTTCTCTTAGAGAAGGCTTTTAAAGGAGGAAACAAGTAAAGCTCAAATTCCTATAAAAATTTGCTTCTAAACTCTTGAAAGCAGGAACGGTTTCTCCTGCTGGGAAAGCAGCAGCAGCTTCAGAGCCCACTCAGCTGCATTTGCTGGCAACTCCAGCACGCGCCTGACCGTGAGCTCATCAGTGCTCCCGTGAATCAAGGCGGATCTTCCCCTCTTTCTAGGCTGTAGGTTATGGTAGTCCTTTACATCACTGTCTATAGGTGGGCACACCCTACCAGCCCTTGGGGTGAAGGGCAGCATTCACTCGCTTTAAGTACAGCACACATTTAACTGATTTGCAGAGCTGAAATGGCTCAGTCCTGCAAAACTGAGTCACTCCTAGTCATCATCCTGCAGTTGAACTTCTGGTCTCTGTTACAATGAAGTAGTGGCGCTTCATCTATTTTGCACCATACAGCACATAATCCCTAAAGAACATAATCCAAATCCCATTGCTTCCAGTACAGATGATTTAGTCTTTGTCACAGAATACAACTACACACAGAGCTAGAATATACATGGCTTTGAAGTAATCTTTAATAAGTATATTTACTTGCTACTGCTTAAAAAAAATCCCTAGCATCAGATCTTAGTCTCTTCCTGCAGAAAACAAAGAACAGATTTTTCAGTGTTTCGCTGTTCCCTAGATGCTATTACCACTGCACTGGCTTCAGATTAGAAGAGGAAGACTGTCCTACTAAACATGACTATCCTTTTTAAAAAGTAATTGCTAGGGGTGACTTAGAACAGACTCCAAGAGGGTAGAGAAGGAGATGGCGAAAGAAGATGGCTTTTGTTTTGATCCGTTGCCCTCACAGTTCTTCAAATCCTCTTTAACTTATTAGGCTGCTTTCACCATCCGTTTAGCCAAAATCACAACCTAATTTCTCCATGTCACAGCTACAAGCTTTTTCTCTATTGACTTTTTAAAATTATTATATGCTATAACATGCCTGTGATGCAACTCTACAGGCTACAGCAGAAAAGTTGTCCAAACTGCCCAACAGATATTAACTGATACTGGACTCTCCCCACACGTGATTTCCATATGATGGAACAATGGGATATCACAGTTTAGACCCCCTGCTGCATCCAATGTGGACAGTCTGGAAGGCACTCTGCCTCTTAAAATCTATATTAACCTAGTGTTAAGCCTGAGACTGTATCATAGCTTAAGTGTAAAATATTACAAAAATACTGTTGTTTCCCCCAGATAGGCAATCCATATCTAGGAAATTGTGATTAAACATTTCAAAATAG
>VWYH01003442.1:81835-174807 GCA_013399365.1 Pampusana beccarii
AAAAAAAAAAAAAAAAAAGAACAAAAACAAACCATACACAAATGCACAATGAGGCACCCAAATAAGCCTCCTTAGAGTAATACCATGTGAGGACTCAACAGTTATGATTAGCTCTTTGTTTACAGTCTCTAAACTTTTGAGAGATTTAATTTTTTTTTAAATCATGTCATTTGAGAACAAACACAAATTCTGCCAGCTTGTCAGGATCGACATGTAACAGGAGAAAAATTAGGAGTAAAAATAGTCCAAGTGTCTTCAGGAAGGATTAGTGCTATCCTGGAACAGCACTCATGTGGGATTGCTCCATATATGCAGTTTATAATCTCATTCTCAGGAAGCTGCTGAGAGATATTAGCAGGTGGGAGGGGAAGTACTTAATAGTCAAGTGGCTGAATAACATTTTGCAGCTTGTGTTGAGGCACAGCCCAGAGCTGCAATTTATCTGTATCAGGGCTCGCAAAGCCTTTGGTTTCTTTTTCACTGTTGCATTTGTTACACTTGTGGCAGAGACACCGAACAGCATCAGTTCCCAGTATATTAAGAACTGTACAAATTCAAAAGTAGTCAAGGTCCATGTGCCCGAGATCTTACTGCTTGAGGAAAGATTAGTTTTGAAAAGCAGATTTTTTTAAAAACTAGTGAACAAAGCATTATCTTAAATGTAAAGACTCTTGCAGCTGTTGGAAGCACCACTGTTACAGGGACTTTTTTTTTCATGTCCTGGAGTCAGCAAAGCCAAGGCTAAAATGGAAAACCTGAAATGGGTCCCTTTCAGTCAAAATGTGTGGACACCTTACCGTCTGCCCAAGTAGCCCCTAGGCAAAAGAGCAGGGATGCTAGCAGGGACATTGCCAGACTGACCCCACTGCTCACGTTCCCTGTGGGAGAAGGAGACAGCATGAGGCTGCATCAGGGCTTGGAGAAGCCCAGACCATGATCCTGGTGCAATCACAGCACAGGGACAGCTCTGTCTTACAATATGAACTTACACCATGGTGAATGGGAAGGGAATCTGGTGCATCTAGGATCGCTTCGAGTAGTTCTAGTTAATGTACAAACTGAAAAATGTTTCATTGTTAGGTAGAGCGCTCTGGACTCCTGTCTGAGGCCTGTTTCACAGCTCCTCCATTTCATAGCTCTCCTACCCTGGAAGCAAAGCTGAAAATAATTGTTTTCCAGTACTTTTTGAACCACTGTTTGCAGGGGCTTTTGTAACTGTGTCCACACTCCAGCTTTTTCTGTCAGTGTTATTACAGAAGGGGCTGGGAACAACAACATTTTAAAGAATAAAGGAGGCTTCGGTTGCAAAAGTGTTTCCCACAGCTGCCCAGTTGGTACAGCACTGCCCCAGGCTGCAGTTAGGACAGAGTTTTCCGTAACAGTAAAGCTTGTTTGAGAAGCCCTTGCCTGTGGCCTGTTGTTTCTGTCCTTGTGCAGTATTTCAGCATCTTTTTGCTTGCACGAGTGCAACTTTTTTGTTAAACCACGCCATGATACAAATCAGGGAAACAATGTGAATTAAGAAACCTTCTAAGAAAAAGTTGTGGGCTTGCAGGGATCTCTTTAGTTTTTATAGCGTAGTTTCCATGTCTGGTTGGCAAAGCCATTCAAACAGCTATCATGGCACAATGACAGAGAAGGTGAACTGCAGTACAGTCAGGAAGAATGGGAGCTTGGAGCAGAGGTTTTTGAACAGTTCTGCTTTCAGACAAACCGTGTGTGTAACTGCAGCATGAGATCCCCAAGCACTGCGGGCTGTGCCCTGCCCTCACATAGCCCTTCTGCTCCTGCATCCTCCTGCCATTTCACCCATCGGATTTGGGAGGGCATGCTCAGATGCCGTGAGCTAGCTGTTTTCTACCAGTTTCTCTGCGAGGTTTTATGATACTGAGGTTTTATGTTTTTATTTTCACCACTCCAGGTGTTTATGTAAAAGGGAAATGGAATTCGTGCTTTGGCTTTTGTGATATTTTTGTTTTCAAACTCAAGTTCCCCAGGAGAACTTTAACTCTTTCAGGCCCTCAAGCACAACCTAATCCAACTGTAGATGATATCTGTCTAATAGCCTGAAAAGGAACATCAGAAGGGTGCCAGTAAGAGCTTCTCGTCTGTCATGTCAACAAATCATCCAGTAAAACCGTGCAGGCAGATTTGACAAGGTATTAAAAAAAAAAAAAGAGAAAACCAAACCGCATTTTCAGACCTTCTTCTTTACATGCACAATCAACAGAACGCAAAATCACTGTCTCTGTTTCCTCCACAGGTCTTCTTTAAAACTGGTCTCTTGTCAGTTAGATTTGTGATGAAAAGGAAACAGAAATATGATACTGTCTGGATTGCAGGGATGTGATAGTAAGATTCCACTGCTTATTCACGATGGGTTAATTTGAAAGAGAAAAGACATTTCTCTGAATGGCCCTCATGATAGTCTTGTGAGAATAAGCAACAGACAGAGTGGAGCCCATCTGGGATGTTACCAGTTAAGCTCTCTCAGGGCAAAGCCTTGTATTGCATTAAAATATTAACTTGAAAGACACCATTTAACTCTTGCAGAAAGCATATCACATATATTAAGCTGGAATTGCATATAAATTTATGTCATTTTTATCAGTTACTCCACAATTGTGTATTTTGTTCTCCATCCAAGGCATTAAAGTTCATTAATTTAATTTCACCTTATCAAATAGCAGCCAAACAGATGCTCAGTGAAGAAGAGGAGAAGAAAACAAAAAGCTTTTTCACTCTAAGGGCTCTGCTGTGTGTCATGGGTGCTTACATGGGCTCACAAATCATTAGTGATAAAACGGATGCCTACTGCAAACCAGAGACATCAAGTCCAAGAAGAGGGAGCCAGAAAGCTGACTGTGTGTGACAGTAGCTGAAATGAACTTTAAACCAGTTGTTTGCTGTTGTATAAAATCTCCATACTGCAGTCATAACTTTTATTATGTATTCATACTTGCAGAATAGCGCTGCTACAGCAACTGTGAAAGAGGATTATCGTGTAGAGACACAGCAGTCGGCATACTGGACACCCAGGCTTACAATTCAAGCACACTCACCTATTTTCACCAGACACAGAACTGCAGCATTTTCTTACAAAAGCAGCAACAATACACTTCAAAAACAAGCTTGCTTCTTTGGTGTTTTATCAACAAATACTGAACATGCTTTTCATGTTCATAAGAAACCAGCTATTTCTCTGTTCAAAACCCTTTGTAAGAAGAGTTCCTGCCCTAATTTAACAGGCTGCAATCTGTTCAGAGGGAGTCTTGACAGGACAACCACAATGAATTTGATATTAATATCTTCAAAAGTAGCAGTTAAGTATTTCAGTTAAACTATGTCAGCCTAAAATTAGATTACTTTTAACAATTCAAGAGATCAAAATCACCAGTAACAGAGAAAAACAGGATATCTTAGTTCTACAAATGAAATTCACATCAGAGGATGCTCTGCTTCCATTTCTTCATCACAGGCTAAACAAATGAGATAAATCCAGGCCATTCACTGCTCTAGATTTCAAATGGGATTTATTGATTTTAACAAATTGGGATCAATAATACAGGGCATAATCTACCAAAGGTGCACCACAGGACTGTACTTATTCTGTGGTTCTGTCCTTCTATGTGCCTGAGCATGGAAGTTTCAACAAAAGTTCAATTTAACTTTATTACCTGGACAGGCCAAATACCCATCTTACTCCAATTTCAGGCCTCTGACCATGGCAAGGAACAGATGCTTCTAGAAATATTAAAACAGGGCAAGTATAGAGCAGTTCTTCCACTGGAGAGGCACCATTAGAAACTTCTTAGGCCAGAAGCTAACCTTATTTACTGACAAGCTATGAAATCATTAATCTAGATTGAGTGGAAGGAAAACGTAGATTTCTCTAGCTTTCGAAAAAGTAGAAAATCCATACAGATCTCAGCTTTTGGGGGTATTCCTCTGTAATTAGGAAGAAAGGCTGGGGTCTCTACATAGTCTGTGTCTCCCAGAGTATGCTACAGTTAACCCATCATTCATATTAGGAAGAAATGCCTCAACACATCCTGGGAGTTCAGAAGGCAGACCTGCTCATCTCCAGAAATGGCATCAATATAACTTAGAAGTGGCTGAGCTGGTCCAATGTCCTCTGTCTTGGCAAGGCACTGATACAGCCAGATGGCTGCTGGCACCAGGCTATGTCAGCCAAAACCAGCTGGGGAATCTCTGCTGAACTGCAGCTGAACACCGTTTAGTTCTCACATCAAAAGATGTGTTTATAATAATCAAAAATTATTTGTAGGGAACACTTAAAAAACCACTATTTTTAAAATTAGTTTTTGCAAATTCGACAGGAAGTATTTTGCTTCGCCTGTAACACAATTTCCCAGCAGACCCACAGAAACCAATCTGTGCTGCATGAATCTCTGGCCTCACTTCTCCCAAGACACAGGAGCTGTGCCACAGCAGGTCAGACATGGGCTGGGCATTAGGAGGTCAGGATCTTTGGGTGGCTCGGCACTGACTCATTGTGGCCTTGGGAAGCCACTCATTCTCTCCCTTCATCACTGTTTGCTGCTGAGAAGTGCAGATAATGTTGTTCACCCATCTTCATGAAGTGGTCTGGTTGATGAAGGTGGAAAAAAACACTCATAAACTGTCATGCTGAAGACACCAAACCTAGGGAAAATACAAAGATAAACCAGATAATAATCATGGTCTTACTGCTCTTGGAAAGATTTCTTAGAGTTATATGGTCAGATATGACAGTAAATGAAAAAGAAATAAAAGAGAAGCTAATAAAATATTAGAGGTGACAACAACATAAAGCAACAACAACTAGGCTGTAGGAAAACAAAGTTACTGGTTTGCTGATGGCTGCAAAATTGGAAATGTTGAGTAGGTGAAGACTCTTTTGCCTTGAGTGCCTACAGCTCATCGATTTTATTTTAGGAGCATTCACAAAAAATAATTCTTGGTTTATTCTCCCATCAATTTATTTGAACCAGTAAGTCTTTAAAGTCAACCAAATGTAATAAAAGGATATTTTCCAGCATATATTGTTGCAACAAAGAAGAGAACAGTGGAACACATTTTTCCCAAACCATTTACTAGTCTCCAGGGAGAGATAATTTCCTTTCAAACAGAACTACATTTCAATTCATAGGACATTTTTATTAGCCATTTTGGACTAAGTAATTGACTCTTTTGGAAGCAGTTCCCTCATTGTTGCAATATCAATTAGTCAATGAAACATCATAAGGTAAAGTGAAAAACTGACAAGATACAGATCTGGTCCTACTCAGCACTTTGAGCAAAACACTCCTTCTTTTACTAAGCGGCTTAGTTGCTACTCATAACTTCATATCACCATATCTAAATGAGCACCAATTTGTTTCTTTATGTGGATTTGTGGAAAATGCAACAAAAAGCATTCCTACCCTCAGTAGGTAGGAGCAGGGTGTAAAGCAGGAGGAGACTGGGGCATGCTCTGGTAAATGGACCTCTTCTGAAAGCAGATGCAGTAATTCACACTGGACCACAGAAGGGACAAGTGGTTACTTCAACATGAAGCTGTGGCCCAAGGACACTGATATTTTGCAGGTTTTGTGGGGCAATACAGTAAATTCCGGGTTTCCCTGAGTGGGTGATGCGGTGCTCTGGATCATCACAGCTGCTGCCAATGTGCGGAAAAATAATAGAAGATGAAAGTACGGTAGACTGAGCTGTTGAGAAGAAAACTAATGAACAAACCGAGGGCAGAACCTCTGGACCTACCAGCTGTGTACACTGAGTCTGCTTTGTGTGACTGCGACTGCACAAAATCGCTGCTACGCACCAGGGATTTGGGCACAGAGTGATGTATGTACACTATGCATTTTGGGTTGCATGTAGTTTCCTTTCGTGCTCCCTTTTGAAAGAACTTACTATATTAGACAGTTAAGGAGTGTAGGAAAGTTTGCAGTTAATGACTGTTTGGCCATTGCCACTTGCTCTCATATTCTTTCCTCTTTCGTCAAGGAAAGATCAATAGCATATGCTCAGCACAAAACTAATGTAATCAATGTCATGTTTGGAAAGATTAAACTGCCACTTTGTTAGGAAGTTTCAGAAAAAGTCATCTGAAAACCTGAAAATACTCTCGAGCAGTGGAGTGCATAAACTATGTATTACGTAGGCCAGAAAGAAGACACTGTGAAACCTTCATTATTGCAGACTGGACTGAATCATCAATATTCGTGTGACATGATATGACATGATGTATGACTGTTACCAACTGAAATCTGATTAGCAACTTCAAGTACAGTAGCTTTTTAGAGATGTATTCAAACAATGGGGAAGAATTAAAGATCCAAGCAAAGTTTCACAAAGCAAATAATTTCCTTTTAATTGAAACCATAAGGGCACAGTTTTGGATGCAGTGAATGCTCTGGAGCTCTTTGTTTCATTTGAACACAAGTGATTTTAGGCATGTTATCACATTAATGTATTGCACTACATCCTTCACTTGAAAAAAAAAAGCACGGAAAGGCAGCAGAAAAATGCATTTTCCTCATCCCTCCCGTTCTGAACGTGGCACACCAGCAAGCTTTTGGCATGGCAGCTTGTATTAATACTACACATCTATATGGGAATCATATACCACATTTTTATGTTGCTGTCTTGGCCAATGTTTCCTTCTTGTAAAACATCCAAGCTTTCTGGTAGAAGCTTTATTACAAAAGATGCATTGTTTCCGCTGAGTTATGTACTAAGAATAATCAGGCAAAATTGTGATATTAACTCTAATGGAAACAAGACATCCCTTATTATTTGCTGTTAATGAAACTTTATGATTTGAAGAGACCTCAAAGAGCTATGACTAGCTTCAGAAAGGTAGAGAAAATGTTTTTAAGTTCTATGTCTTAATTTTGCAAGCTGTCTGGTCTTAAAGAGATCCTTTTAGAGGCAGAAACTCTGACAGCTGCCAATCTTTGCCTGTTGGCCTCCTTCACGGAGGAAGGGGTGAGAGCTGGGGAGTGAGGCAAGGCAAGTACCACAGTCACGTTTTGCCATCTGGGGACACGGTAGCTGATGGTCTGCAAAGTACACACTGATCACACAAGGTTTTTGTTGTTTCAAGTTGCTAAATGTCATGAAAATAAGCTTAAACACTTTGAACAGTTTCCACACATCACCTCACTGTTGCTGTGGTTACCTCAGGTTACATTCTGTGATCACAGATTAAATGCTCTGGTCAGTTTTAAGTGGAAGCGGAGACAGCAGGGCTTGATCAAAAAAAAAAAAGAAAAAGTGCACGTGTGGCTGAACTGCAGGTTTTTTTCCACTGAACCATAGTATAATAGTGTTAAAGTACTTCTCACGGGAGCACAGACAAGAAAGCAACATGAACAGGGAAAACGTGGTCACGCAACTACCAACTCTGCAGAGTTGCCCGGTGGGGGATGCCCGCAGTGCAAGTGCTGCCGCCTGGGCAGGTCAAAGTGCCATGCACGGAAAGCAGAATCGCTTATTTTCTCCCACACAGTTCATTAAAAAATGAGACTTCTAATGAGATTTCAAGTAATACATATTATTACACTGTTTGCTAGCTTTAAACAATAAAGGTAAATTTCTTGACCACACGAAACTGTTAGCACGAACTCATTTGTGCTGTCAGAGTCCAAAGCTGGGTGAGGAAGGTATCTCTCCTTGCTCGGAACAGGAGAAACTGCCATTTTGTGAGTAATTCAGGATGCAGAACAGCACAGAGAAGAAGTCATGCTCTCCATAAAAACCCAGGTAAGCACACAGATACGTAAATAAAGTAGTCACATAAACTAAGACTTTTTCTGTGTCCAGCTAATCAGAACACAGTTTTAAGGAGACAGTTCCTTTGTATTCAAAAAGTGATAGCAAATAATAATTTTAATTTACCCAAATAATCCACTGTCATATTGTAAGAATTACAGATGAGATCTTATCTAACAAGTTTTTCAACAAGTTTTTATGATGCTGTGAAGCTATCAAAAACACATAATGATTTTTGAGTACACAGGAAATATCCATAAGCGTAGTTTAGCAAATATTTAAGCAAAATTCTTTGCTAGTGAATTTAATTTCTTTTTTCTCCATCTTGCAGTATAACTCACGCAACTGCTCCACACCATGTAATAATCAGTTGTGACAGCCCCTTGACAGATAGTACCTTGCGGCATCCATAGTCCTGTATGAAAACCACATTATCTGAACTGTGTTAGACTATAACGGAATAAATAGAGTGTTTATTACCATAATAAACATACTCATTAACATCTTATTCCACTGTTGCCTTTCCTATATGTTTTGGTTTTTTTTTTAAATAGGGTCATTTTAGAATGAAAAGTACACATGTGCAATAGCTGAATTAAGTAGAACAGAGAACTGCTAGCTGTGACTTTTGTATAAAATATTTTGAGAATAGATTTTAGATGCTGCAGTGGCAGAAAAAGATGAGTTCAAAACCCCAGCTTGGAAAGTCTGCAGTTTTCTAGGCTTAATGAAACCCACTCTGCTTCTGGAGACCTTCACGTAGTCCCCTCACAACTGTCAGGCAAGGCGGTGGTGAAGGAGACGCCTTTCCATCCCCAGCCTGGTGTAGCAGGAGCCATGCTGGGAAGCAGCCTTTGAAGAAATTCCCTTTGCAGGGAGGGAGATGATGTTGAAACCTCCCCGCACACAGGGTGACTGTTCACCAAGGACAGAACATGATTGCCAGCAAATCCCATGACCTCTGGCCAAAGACGGAGTTGTTACAAAGCCCGCCCTGATATTCTAGTACAGTCTGTGCAAATAACAAAACAACAATAGACTCAAGGCAGCTCTGAGATGGGGTTCTCGGTATGGCCAAATCGAGATGCTGATCTTAGGTTTCTTTGGGCTGGTAATGTAGGGCTGTTAATAACACTACATCAGTTATTTTCACTTTTCAGGCTGCAAAACCACTGAAATGCACTTTAAAATGGACATTACCACCTGATTATTCTAACTTGGCTAGTAAGTTGGCCGAGACATCGCTCTGTCTGGGTGGAGTGCAGGCGTGTTCCAGCAGGAAAGCCATCTGAGCCCTGTCATGGCTTTCTCCTGCACTTCTCTGCTGTGCATGAACCTGGGCTGTTCCAGAGAGAGACGTGGGGCAGGCAGGACTATGCAGGCCGAGATGAACAATGCCCTAACAGGAACAAAAGTAATTTCAAATCCCTCCAGTTTGTCAGATTGCTTTAGATATTTGACTGAATGTCAAAAATGTTTCAATGAATCGTTTTGCCACCCAGATCTTATTTCTAGGCCCTCTTTTGAAAAAAAAAAAAACCCTGAAACTTAGTAATTAGCTACTTGTTTTCAGGTTTCCTCAAATATGTGTTTATAATTCCATTGTGCAAATGTGATCCAAAACAATAAGGTTTTGAACTGGTTAACTTGAATAAAGAGAAATACCTTTCCAAGTGCAGGTAGGACACAAATTAAAACCTCACATCCAGCTTCTGGAGTCTTTCTAATGCCCCGGTTCTGCCCTGACGTTTTCACAGATGGCTGCAGACATGTCTCCCACACCTATTTGTTTCATGCCCAGCAGCTCCGCAGAACCGATCACCTTTCTTCCAAACGGATTTGGTCTGCTGTGCGCTGACTTAAATAAAGTGTGTGATGCCATGTGTGCCATAAAGAAGCATGACAATGTAATTCACATGCCGCCTACAGATTTTCTGCAATTTCTTTGTATTGTAGGGCTTGTACTCCATATCATTTGGAGGAACTCTCGGAATAATGATTTGGCGTGTGTAGCTGTTTTTTCCATTTCTGTCGTTAAAACTGCTTTCAGGGCCATGCTGAAACTGCAACAAAAGCCTTTCCCACATCGCAAATCACTGTAGGACTTGGTGTGCACTATATCAATAAAAAGATTAGCTTACTTATAGGAAAAGGATGACAAAGTCCACAATTGTCCAAGCCATGAGAAAAATGAGGTTCTGTTTCAACTAAACCAGCTAGTAACAATGTCACATTCTAACCCCGAGCTCCTCAGGTACAGTACAAGGCTCACAAGTAGATTTTATCTTATGTGCAGCATTAAATTAGTGCCATTAACCTTGTAGGTCAGCCCTTTGAAGTCAAGCAGGCATTTTGCTATTGATTTCCATGGAGCCAGGATTTCATATTTATTTCACTGACTATTTATTTCAAAGCATCACGAAAATTTTCTGCTTAGAAGCCCAGAGAAGAAATATGGAACAGAAGGATGTGGAAGAGGGATTTCTCCCTTGTTATGAACGCAGCATCTTCCAATACCATCCCAACTGATAGCAATCTATGCAGACTCTGAGACAGCCCTAGAGGGACCAGCACAAGTATTTAAAATACTTACAGAAATCAATTCTAATGGCTTTCAAGGAGTAGAGAGAGAAAGCGACAGGCAGACAAATGACTTGAGTGAAGTTGAAGCAAACAGAAATGGGGCTGGGGGAGGGCAGAAGAGGTTAGGTTTAAACTTGGAATTGTGCTGTACTGAAAATATGGGGCAACTCCCATTCATGTCCTGTTCAAATACAGTGGTTTAAGATTTATTGGAACAAAATTTGGCTGAGCCAGGTAGAGGAATTTGAGGGAGAGGTACTTCAGGTTCTGTTCCCACTCCTGGGAACACAAAAACACCAGATTCCTGATTTTATTAGTTAAGCATTTTAAGGAGCGTCAGGAGTTGATAGCAAATTTCTGAAAGGCCTGGCTTCTGTCATGACAAAATCATATTCTATAGGAAGAGAAATAGCCAGCAATGAAAAATGTATGAACAATGGGGAAAAGACACCTGGCCAGGGACTGGTGACAGTGAAGTGCACGCTAAGGAGCTACGGGTGCAGGGTTTTCCTGGACTGCAGTGGGAGACCTCAGAAAACCACAGGACTGTAGACACGATTACCAGTGTGTAAGAATGGGCCACATATGGAAATGGTGCACAGCAAACACAGGACGAAAAGATGGCTCTTTACAGCAGAGAGATTCCCATCTAGTTCTATCTGTGGGTATCACTTAATCCAAAAGACTTTACTCAGAATGCTCAGGGAGATCGTACTGGAGCCCAAGCAGTCACACTGCCCCTACATGAGTCCTATCCAAGCACATTAAACAGCAGTTCCAACCAACTCACAGAAGTTACACAAATTCTTATTTTTTAATACAATAACAGAAACATCTGCTTCTAGTGAGTAGGTAAGAGAGCCTTGCAGGGTGCTCAAGCAGGTTTGCATAGATTATTCTATTCCTTCTAAAGAAAAACAATTTTACAGCCCTTCTTCTTTGGTATTTCCATAGCCCCTAGGCTCACTTTTAATTTGTAACTGAGGACTAGAATTTTCTGGAAAGGGTCAAAATAGAAATTCTTAATTCCTCTGCACATTTCCTTCTAGCCAGCCTACACAAACCCAAGTGGAATTAATCGTTTTAATGAGAAGAAAAAAGAACGGTGTTTCAGCTGCCTGTGGGGGATCCTCACTGTGTAGCAAAATGCACTACATGGCATAAGGCCCTCAGGTTCCTTATTTTTTTTTTTAGAAAGGTGAATTTTTTTATTTTTTTTTTTTTTAAGGAGTAGTGCCCCATTGCGAAGACAGTGACCAGAGGAAGCCCGATGCTCTCAGATCACGCATGTTGAAGAGGAACCGGGGTTTGTCTGTTTTCCTGGCTACTCGATGTGACTCAGAATCTGATTTGCTGAAGTTCCCAAGCTCTCAGTCACAAACCAAAGCAATGCAAACTGTGCTTTGTGCATACGTAGCATGGTCTGATGCCAAATACTCTGAAAAGCAAGGTCCTGGCATCTCAGGTAGTTTTTCCAAATTCAGCAGGTGGTCTCTCACCTGCGCCTCTGTGCTTATCTTCCCAGCTGGAAAATGGGGCTATCCCCCACCAGTTCAATCCAAATCAAAATGTCTTGTGTATGCTTATGATTTTTGTAAGCAATGAAGGCAAACTGAAGGCAAACTAAAGGCAAACACAATCTAAAGGCAAATGCAATCTTTCAAGTTCATACCTAACACGACAAAATGAAATAGCTCCAGTTTTCTTTTTACCTTTTTTCTTGCAGAAACTGTTCACTGACCTCAGCACAAACTAGTGAACTATTCCATGTCCTGAAAATACATTGCAAAGTATTCATAGGAATTATTCATCATAAACATTTAATTTAATACCACAGGTTGCATTTTACACTGTGCTTCTTAATGCTGATCTTCTCAGCAGGGTCCTTCTAGAAAAAGCAATAAAATACAACTGTCAGGCAGCATCCTTGTGGCACTGGTGCAGTCCCCAGTGACAGCTGGACTCAGAGCATGCATTTCAGCTGCCTGAGAGAACGAAGCAACAGTGACAAGCTGTTATCCCTAATACAGCAGAGGAGAGTGGCAGGGCGTGCCGTGCTTTGCGTGAGGATGTCAGAGGAATGATGACACTGAGCAATCTTTGTTTTGTTTCACAAGGGAAATGTGCCACAGCCCACTTGAGCTGGGGTTTGATCCCTTCTGTTCCAGGCTGTCTTTTCCCCAGCTGTCTCCTTGAGCTCCTGCTGACCACAGCTTTGCTTCCCAGGGTCCCATCGCAGCATCAGTCTGCCTGATTTGCAGTTCCAGCACCTCCCATTTAAGCCTGCCGTCCCCATCTCCTCTTTTCTGACATTTCCCCTCTTACCTAACCATCCTAACCTGTCCATAATTAGTCACTCTAAAGACAGGGATTAGCTCATCCCTAAAAACACCACAGAGCTGCCCTGCGATGGGGAGTGGTGAAAATCAGGAAGATGAAACAAAGGTAGACAAAGGGTAGTGGGGACAATAGCAAAAATGCAGGAGGATGGGGCAGCCCGTGTCTCTCCTCCTCAGGCAGAGGATTAGCACCAGGACCCACATGAGACCAATGTCAAGAAAGAGTCCAGATTTGGCTGTTGTCCAAGGACAGAATGTAGCGGCTATACACACGGCAGAAGGAGACCACTCAAATAAAATAATTGCTGTGTGTCACTACCATCTTTTCCCGAATCCTTTCATTGTCCCAGAGACATGTACAAGGTCTTCCCTCCACACTCAGCTGCCCAGACGGACCTCCATGCTTCCAGAGTCATGCTCAACACGAGGTCAAGTTTGTCCCTCTGCTGAATCGTAGCTTTCTCAGCAGCAACCACGTGGAACTGAATTTCTTTCTTGCTTTTTTGAGGACTTCCCCAGAGCAGGCAGCATCACTTCTGGGGTGGGATGCTGAGAGCAGGGCAGCCCGAGGCAGGCTGTGGGTGGGAAGGAGGGTGCACAGGTCCAGGAGGGCTGGGTACCACTGCAGCACGGCCACCATCTGCACACGCCAGACCCAGCACAGGGGCACTGCAGTCTTGGACAAGAAGTTACTGATTTGGTGTTTGTTTGCTGATTCTTTCAAGTAGCAAAGGAATAAATTTTTTCCACCGCTCTCTTGCTACAAGAGCGGGATTGGTTTTGAAGAGACAATTCTTTTAGAGGCAACAGGCTAGCTTGAGGCAGGCACCAGCAGGGAAGATTTCTGCACGGACAGTTGAAGTTATAATCATGAAAACCACCCCTATAATTAGGACTGGGAGGTGTCTAAACAGGCAAGGGCCTGCAGCCCCCACCTGCCAACCTGACCTCACAGGGCTCGCCATCAGCCCCACTCTTAGTACTGTTTGACTTTGGATATTTCTTCCCCCCTGTCTCATGCCCACCTTCTTAGGGGCTTTTTAAGGGAGTTTATCAATGGCTCTTTTGGAAAGTCAAATAAATTATGTCAATTAGTCCCCCTGCCCAGCTATTTAGTGACATTGTTGAAGAATTCCATTAGTTTCATTAGACATGATTACTTTTCCATTTAGATATAATGTTCCTATTCTGTGTAAGAGTGATATTTACTGATGCTTTTACGTCGCAGTTATCAAGGTTTTCTGTGTTTGGCAGTGTGTGAGCATGCACACTTTGGCAGGGTTCAATGCATACAGTGATGAGGGCATTGTAAATACCTAGACAAATTAATAATGTAGCACCGAAGAGGAACACAAGTCAGTTAATATTAATGCTAATATCAAAAGAGTCTAGAGCAGCAGACAAGATAATTTTTCTCTTTGTCAGGAATAAAGGGAGATCATCAAGGGCCATGTATAGATTGCGTAGCTTGGCTTTAAAAACACGAAATAATTTGAAAAAAAGCCATTCTAGTTCCTCTTCTTTAAAGAAATAATCAATGCTAGTTCTCTCCCTCTGACTTAGTAAAGAAATGAGAGTTATGCCCTTAAACCAAGGCTGTCAATTTATTTCGACAGACCTTGACGAATATAATTACAGAGCACCTAACCCGAGCAGCAGATGGGGGGGAGAAGTTAAAACAAAAACCTAATATTGGAGAAAATTGATCAGCCTTCTTTCCTTTTCTCTCTGGAGCCCGCTCAGAGCTCATTTATTGGAAAGACTGATGGCAGCACGGAGACTGTGGGACTAGTCCGAGCGCGCTGTGAAATGCACTTAAATGATTAGGGAATATTGGACACCTTCGCTGGAGTCGGCTGTTTGTCCTGCAGCCGGGGAGCCGTGCGGTGCTGCCCGCCCGCCGTGCTGCTCGGAGCTGCTGATGGGGCAGGAGCCCTCCCTGATCGATACCCCGCTCCTCTGCCGCCCTGGCTAAGAGCTGAAGAGACTAGTTGGTGCATATGTGATGACTAGAATTTAATTATATATCAGATTGATTTTCAATTGTAACTTCAAGGAGCTGCTTGCCAGGATTTCAAGTTCATGAGAAAGGCCCTGTGTCTCCTTGCTGAATTCTTTTCTCCCCATATTCCTGTGCTATGTGGAAAATTTTACAGACTCTCTACCTTCAGCTCTCTGTCTGGGGATAAACAGCTTCAAAGTTTCCAGTAATAATGAGAAGATCAGCTCTATCTGAGACTGAACCTATTCAAAGATGGAAGAGGAACTTTTAAGATGTGGAATTAAAGTAAAAGGTCTAGTTATAATGGTGATTTTTTAAAAAATTTTTTTTAAATTTAGTGTAGGTTTCCCAGTGCTGAGTTAGGAAGCAGAATCTACCTCCAAATTAAGTTTTTTTGACATTGGGCATAGCACCAAAGGGAATTCAATCCAGTCTACAGAAATGAGAATGTGTAAGTATTACAACATTCTCATTTTATAGACCTATCTAAACCTAGTCCTGAATGAAACTGGGAAAATTCTTCATACAAGATCAGAATCTAAAAGTTTCCATGAAACCCTTCTAGATCAGTTTTATTTCTTTTATGGTTGTTCTTATGGCTGATAACATCAGAGACTTCAATACAACTTCCAATAAAATACAATCAGTATGTGAACTGTGTACTGGGTAACTACATAAAAAACTGAAGATGAAGCTGGATTTCAGAGGGGAAGCCTCACTTTCTACTGTCTGCTGGCTACGCTGCACTAGCTATTCATACAGTTATTTATACAACCCAGCCTCCTGTGCACATCTTTCCATCTGTCAGGATTTAAAAGTTCAACTATCATTCTGCCACCCAGTTCCCCAGCACTGTGAGATCCTTCTGCAACTTACCAGTCCAGTTTGCTTTCTCTAAAATAATAATGTAAGTGAACATTGTCATGTCTGCCTCAGCCCATTTCTTCAGCATTTCCAAATGTATTGGTGCATTATGATTCAAGTACCATGACAGTCTGATAAGTGAATTTATCCTTTTTCACTGTTTTGCAACAGAAATAGCCATACCTTCAGCTAGAAAGTATGGTTAGCCTCAGCCTTTTCCCATCACTCCAGTAAAACCAGAAAATACAAAACAGTTCAGAAAGGACATGGAACTACTATATCTCCCTTTTCTGCTGTACTCACAGTGTTTATCTATAGAAAGCATCCACCAAAATATTTATTGTATTGTCCACCCCTACAGACAGTATTATTGTTTTAAAGCGAGCCCAGCCATCACAGAGAGCTTGCCTCTGTAGGCAGCCCCATTGCAACCTCAGAGAAGCTTACAATAACTGGCATTATAGCCGGTGGTCAATGCACACAGGATGGGGTCTCCAGTGCTAAAGCTTCAGGGGTTGAGTTACAGCAGCGACACACAGCACCTGAGAAGGGGAGGCATCAATAATAAAAACATCTTGTCTGTGTCTGGGCTTCTGAACACCACCAAGATCAGGTACACGAAGTTCACCTAATCAACAGGGTGCATCTGCAGAGCCAACACATGTGGCTGTAACAGATACTGGCCCTTTATGTGAAGGTGAGAAAAATTCTCGATAGGGAGTACTCAAATGCACTGAAGCCAGTTGGGCTGTCACCGCCACTGCTTCAGAAGCCTCCATTATCTCTTTCACTTCTGTTTCTCAGATTTCCCTTGAAAGCTCCGTTGTGTCTTTGACATGGGGATGGTACAATGAAAATGGAAATGTCCAATGTTTGGAGGCAGAGGTCACTTGAATACTCTCAGGAGCTAAGTGAGACAAAAGGAAAATATAAATTAACTTTACCATGAGATTAAGAGCACTTTGACCATGAGATTAAGAGCACTTTGTGAATCAGGTTTTGTCCTTCTCATGAGGACTAGATTCCCCCTTTCAGCCAGGATTTCCTGACATCAGACAGCCAGGGTGTGAGAAGGGCACGGAACAGGGACTGCAGCCTCACGGCAGCAGCGTCTCTCGGAGGGAGAGTGCTGTTCAGCATTTCAGTGCTCATTATGATATTTTCTCAATCGTAAACCAAGGGCTAAGAGAAAGGATGTTCACAGAGAAACAAGCCCTTGACAGAGTAGGCAGGAGGATTTTTTTTATCTTATCAAACAGAGGATAGGCCCAGGACATATCCTGAGTGCTGCCGTGTTTAGTTCTCCAAGAAAGAGCAGCTCTACAGTCCCAGCACCACACATGTACGCGTAGATCAAAGCTTAGTCTTAAGAATCAAAAGGAATTAGAGACATGTCAAAATCAGAAGCATTTTTATTTAAATCTTCATGGGCTTGCACCTGTTTGCTGCAGAGAGGCTGCTGGGGTGTAAAACACCCAGATTGCCTTTTTCCCCACAATGCCAGCATTTGGAGGCTGCCTCCGCTTTGGAAACAAGGTCCTAGAGGCTATGACTTTTCATGGCCACCTTGTCTTTTGTCTTATGACACATTGCCAATGACCATGTCTACTAGCTTTGTGTTCAGCGCAGTAAAACAAAGCATGTTTGAGAAGACTTCGGGTTTTCCTCCAAGAGGACTGCTCAGTGCTCTTCAAGACAAATGCTTCCAGTTCCTGTGGTGAGAGATTATGCAGTTTTAAGATGAGGACAATGCAGGCACATGTATCCACCAAACGCAAGCACGTTCTTCTTGTCTTGAGTCTCTTGAGCCTCCTCCATCTAAAAAGAACAGGATTAAATCAATCACATTAGTTGGTTCAGTGAGTTTCTGTGGTGGGCTCAGACAAGCTTTTGTCATCCTGTATTTCAAAGTTGAGAGCGGCTGGTGCATGGTGGCCTGAGTGGTGCCCTCTAGAAGCGGAACATTTTGCTCCTGTTCTGTGGTTTCCCTTCCAATGCCAAAGTCCTCTTTATTTTTCCAAAATCTTGGGCTTGCATCATCTTCTGAACCCCCAGACACTGACATTTTGGTCATTTTTTTCCCAGTCCTTCTGCCACATGTCTGTTCCCTGATCTTCTCTCTTACTGCTTCTTTTGTTTCTTCAGTTACCACTTTTCTGAACCTAAATCTCAAAATATATTCTCCATTTGTCCCTTTATCAGAAAACGATTATTCCTCTTTGCACGTTTCCCACTTCTACCACAGTTCACTCTCTTTGTCTTGACTCAGCCTATATTTAACCTTTCTGTAACCTCTCTATAATATACAAGCCTTTCTCCCTCTGCCCGTATGAAAGTTACATTATCCCAAATTTTTCCTGTGTACTCCACTTCTCATTGTCAAGTTTTCCTCAGGATACTTTATAGGGAGGACTTTATATAAAACATTTATTGCATTGTAACTCAGGGAACCAGCTGGTTTTAGTGTTATCAGTGGCATAATTAGAACAAACAATATTATAAGGAGGTTGGATGTGAATTACAGAAGCCAGATTACATATTTACTCACATCAGAGACACACAGAGGCTTATAATGTGCGGAGGCAACAGATAACTGCTTCCTCTCATAAAGGATTTCTCTTTAGCCTTATGTAATCTTAAATAATAATAGGTCCTTATAATCCAAACCTTTGTGTCCCTTCCGCAAGCTGATGAAAATTTGTATGTGCCTCTTGCCACGTTCAGGCAACAGAATTAATATTTCCACAACCACTTTTCTCACTTTATTTTTCTTTTATTTGCCTGAAATCACCGTATATCCCAGCAAACACAGTCTGCATGTGCTATTCACCACGCTGAGTATCACCAAGAGGAGATAATATATAGCATAAAACAGGCAACATCCAAACTAGCACTGCCAAAGCTATGACGTTAGATTCCCAAGGAAAAGGTTGGAAAATCAGCCTGCAAACCTCAAGCAGCGGTTGGCACAACTGAACAGAAACCTGCCTTGAGGAAAAACAAGGCACATCAGTGGTGTGCTCACTACATCTCAAAATCTGTAATTACAGTGAGCTTAAGACCAATGAACACTGTTCTCTGCGTGCATCAGATACTCAGATCTCACCTCATCTGTGCACAGAACCCTGAGGGATCTCTTCCAAGCTGGAAAGGAATAAGATTTTCCTCCATTCCATGAAAAAACAATTCTGTTTCTTTTCAACTTTGGGGACATGACCCCAGGGAGATCCAGTCCCATGGTGCCTGCTAATTGCACCCCAAGGGACTCCTAACCAGAGGTCCTCATCTGTTGGTGCTGTGGCCCCAAGGCTTCCCAGCCAGCTCTGCCAACAGGCTGCCAAGCTGCCAGGTGAACAGCCTGCCAGAAAGCAAGAAGGCCTCTCCATCAGCTGTTTTCTCGGTCTTTCTACCTTTATATATTACTGTGCTGGTTTTGCTGGGATCTAGTTAATTTTCTTCATAGTCTTTAGAAACTTTTCTTTTTAGTATCTAGCATGGTCTTTTGTTTCGGAATTAGTAAGAAAATAATGTGATAACACACTGAACTTCCCATGGGAAGGAGTCCCTGTCCCTGGGACAGAGTTGATTTTTTCTTTCCAGTAACTAGGCTGTGTTTTGGAGTCGATGTGAAAACAATGTGAGAACTCACTGATGTTTTAGCTGCTGCCAAGGACACCAAGGGCTTTTTCAACTTTCCAGCTGCAGGTGCACAGAGAAGCTGGGAGGGAACATAACAGAACAGCATCTAGATTGACATCCAGGCTGACCAACGAGATATTCCTTACCATTAGCATCATGCTCCATGTCTAGCTCCCTGTCCATCTTTTCCAGCTCTGCCTGTTGCCGGTTTGCCTTAGGCATTTTTACTCTCTTTCTGGGACTGCATGTTCAAGACTGGACCACTTTTCCTCCAGGACTGGCTGTTTGGCCCCACCATGTTTGAGCGCAAACTGCTGTGCAGATCTGTGCTCTTCTTCAGTCAGCTGTACCAGGCTGGTGTTTGTGAGCAATTGCATTGTGCATAACTTATTTTATAAATATATGTAATTTTTTTTCCTCTTCCTTCGCTGTCTTATTAAGCTGTTCTTCTCTCAACCCATGAGTTCNAGCTGCAGGTGCACAGAGAAGCTGGGAGGGAACATAACAGAACAGCATCTAGATTGACATCCAGGCTGACCAACGAGATATTCCTTACCATTAGCATCATGCTCCATGTCTAGCTCCCTGTCCATCTTTTCCAGCTCTGCCTGTTGCCGGTTTGCCTTAGGCATTTTTACTCTCTTTCTGGGACTGCATGTTCAAGACTGGACCACTTTTCCTCCAGGACTGGCTGTTTGGCCCCACCATGTTTGAGCGCAAACTGCTGTGCAGATCTGTGCTCTTCTTCAGTCAGCTGTACCAGGCTGGTGTTTGTGAGCAATTGCATTGTGCATAACTTATTTTATAAATATATGTAATTTTTTTTCCTCTTCCTTCGCTGTCTTATTAAGCTGTTCTTCTCTCAACCCATGAGTTTCTTTCTTCCCTGTGAATTCTCTCACCCATCCCACTTGGGGGTAGGGAGGGGTTACTGAGTGAGAGTCTACATGGTCCCCGTTGCCAGCTTGGGTTAAACTACAGCAATTACTTTTCTTGCTGCAGGAGGCCCAGAATCAGAAACCAAGATCCCACACGGAGCTCGATCACACAGCAAATGTGTTGCTATTATGGCTGGAGAGGAGCAGCCTGAAAACCTGAGACTAGCAAACAAAGTCACCCTTTCTGTTTTTCAGAAGTTATGCAATTTTTTCAGCCTGATTCATTATTTTCTTGTGAGAGGCTGAATTATTTGGGAAGAAGACAGTCATACTGTCTAGCACTGGGCAGCCAATAGCTGTGCTTTGAAACACCCTTGGAGAAACCGCTCTTCTTTGACTGTATAGGGAAATTTGGCTGCTTAAAGTGGCCTGAATCATCCTGCAATTAAACGTCTGCAATGGGGATTGCAAAAATGAGTGTAGTGTTGGAATACTTGTCTCTGACAAAGCTGGAATGAGTACATATCTGAGGAGCCTCTCTGCTTTAATAAATTTACCAATTACCAGGGCACTGCTGTAAATAAAGTCTATCAGTGAAGAGGCAGTGGGCATCAGCTAAAGCCGTTTTGCCAACAGTTAACAGGTATGTGCCCAAATGAAGTATAACATCCTGGCAAAGCACTTTTACACATGCATGAAAGAATCAGTGTTCTGGCTTTCCTCATATAAAAATGTCTCCAAAATCAAAACCCAATCTACCTTGTTAGGTACAATGTGTGAAACTTAAAGCTTGAAGATTGGTAGAAATGTCCCACGAGCCAACTTTGGGATTTCGTTGTGCAATCCTGTTTTGCCAAAAGCCTGTTGCCTGAGGTCCTAACCAAGTGTTTTCAGAAAAAAAAAGAGATTGAAAATGGCTCAAATTCTCAAATCTGACAGGCTCAAATTCAAAAGGTAAAACAAATCACGAC
Source organism: Pampusana beccarii (assembly GCA_013399365.1). Lineage (NCBI taxonomy): Eukaryota > Metazoa > Chordata > Aves > Columbiformes > Columbidae > Pampusana > Pampusana beccarii. The sequence continues at coordinate 102,888 of VWYH01003442.1, forward strand.
AGTTCAGTGAGATGGCAAGTTTTGAGGCAAGACATGAGACCACTTTTGTGACTGATGTTTTATATCTCCATTTTATGTGTGAGGTGCAAAGATGTGTAATTGCTTGCAGAGAAGCTATGTGGCAGAGCTGAGAGTTGTACCCAGACGTTTCCAGACCCAAATTGGACCCTTCTCCACTTTTGTCTGACACATGGGAGGCTTTTGTTTTCAGGAGTTGGTTACTTTTAATAAATTGCTTGGTGAGAAGGAGGCAAGACTGTAGGTTTGTGGGCTGGGGGTCAGCCCATCATAAAGATACATATGTACAGCTAGAGAACAACAATAGAACTTCGAACTCTCCCCAGAGGAAGTGACTCAAAAGACTTTATCAGAAGTTATTGTGATCTGGTGGCAGCTGAAAGTTCCAAGCAATGAAGATACAAGAATGAGAAGGAGACATTATATAGTGCAGCTGGCTCCAGTCCTGCAGAGCAGCTTCCATGGGAGGCTGAGAAGGCTTTTTGCTTCCAGGGAAGAGTTGATAAAATCAACATCATATATCTGAAAATGTTAAGATCCACCACAGTGGGAAAATATCATTTTTTTTTGTTTGATGTTGTTCTTTACTCTGATTTATGATGAGTCACCACAACAAATCCTGACCATCGAAAGGCTATTTACTTTTCATGCAAGACAAACTCCTTACAATAATGCAGTGCTTTTAAAAGCCAAGTTCAGCCAGTAGCCTGAAGGAGGGCACCAATGTGAAACAAATTATTTTTCTACCCATAAGATTCAATAAACTTTTTTTTTAATCTCCCAGGTAAGTACAGAATGGGTTTTCTGTACAACTGAGAGGTGGTCATTCAACCTTTCTTTTCCTGCCTCAATAATTTTTTTTATATTTTTTTTTTTTTTTAAAGTGAAAAACAGCAAGGTAAATAAGAGCACTGTCATAATCAAACAGAAGAGCTGGAAATCTGAAACTTGGTCTGCAAATCCAAAACACCAGCCATGATTCACGTTCCACTGATGTGGCACACGTTGGAAACTGGGATGAGCACCAGCCTCTGACACGCAGCAGTCTGGTCTGGGGGGAGAGAAGAAATGTTGCAGATGAGTAAGCTCCACGAAGGTACCCATACTGGAAATATAATGAAGGGAAGAGCCACGTGCATTAGAGTGTACAAGCTGTCTTCATGCTTAGGAGCATTTCTATTGTAGAAAAAAAAAGCAAAAGCACTGTTTATGGTGAAACATCTTGGTTTAGTTGGGCTGTGTTACTGATAGGTGACTGGTTTTACACCAGTGGGCTCTGGTCCATTAGAGCCACTGAACACGCACAAACTGGCTTTGGGCACAAGAGAGCTGAAGCACAGAGGAGTCCCTAATCTTTGTTATCCTGTGTTTCTAGCAGGACATTGAACACACGCTATACCCCATCTTGTAGGTATGTTCAGGCATGTCAATAAGGATCGCAACTCTCATCTTTATCTGCGTCCAGGAGCTACCGGAGGGTCAGAGCCTTCACTTCTAGGATAAGCTGGATAGAAATGTTTCTATTTAAAATGGATAAGTTTTTTATAGAAATCAGCTTTATTCTTTGTGGGGAATTTCTGAGAAATTCTTCCTTTCCACAGAAAATTTATGTGGGAATTTTTTTTAATAAAAAACAAGTATTTGAAAACTCTCCCTAACAGAATACTTCACTTCCCAACACCTCCCTGCAATGGGGATCTCCAGCTGGACTTCATTCCTCACAATGAGTGGTGTAGAGGTTTCCCCACCATGCAGGACCTTCTCTTCTAAAGGAATTTTTTGCACACCTCTTGTGCCCCTTTTTTCAAAATGAGCTCTGGTCCAAAGTCACAGACACTGGAACCAAGTGGAACCACGCAGGCAGACTGCAGGCTTTGAATCAAACACACAAAAACCACCTCACTCACTTTCCCTGGCTCTCTGACTCGCTTCTGCAGTTTCTTTTCCAAAACAGAAGGCAGAAATCCCGCAGTGTGTAGCTGTTATTCGCCTTTTGCTTTCCCCTCTTCTCTGCTGAGGTCAGGAAATAAAGCAGCCCAAAGGAGTGCTTGTTCCACACGTACTGATGCATCACCATGTCACCAGAGGCAGGGTTATTCTCCGTGGCTCCTGCACGGTTTCTCTCCCTCAACGCTCGAGCAGGACCCATCACAGCAGTCGCTGCCGAGGCTCTGAAACAGATAGCAGTGCCAAAAATCACATCACCAGCAACTCAACGACATCATTTATTCAACTTCCCTCTCTACCTGCTCCAGCATCAGGAAGGGTCTTGGTAGGACAGATCCCATGCAGCTCTGTACCACAGATGTATTTTTCTTGTGCTGATTTTCTGTGTCCTCCTCAGGCAGTTTGAAAGATGCTGTTGCTGACAATGCTGCTCTAAGGCATCTGAAATTTGTGAATTAGTAAAAATACAAGAAACAAATGTCTATTTTTTGAAGCTCAACACATCTTGCATTCAAGGACACAGAAAAGACTTCTCTGTAGAAAACAGGGAGCAATAAAAAAAATAAAGGTTAATAGTAAGAGCTGAATATTATTTCCTTGAGCTGCTTCATACCAGGACTAAATCTGCCTGCTCTAAACAAAAGGAGATAAGCAATCTTGTCTCCTGAAACTGATTATGCCCTTATTTATTGCTGCTGCATTGCTGGTGTGGGAGGCAAAGGTAGGTTTAGCAGGGATTAGCCCTCAGTTGCCTGCACTCAGGCAACCATTGCTGCTGGGTGTCAGAGCTGCTGCTGGGGCTGCACGGCCGCAGCGCCTGTCCCAGAGAGCAGGCGGGAGGCAGCTCTGCATCACCCACCGCAGCGCTCTGTCCTCTTCACTGTCAGACATGGCCCTTCTTGCTCTGTGCTTACCGCTAGTCTCTCAGGGAACTTTGACAGGGCCCAGGCTTACTCCAAAAGAGATAAAAGTGAAAAGGTCACACCTCTGGGTCAGAGGCTAAAAGGCAGATAAAACACCCTGCCTGGAGCAGCAAAATCTGAGGGAAATCAAACCAGCTCCCAAGAAAGGGTAGCTTGTAGGCTGAACTCCAGTGGGAGGATGCAATCGCCCTTCTTTTTAGTAACTCTCCCCCCCCTTTTTTTTTCCAACATGGGTTAAAAAAATATATTTAAGCACAAACCAAAATAAACTCAAATGAAAAACCCACTCTGTCTCCTCTCCAATGGGTGATTTAATGGAGACTTTTGCTCTACAGGGTCATCATTTCATCTCTTACTGAGGGAAGAGGAAAAAATATTTTCAAGTACAGGAAAGACAAAATTTGGTATTAAATGTCTTCCTTTAACCAAACAGGGGCACAGCTATTCTTCTGACTTGTGACTTTAAAAGGACTTGGAATAATAAATCAGAAAATGTCAGTTTTCAGGTAGGCGGCTTAATGAAGAGGATAGTGGCAAGTTGTGGGAGGGAAGAATAAACCATGAAAAGCAAAAACACAGATAATACAAAACATATGCAAATGAGGATCTAAGGAACCTCTTTAGTCTATCGAGCAAGAAACTATTGATGTTTCTATAAGGAGAAAGGGAAATTTTGAGGCATCCCAGCCAGAGTGAGCCAGATCCACACGTGTGTGGACTTTCACATATTGAGCCACAGGCTCGGAGAGAAATTTTGTTCAGATCTCAGTTTGGATCTGAACAAAAGAAAACAAATATTCAGGTCACTTCACCCAGAGGGATCAGAGCAACAAGGGTGTCTGAGGTTTCTGTGTTCGTGTGTGAAGCGAGATCCCGTGGCAGCTCTGCAGAGATGAGTGTGCACAGAACCCACACATCCGCATTTGCACAGATGGCTCCAATTGCTCTAACATTGACAGATAAAACTTTTGCAGTTCCCCTTCTTTTATTTCATATTTCTGAAGTGTCCTGCTACAAACAGATAGTTTAGAGGTCATTGTATGAGAGTTGGACATTTTCTTGTGTTTACTGCTAGTGCCTAGTTTTATATAACCCACAATCTCTCCCACTTCAGCTTTATGCCCATGGATCCAGATCGCTCTTCCAGTAAAAACTGTGAAGGCTTTGACTTCGCTTGATTTCCAGCACTTCTTCCCACCTTCTGTTTTTTTCATTCAGCAGAGTTTTAAACCCTTGAACTTCTCTGTATAGACCAACACGAGGAAGGAATGAGGAAATTCAGTTTTCAGCTTAACCAGGAAAACTGCTGAGCCATTAGAAACTCATGAGGGTTTATGAGGCTCCAGAGAACTACAGAAAGGTTAACATGCTATCTTATGCAGAAATAGAAAATTTGGGGAACGACCAACCAATTTAAACTCAGCAAGATATTTGAACACAGTGTTAAGCAACTGTCCCATAGCAAATAGGAATAACTGATAAAAAGAACTGGTTAACTGGGATTTGTGAAGAGTGTCAAGCCACAGTCTCCTCCACTGAGAGAGAAAATGTTTTACTGTCTGGAAAGGGATCCATGGGTTACATTTTTAGCTTAATAATGTGTTTTCTGACATTTCCCTTGCTAAGGACATAAGTTTTAAACAAAAGTCCTCCAGAATAGGTGGCCAATTGGCTGAAAAACACAGTCAAGTAATAAAATTCAGGACATCAGTATCTGACTAGGAAGATATACATACCAAAGCACTGCAGCTATCTCCCAGGCTTTCATGCACTCGCTTTTTCTTCTAACCTGACTGTGATATTCACAGCTACATCCAAGAGCAATGATTTAAGCAAGAAATTAATAAAACCACAGTAGACATCTCTGCTACCTCCAGGTTTAAAGTTTGAGGTGATGAATCGCACTCTTGGCTTTGAAGGTATTTCCCACGCATCTTGCATTAGGTTGCAGAGCAGCTTCCAGCTGGGCATTTCACAATATACAGGGAGCCTTTGGGAGAGATACTGTCAGGCCACAGAGAACACAGCATGTTTCTCTGAGCTCCTGTGACAGAGTAACTTGTTCTGGGTTATGAGGAAGACTGTAAGAGAGTAGGATGTAAATCTAGGTTTCCCAGATCACAGACCATCCCCCAGTCATGGGACTCGGATGGAAAACATATATAATTTCAGATATTTAAAAAAAAAAANTTGTTGAAATATACTTTGCTGCAAATTTCGTTGTTTTATTTTGTAAGAGAAGTTTTATTTTCCAGGTGTTGAAACAGTCAGTCATGCTTTTAACATATCTAGGATTAGCTAACCAGTAGATAAATAGAGTCAAAACCTGGATATGAGTTCTGTCTCACAATGATCGAAATCAGAATCACAAGAAGAACTCCTAATCTAGTGGCTGATAACATGTTGTGTAAATCATGACATTGAACAATAAGTCCTCTGGGATTCGTTTTCAGCATACGGCTGATCATTAAACCTCGTTTAGGTCTTTTAAGGTTATTCTGAAGTTAAATCAATACTTAGCTCTGCTGCCGTCCTTCACTGAATGCATCCAAAGGACACAACCCTTTTCCCAAACAAGGGGAATTCTCACTCTGGTTTTAACTAAAAACTCTTCATTCCAATTTTTGGAATATTGGACTATTCCAGGAAATCTCCTGAAATGAGTTCAGCAAACAGTTGCTCAACTCCTCTTTCCCACCCCTTTAATCTTGGGTGCTGACCTGGTGGTTCATTCCATGTTTGCAGTGGTGAGCTCTGCAAACCGAGTTTCCATGGCAGCCCTAATCCGTGAATAGGGCTGGCTCCATCGGTGGTCACTTAGGACAGGCTTTGTTCTCCCCGTGTCCTGTCGCTGGCAGAATCAGAAGACAGAAAACAAGCGCCTTCGGTAAACATGACCTAATGAGATCCCCAGCTCTGTGATGGGGGCCTGGAAAGGGAACATGTGGGGACACCCGCCTCTTCTGGGATTTTCCACTGAGGTCTCGCAGTAGTTTCCTGACAGTTTTTATACACTGTTTTATTTAAACTGCACTTCTAGTCAGTCTTATGTTCTTCTTTTCTTTTTCAGATCCAGGTATAACTGAATCAGCATGGCAAAACCATGGTCTGGCTTAGCGAGAGCTCTCCTTTCTGCGGTTTCCAGGTTGTCCTCTCCCCACCTGCCTGGCTGAACCCCTCCATGAACACAGGACCCCCACGGCATCGAGCAAGTTTCTTCCAGTGACCAATGGGTCCATGCAGGACTCCTGCAGTGCCGAGAGCAGGATCTGTGCTTTCAGCCTTCTTTGGGTGTTAAACAACAGCATACAGATCCCCCGCTACAAACCCTTCCCCAGCCACTGCTAGAAGCTGCCTAGAGGGCTTCTGCAAACGAATTGAGCAAAAATTAAATTACACAAGTTCCCCAAATAGTACATAACTTCTTTCATTTTATGCTGAACAATCACAGTCAATTCATTTCAGCATTAAAATGATTGCTTGCAAAATCGTCTAAGAGGATAACAGTGAAACATTTTCAGGAGATCAGGCGTTTCAAGCTGCTAAGACATTAGGAAAAAATTGTACCATGTAAAAGTATGCCTGAAATACACTGAAGGAGACAAGCTGTGCATTTTGAGTATATATTCAGTACATTCTTCAAAGTATACCTTCTACTCAGTTCTTCCAAGCTTTTTTCCATTGCTCTGGGGCATTAAAGTCTTGCTATCCATCTTCTTTTAACTCACTACATGAGGCACAACACCAAAGGTAAACGTGCTGGGCACCATGTACACGCATCTGGCCTTTATGCACTTCAGTCACTTCTGCACTGTTGGATGGGCTCAGCCTGTTATTTAAGGTCTCGTTTCAACTGTTTCCCCTAACATAATGCAGAACAGTCTTCACAGAAATGGTGATCGTTATCTCCATGTACTGCAAATCCATTTTGGAGAATATAGAGGGCTGAGTCCTATAGTCCTTATTTTGGGAAAACTCCCTCCACCTAGTTGATGTTCTACCCACAATTAGCAGCTACAGTCAACGTATTTATAGGAATTCCTCTGAAATCGAAAACACAGGCAGACTAATAGGATATAAGAGAAAGGAAGTGACTTTGGCCATGGCATGCTTCCACCCCCTGCAGCCGAGGTGGGACAGCTAAAGGACCCCTGGCCCAACGCCCTGTCAATTACCTTAATCCCAACCCGGAGAGGAATGATACTAAACACTCTACAAAAATGCTTCCAAACCTTGCCATGGGAAAAAGGAAAAGCATTAACCCTGCCTTCTCAGGCATGGCTTTAGTAATGGATACAGTGCCTTTTACATGGAGAAACACATGAACATAAAAGACATACCCTCCAGTGAAAAACTTGCACAACCTCTGAGAATGAGCAGAATTAATCGTAGGGAATAATTACAGTTCTAAACAAGAATATTTATGACATTACATAAACACCATTAAAACAAACTGAAAAGCAATAATTTTCAGAAAGAGAAAAGGAGGAAGTGAGGCAGGGGGGATGAAAACCAATCAAACTTTATAGCTGAAAAGATAAAAGTTTCCATGTGTCAATCATCTTGGAAGTTGTTGCTTCAGCCATCACTTTTGTCGTGTTTACTTCCCTTAATAAAACAGGGAAAGAATTTTGTTTATAAAGTTAGCCAATATTTGGAGTTTAAAGCAGTTTTCTTGAAAAGGATCTTTCAAAAGAAAGCAGAAATGTGGAAAATTTCTTTCCAAAATGTTTTAATTTTTCAAGGAAAAAAAACAAGTTTCAAGTCATTATCATCCCAGCAACCCTCTTTTCTTTCTCCCTCCATTTTTTCTCTTTTTCCCGAGGCAGGGAAGGATGAAGGGAAGAGGGAGTTTTCCTCCCTTATTACTGAATGAAAAAATTAACACAGATGTATTTTTAAATTTAAAAAAAAAAAAAAAAGAAACTGATAGAGTTGCAAAGAATAGCATTTGGGGATTTTCTTTTGCAATATGCTTGTAGCATTTTTCCAGCCAAGTCTGATTATTAGAGCTGGAGAAAAAGTTTGCTATGCCTTTTATAGTCCAGATTTTATTCTGAAAAACTGGAGGTCAAAAATTGCCCTGTGCAGTGACAGCTGGAGCTGAGTCCGCAAGGCCAGGATTGGCCACCTGGAGACCGACAGCTCGAGTGCCTGGCAGGAACTTGGGGCACCTTTGCTGACCCAGAAACGTCCTGGCAGTCCCTCCTTAGGGGAGATGCTGTTGCACTCACTTAGGTTTGGCTTTAGACACATTGCTGGTAGAAGCAGTGCATACATGTTCCACGGGCATGTGGAAGTAGTTTAGAATTGCTCTGTGAAAAGTAACATTTTGGTCAAAACGCTGTTTCCTTTTCTTATTCAGACTGGGGCATATTCCAGCATCAAGAAAAGGATGTGAAACAACAGCACCTAGAGCCAGAAAATACATTTATCGCCTTTAAAATTCCCTCTTTCAAGAGCTGGCTTCTGGGAAGTGCAGCCCAACCTTCTCCCATACAGACCACTGGCCTGAAAATGGGTTCGGGGCTTTTGTGATCCCGGCAAGGAGCTGGGGCACTCAGCGGGATGGATGGGTGGCTACCACGAGGAGATGTCTGCAGGTATTTCATGGCCTGGAGTTCAACGTAAAGTAGCTGTTAGATCCAAACCTGCATTTCAAAGCTGGGTGCACCTTTGCAGGGCAGCAGAAATTTTTGGAAATGGAGTACCAGGGCTTGGTAGCGGTACCTCCCTCTTGACAGGCATAAAAATGCTCTCAGCTGGCCGCAAGCTGCGGGATCAATATCAAGTCCATGATTTGTACACAAATGCTACAATCTGATTGATACATGTGGGCAACAGATATGCTTTTGTAAATCAGCTGCGATTACCAGGATCCCTCACAGGACTCAATAAACAATGTCTGGCTTCGGGGCCGCAGAACACACACACGGCTACACAAACCTCCCAAACAATTTTCCACTCTGCCACCCAGGCTCCATCAGCAAAAAACTTGTAAAAGACTATGTGACAACACAAACGGCTTGGGTTTAGCTGAAAGCCCAAAGTACAAAACTCATCTAGTCCCTCACATTCTGCATCCAATTCCCCGTCTGCCATAGGAAAACTTTTCACTTTCCAGGTTTATTCTTCAGTACCCTTAGAAACAAGAAGAGATCCACTTTTCCCCCTCGGCCAGGCACACTCCATCCTCCCGTCCATCTGAGTGCTTCGGTTTCTTGGCGAAGTGTGGCTGGTCAAATGGGAAATCGCATGTTGCCCCTTCCTTCTCTGCTTCCCCTGGTGCCAGGCACTTCCCCGCTACCCTGATTTACTCATTGAGGTGTCGGGGAGAGTTTGCTGCACTAACTTCAGGAGTCAGGCAGCATTTCCTGAACCAGAATAATGGTTTAAGTAAGGTCCTTCCACTGACCTCCCCGTGACACCGTGCTCATGAATAACCAGGTCTGTCGCTGCCCCTCATGCTTAATTTTCTCTGAGGAAATCTTCTGTTAAGGGGCAACAGTTTTCCATTTCAGTGTACAGCACTACCCAGCTGCTTGTTATTTCACTTGGCTGAGCCTGACAAGCTAATGGTATGTTTGATTTGCACTACCAGTTCCTGCTAGAGACATCATAACTTTTATTACAGACGTGGTTCTTGTTAGAGACTCGGTTGTCCACAGAAGAAAAAAAAAAAAGAAAAAGCACATTTATTTCAGTCAACTTATTGGTTAACTCATTATTTGCAAGTGCAGTGCTGGCATTTAGCACACAATCTCCTGCATTTCTTTTTAGTGTATTTCAGTTGTTTGTGTGGCAAACAGATAAATCATTCTAACTTTTCTTTTGATATGCATTCCCTTTACTGTCTTAAATCCTTCGAGGATGATCACATTTCTGATTGCTAGAACACTTGCTGTAAACTTTCTTAGACACTGTGCAGCTAAACTCAGATCAGCAGTTGCCACAGAGAAAGAAAATGAGTACAGAGAGAGTGCAAGCAAGAATACATTTAATTGGACACAACTCAGCATAAATTTTCTGCCTTGTTTTTTCTGCTCAGTGTTGATAAAAGTATCTGAGTGTCTAAGGAACTTATACATCTGCATTACACTTACACTGCTAAAATTACTGCACGTGCCACATAAAACTAATGCACTACACTTTGCAAGAATAAAAATGCAAACCAAAAGGACTAAACTGCCGCAGTCCTGCTCGTTTGCAAAACAGAGAATGGATATTTTAATGAGGAGATCACCTGGCTTACGAAACCTGTTTCCCCATAACATTCCACAATTCTCTCCTCCTTTCTGCACAGGAAACCCCCTCAAGACAGGGCAGTACCCTCCAAATCTTCCACCACACTGATCCGGAGCACCCCGATAGGCATGTCTGTGTCCCATGCTGAGCAACTCAGATGGTAGGATCCCAGACCTAAGACTGCTCATGAAAATTTTGGCTGCACTTCCTCTCCGTCTCAGTTTAGTTGCCAGTGAAAAGGGGATGGTATTTGCACACACCACCACACTGCCTTGTGTAAGATATGCTTGGTTGAAATAAAACATATACAAGCAAAAAATAAGTAGGATCATATTGTTGGCTTTTCCTAAGAAGCTGGAGTAGGTTTGTCACAAACGGGTCTGCCAGTGCAAGATATCTATTTGCAGTACTATCAGAGACTGTTAGCTTCTCATGCAGAATATTCTCTAATAAAGGCCCTTTAAAGCTCCTGAACTCTTGATCCTTAAAACAGCCAGTCTGGGGAGCATTTCTTCCAGTCTTTGAAGCTGTAGCACTCATAAAGCTGACCAGCACTGTTTGTAGGTTTGCTTTCTTTCCATATCTCTCCTTTTCCTTTAAGACCAGACAGAAGATGACATTATTAACAAGCTGCTCACAAGCACCTAGTAGTTTAGGGGCAGGCTTTTTATTTCTGCTTTCAAGCAGAGATGAAAGATTGTAAAAACCCCTCTTTTTTTTTTCTTTTTCCTTAGGGAATTACAGCTTACAAAAGTTCTTATAACTTTTTTTTACTACTCAGGGAGGATATTTACTGGGTCACTTTCTTCCTGCAGCAGGCCTCAGTGTTAATAAATAGTGTCTGTGAGTTACTTTATGCTCTTCATACTTTATTTTGATCTAGCTGTGTGTTTAGGGAGCTAAAGAGAGTGTATCTTGATGAACTACTTACACCATGGCTTTGCTCTAGGCTAAAATGCAGAGAGGGTTTTTTCTGAGTTTTTTTTTTTTTAAAGTTTTGTAGGTACATTGAAATCTGAAAAATGAGGCGAGCTGCCAGGGTTGCTGTGCAAGTCTATTAGCTTCTGCTCACTCAGCATTAACATCTGTCTTCACTAAAGTGTTACTGGACCCCTGGTACACTACATGGAGCAAGCTCCAGAGGCACTTATAGAAAGCAGAGCTCGGGGAGGGGGGAGACCCACGTCCCCGAGGCCTCCAACTAGTAGCACTTTTGCAGTCAAATTAAGACACAGCTTTACTCCAGAAGGCTCTGCCCCAGACCTGCGTGCCAGTGAGCCTTCATCTCAAAGGCAACTACAGGGGAGAGATGAAGAGATTGTGCCAAGAGGAAACTGGATTCTCTCACTCTGCCTTGTTCACGTTCAGAAGGTGACATAAAATACAGCAGAGATGGTTTTTCTCTCTTTCTAAACAAGAAGTCAGACAAGTTTAGTATACAGCTCAAACTCGAAGTGCAATATCCTTGCATGCCAGTTACCCCTAAGCCCTCAATTGAGGCACACAGTCATTACAACATCAAATTCTGTATTAACACACCCAAAGCAAAGCACTACCGCATGCCTCCCTGGTGAGGCTGCATGCTATCTTTGTATCTAATTAACATCTGTGTGTCCGTCCTACAAAGAAACCGATTCTGGGTACATGTAAAGTACATGAGTCACTCCCAGCCCCTTTCAGGTTCTAGTGTGTTGAATGAGACTTGGAAGCCCTCACTGAGGCTGTGCTTGTAGGTAATATCCAGCGAGACAGCAAATTCAGGATCACGTCCTTGAGGTGAGAGCAGCATCCTGCTCTGCAATATACGCAAAGCCAAATGAGCTGCCAGCATGTGGTGAACAGCAGCGTGCCTCGGAAGCCACATCTTCAGCATATGCATCCTCCCATTTTATGAAGTAAGGTCCAGCTTTCCATGAGCTGACAAATTTCCAGGTTTTTCTTTGTGTACTGTGTGCTTACATGCCCACCATACAGTCAGCAGTGCCTGGATTTGTGGATTTATTGGCTGTGACCAGACACAGGCTAAGTAAGTAAACAGATTAATATGTATTAACATACTGCATTCGTTCAAAGTTCAGAACTTGTGCACACATGTGAAGGTGGTGTTTATCCATGGTTCTTACCAAGGGAGCTGATTAAAAACAGGATCATGCAAAGTAAGTAATGCTGTAAAAAGAGACCATTAAAACATTTTTTTAACTGAAATATCCGGAATAAGGGTTACCTGATTTAATGGTTCGTCAAACTATGACTCTCATATAATCTTCAGGGGTTTGGTGGTTTTATGTTGTAACTTGTAGCTGATGCTGCAAGAAGTGAGAGTTCTTATGAAATTATTTCTGTATTGTTAGCCATAAAAACTATTCCTAACAGAAGTTATAATACCTTGTCTACAAAAGACGAAGGAAGAGAATGGACAATCATTCATTGGTCACCTCCTAATGAAAAAGAGGTCTCGAAACAGAGGCAGAGACTTATTATAGCTTTTCTTTAGGTTTTTGGCTTGCAGTCTTGAAACCTTTGGATATTTTCTGTCTAAACATGGTGGGACAGTATGTTAACTAAACTCCCATTTTATAATAGCAATAAAAAGCTCCAGGTGTGTGTTAACACTGCCGGAGCTGCGGGTGTTAAGTACAGCAGTACGAGCTGCCACCTCGCCCCCCTCCCAGCAGGGCTGAGCAAACCTCTCGGCTGGGCTCCCCACGGGGAACCTGCGCTCGCAGCCCCATTCTCAAAGCAACACCGGGATGCATTGCCAAGGCTAAAGAGGAGGAGGTTTTAGTGTTTGTCCCAAGTAAAGCTTCACTCTTTATTACATAATTTTTTAATCCAAAACCTAGGATGAATCGGGAATGTAAGATTTTTTACAGGAGAGGATATCCTGGGAGATTCCGAGGGCAGTGGGTGCCTGACCCGCAGCGCTCAGTCCAGGCAAGAGGTGCCTTGCAGCCTCTCACCGTGAGCCACCACTGAAACCCTGCTGCTGAGGGAGAAACATCAGTCTTCACCAGGAAACTGATAAAAAGGAATCCCAGCAGACACTCAGCTGCCCTCCCACAGAGAGGTGAAAGCTGGATGATCCGAATAATCTGAGGTGCCACCAGCCCAAGTGCTCTGAGATGCAATGAGCAAATTTTTCATTTCAGATCTAAAAAAAACTAACCAAAAAAATCCCAAACAAACGAAACAAACGAAACAAATGAAACAAACAAAACCAAACAAACAAACACACAAAAGCCAGCCACTCATTTTAGTGCCTAAACAGCAGCTCAGGTTACTTGAAAATTTAGTGTTTAAACTGGTACTAGGTGTTGTATAGGCCATGCTTTTCAGGAGCTATGATTAGGCTGTCCCTGTCCCCATCAAGCAGCTTCTCAACTGTATGGAGTCTCTTGCCGAATGAAAATCCGCACTGTTGACACAGGCATTTCAAGCAAAGCATTTGCAGACCCTTTGCTGCTCATCTTTTCAGTCCAGACAAAACTTTGCATCTCTTTTATGGAATTTAGGCCTGAATTTTTAAGACAGACTAATGATTTAGGATGTTCATGATCAGGTCTCCTAAAAGGCTGGCTGTCAGAGAGCAGGAACCTACTATCATTTATTTGTCTCAGCCTGGATCTGACTTGACCATAGCCTTTCCATACGTTATGTGAGTACTTTTACAACCTAGAGGTTAATCAGTGTCTTTCTCACTTACAGTCCCCCAAAGTATCTGTTACTATGACACAGGAGCAAGTCAAGAGAGAGATGGAGGAAAATACATCTCAGATTGCCTCAAGCACTTCTCTAGGATATGCAAGGACCTGAAACCAGGTGAGAATTTAAAAGCAGGTGTCCCTTTCCCTGTACAGATGGATCCAGTACACAGCGGCAGGCAGGCAGCCCGGTCCTGGAAGCCAATGCCCTGTGCTGTTTGCCACGCGAAGTCTGAGGCTCCAAGCACGCTCTGAGCCTGCCAGCTGGCTCACACCTCACAGGCAGGGTGAGGCAGTGGCCAGGTGGGCAAAGGTTTATCTGGACCTCCCTGCAGCCTAACAATGTCTGGGTCAGGGTGGAGTGCTAGTGGAAATGGAGATGCTGTAGGGGCTTTAGGCATCTACAGGATTAGACAAAGCTGAAAGTGGGTTGTCTAGGATCTTACTGTTGAGTTGAAGCACTTGAGGTGGAATTCTGCTGTTCATGGTATATCTAGCCTTTACCAGGCAAAAAATCTTAGAACAGTGAAAATGCAGGTTAACGTAGCTTCTGACTGAAGTATCATCTGGAATTATCACGCAGAGTTTTGTTGTGACTCCATAAATAGCCTGTGACACCACTAGCACCGCTTGTCTGTCTTTTCCAATTAAGCACTTAAGAGTTTCCCAAGGTAAATATTAATACTTCAGAAAGGAAATACTAACATGCACAAAATCCTTTCCAACCTTTCTGCTTAAATAGCTATCATTTTTTAGTGAGGTCACAGCATCCAGTTTTCTATAATAAAAAATAAGCAGGATAAGTAGTTTTACTCCTGTCAAAACTTGAATGCAATTTTATGTTTTTCTTTGACTTACCCTATAAATATTTTTACTACAACATTCAAAGTTTATGAGATCTCTAAGACTTGTAAAGAAGTTGAGTAACTGGAAACCAAAGGCTAATACCTACCACAGGGACTTGGGGGTTTTTCTTAAGCAAGCCATTTATTAATATTAACAAAGGGTATTTTACTGATGATACGTTTACAAAACTGAATATTATTTTACCTTTCCATTCCAGTATAAACAAATGAATGTGGAGGGACAAACAAAGACCAGCACCACAATGCCTGACGGTGTTGTTTGAGGGATCTTTTCTCAGGTTACAATTTTCTGACATTATCCCTTGAGCTGAGCTGCTGCAGTTGAACCACTGTTGAGCTTAAGTGCAGCTTGGGAGCTGCAAATCGCAGCCTCCCTGAACCAGAGGAAAGAACAGAGTTAGCCATTTGTTGTGGATGCCTTTGACAAGCTGTGTCCTTTTTCCTGTTCATGAGTCACTCACCAGGAGACTTTATCTTTTCTAATGCGTTTACTATCTATAATTACAGTTGCAAAAGTTATCCGCCCATGTAAGAAAATGTTTCCGTGCCTGAACATGAACAGGACGAGCTGTGTCACAGGCCGAGAGGTAGGAGATGATCTGCCTGTATCCACCATGGCCACAGGAGAACATGCAGGTTTCAGCTCATCTGCTGGCACAGCTGAGGAGAGCTCTGTGTCACTGCGTATTTGCTAGTCGCTATTTTATTTCTACTCCCAAACCATGATTTACTGACTGAAGATTAACTATTCCAAATAGTTTGCATAAGCAGGCAACCCAGCCTTTTGTGCAAACATCTATGGAGAGCCATTAAACGAAACAGTTCGGCCCAGCTGAGCAAGGAGTCAAAATATTCATAGACTTTGGCTAAATCCTGCCACCTTTGGCCATCCTCCCTCTGGCTGCCCTATCTCCTGACCACCTTCAGAGCCTTGGGAAGCCCACCACACAATGGCAATCCTGAGGACAGCTGCTTGCCCAGAACCACAGCTGCTCCAGACTCTGTTTCTAATCCTTCTTTCTTTACAGATTAAGGAATTAAACCTTAATAGGGATTAAACCTTTCCTGGCTGTAAAGCTCAGCACTGGATTCATCACACAGTTGTAGCTCCCTACCTACCCATGTAGCTCCCGGGTAGATGGAAGGTAAATACGATAAAACACCTAAAAAAGAGGACAAGGTTCTTAACTAAACAAAAAAACAAAACAAGAAAATTTCAAGCTACATCCCTTTACATATATATATATGGAGTCAGTTCCGTATGCAGGCATGTGCATTTGAATTTTCTTATCGTCCTCTGTTATGCGTCTTCTCGGCTGGCGGATTACTTAATCTGTACACAAGACATACATTGGAGAGCTTCACCTGCATGCGCTGTTGCCTGTTCAGTTTAGATTGTTTGTGCCTGAATAATGCATGTAGGTATTGCCTGACCTGCATCACCTCTTGGTAGAACATCAAAAGTACTTTGTGTAGATCCGGATTGGCCCTTTAACGGACTACAGACATCCGACTTAATCTGAAATCCAGCTATTCATCAGTCACTACCTAAAGTCCCTGCTACCTCAGTTGCGCAGCAACCATAGCCAGGCTTCCTATTTTTCAGGCTAGATAGCACTGCATTTGTTTACAGGTGCTATTTGGAAAAAAAGTAGAATTGAAAGGGATTACAAGAGGTTGTATAATCTGACAAATTGTGCTGTGCCTGGATCAAGTAAAAAGAGAGCTTCCATGACTGACATGGATCAAATCTTATAAAACTGCCCAGTGTTGGGATTTTGTCACTCTGGCCAAGTGTTTCGCCACACAGATTACAGGAGGGAGGTTCTGATTGTTCAGCTCTTCATTGTTGAGCCTTTTACTTAAGGATGATGTGAATCCAAGGCCTGCACTTTCAACCTTGGCAGCCTACGTATGAGACAGAAAGTGGACCCCAATACTGTAAAATGAAAGAGAAAATGAAAACTGTGTATTTTAATAGAAAAAAATTACGTTGTTTCAATACACACTGGATCTGTTTCAGCATCAGTCAGTGTGAAAAGACAGCTAGAACCACTCCAAAATGGGCTTTGCCACCAAGGAGCGTGTCTATGGGACTCAGCCTTCGTGCCGTGCTCTGATCCGCTCAGCACAAATCCAGGGCTGTGATAAGGGTAATGATTAATATGAGCACAGTGATGCCTGCCTGTTTGTGACCGTGCAGGCGGGTAGATTTTGGCAGCAGTTTCCTGGTGATCTCGATTACATGGCAAACTGAGGAGCCAGAGGAGAAAAGTGAGCAGACCTTGATCTGGAGGGGTATTGCTCTGCATGGCTTCCCATCCTAAGAGAAGTCTCTAACAAAGACAAGATCCTGAGCTCTCTGGATGTGCCAGTCTCTCTCCAGTGGATGTATAGGAATAGTTTAGACCAACTGCTTCGAAAATAGACGAAGTCAGAGAAAATTAAGCCAGCCGTTGATAAAATGCCAATTTTGAGATGGCAGCTCCCTTTCTGAAGTTTCCTTCAGGACAGGGGGAGGTTTGAAGACACTTCCCACCTTGTATGATCCTTGACATGGGGACAGAGCACTTTGTTGTAAGTTGGCAGCATGCAGCTAGCAAGCAATTGCCCTCACCACATTCCCAGCTGTCCTCCTGCTCTCGCAGTGTCAGCCCAGTGCAGATCTTTGGCACGTGAAGATGGTTTGGACTCCAAAAGGCAACGAGGTGAGAGGAGGAGCAACGTTGCTACAGAGCTGGGTGGTGTGAGCTGGGGCTCAAAATGTAGCCCCTAGTGAGCAATTTTGCCCTTCATGACCTATGTCAAACTAGAGTGCTATCATTGCATTATGCTTCAAATTGCATTATACCTTCAAATCAGCACAAAAACACACTATAAAACTAATAGGATTCTGTGGCAATTGTTCTGCAACAGTAAACGTGCCTGACATGAAACGCACTGAACCTTCTGGTCTCTCTGGTACCCATTTGTTGGAGGGAATCATAATAGGGTGAGAGAGAGAAAGAATGGGAAATAACTCCAGAAATAAAATTATCGAGATTATCTGGGTGACCGATGATTATGGGAGTTGATATCACAGGGAAATTAACGTTATAAAGATTGTCCAAGCAGAAAAAGCAGA
Organism: Pampusana beccarii; assembly: GCA_013399365.1. NCBI lineage: Eukaryota > Metazoa > Chordata > Aves > Columbiformes > Columbidae > Pampusana > Pampusana beccarii. Next base: position 120,712 of record VWYH01003442.1, read on the forward strand.
AAGAGCTCTCAGCTCTTTCCAAAATAAGCAAGCATTTCAGTGCACGTCTCCCTCTGCACTTGGATGGCCGCGCAGGGTGTATTTGTTACTGCTCCTGTTTGCAAGCTCCCTGGGGTTTGCATGCTGGTCCCCAGATCTCACGTACTTCCCCACCAGATTCTTCTCTCTTGACTCACAGTCAAAAGTGCCCTCTCCACTGACTGCCCAGAGGTGTGCACTAGGATTTCGGTGACTCTCCTGCAGACAGGACTGAAAGTGTCGGTTTTGGAAGAGGGCAAATAACTCCAAGCTCTCCGGAGGTGTCCATGTAAGGTTATTGTGTTGGCTGTGAATTGACTATTTTTTCTGGTTTTGCAAAGCAACATTCCCTGGCTGCGTGCCACCATTTAAACAGAGACGACATCTGGTCAAGATGACCAAAGAACAGCGGAGGGCACCCAGGTACAAAGAGAAGCTGACAGATACGAAGCAATGTGGTGAGGCAAGAGTGGGAGACCTGCCAAAAGAAAAATAACAATGTGCCCATAAGCTGAAAACAAACATATTCCCTGAAAAATGCAGCTACTCCTGGTCAGGAAGGTTTGTTGACTGCAAAGTAGGCCCATACCTCACTAGAAGAAGCACCTTGTCCTTTCCAACCTGAACTATACTATGATTCAAGGTACACACCACCTCCAGTTTATCCAATGTAGTGCTACTGGTTAGACTGGCTGTCAGAAGCTCCCTATCCTTTGTACAGGGTCACTGAGTTTGTCCTGAACCTGCTGACTTTCCTCTCTTTAGAGTGTGTTTTTAGAAGTCAGAAACATGCCTGGTTTTCCCTGCATTTTTGTTCTAAAAAGACTCAGATGATTTGCCTCAAACATTCCAAAAGAAAAAATAAATCTCCTGTGGCTTCACATTACATAAGAAGTGTTTCAAGCCTAACATAGATTTGGGCAAAGTTAGAAAGTATTTCAGTTCAAATTTAGAATACAGAGCTCCCTGTAACCTCAACCCCAAACTCCACCATGCCAAGTTTAGTTCCTCATGGACTTTATCCACAGCATGAGCTAAAGACCTAGCTGCTGCCTAAGTACTACTTTAGGTGGCCAACTCCAAAATTTAGACTCTCAAAGCCCTCACTCAGCACCACGGAAGTGTTCAAGAGTAAAGTGCTCTGCATGCACAGATATAAATTTTCTGGGTGTGCATGTCTGAACATTCCAGTTTCTCCTTCTCAGATTGTGCCCTTCGTATACAGCAGAGGAGTTAACCTTGCCCTGAAATAGGCTTTAGATGCCATGTTCCCTTCCCCTGTCACTCAAGCACCTTACCTGCCATTCTCAAGAGTCAAATACTGTCTTCATCTATTTAGTCTAAGTCAATTATCCGCTATAGAATTCTACCCAGCAAAGGTTTCTGAGCATTTTCCCAGAAAGTGTCTGAAATGGGCTCAGGTCCCTTCAGGTTGGTTTGGGGTTTGAGCCAAGGCACCTGGCACAGCTGACGAGTGCGGACAAAACTGCACAACCAGCACTGAGGAGGCAGCAAGGAAATGGGAGGTAATGGTGGGGAGGAAGATGAGAAAGCAATACTCCCACTGCTTCTTATGACGTTTCTGCTTGTTCCCACTGGCCTTTCTGTATCACTGTGCCACATTCTGAGACATCTTACATTACAGATGTTGTAACTTAAGGAGGAAGAAATAACCTGGATTCACCTGGAAGAGGATTTTCGGCCTGGAGGAGAGGAAGCGAAAACAGAGATTCCTTTGTAATCCAGTAAAAAAGCATTCAAGCTCAGTGAGGGATTTAAAAAAAAAAAAAAAAAAATCATGTAGACATCTTTACTATTTTGAAAATCCATGGCTTCAGATTTCACACCTTCACCTGCATTATCAAAGCTTGGAAGGAAGACAGTACTTCAACTTGCATTTGAATTGGCAAGGTGGAGAGGTTGGCTATGCTCTATTTCTTCACTTTGAACCTCAATGCTGAAGCAGACAGTACATCTCCTGAGGGCCCCAGTCCCGTATCACCACCTTCGCAGGGAAAGCTTTGTACTAGTGCTGTCTCTTGTGAGTCTTTAGGAAGCTGAGCAGGTTGAGGCTGTACTTGCTAAGGCATAACTGAGACCAGACAGAGGGTTCCTTGTAACACATTCTCCATGAAAGCTGCTGCAAAGCCCTGGGGTACAAGAAGCTTTCTTGTCACAGCCCTTTCCCCTGCCCATCAGTTTGCTTCAACTCTCTCGAAGCAAAAAATTTTTTCTTAGTGTTCTGAACATGGAGCTACCAGTTAGACTGAGAACTGTAAATCCTTCATGTATTACTATTCAACAGGAAAAGAACATCAAATACAGTATTTGAAGGGGGAGCTAGAAGGGAAGAAAGACAGTCTAACTAATTTGTATGAAGGTGAACCCGATTCACTTTGACAGGTGTCCGAACTCAGAAGTTTGTATAGCATAACTGTAAATAATATACCAATAGAATTATTAAAGGAGAAGTATCGGGTCATGTCTGTCCAGCCTGATTTTTTTATTTTAAATAAACATTGTCTAAAATTTCAAAGATATTTACGTATCTCATTTGACAACTGAGTAGGTCATAGAGTTATTGGTAAACTTAAGCAAGTGAAAGTGAAAGTATTTGCACCTGCTTTTAAGAGCTAGAGATACGTGGTTGGACTCCTTCTATTTGAGCAGTCATTTACCATCGTGCAATTTCTACCTTTAGCACTTCACAAGCATTATTTCTTGTTGAGAAGATTTTCTTGCACAACAATTATTTAATTCTTCAGGGTTATTTTCAGATTGGCCAGTCCTTTGAAAGAAATTTTAAAGTTTTGGAACTTTTCAATTAATAATTCATACTTTCCTTTAATAAATGACAGTCAAGGTTAAATAAGATCTTTTATTACGAGACCATTGCATAGCTTTAATAATTGTCAACAGATCAAATAAACCTTCACAAATTAAGAAAACAGCTCTGACGATGCCAGCTTGCGCTGTCTCAAGTCCTAGCTTAGAGTGAATTAACATTTCTGAAAAATATATTCTATTGGGCACCAACAGAAAGGTCTTGTAGCACTATGCTATGGAGCATAGATTAAAGCATCTAGTAAATTTGTGCTACTTCGAATTATTCACCCCTACAGAAAAAGAATTTTTCTTCTATAAATGGCCTCTTGTGCTGTCACTGAGCACCACTGGAAATAGCCTGGAACCGTCTTCTTCATTCTCTCCTGTCAGGTATTTATATGCATGAGTAAGATCACCCTGAGCCTTTTTTTCTCCAGGCTGAACAGCCCCAACACTCTCAGCCCCTCCTTATATGTCAGATGCTCCAGTCCCTTCATCATCTTTGTGGCCCCTCACTGGCTCTCTCCACTATGTCCATACCTTTCTTCTACTGGGGAACCCAGAACTAGACATAGTACTCCAGGTGGGTCCCACCAGGGCTGGGGAGAGGGGAAGGATAAAGTGCCCTCACCTGCTATTGATGTGCTTCCTAATGCAGCACAGAATACCATTAGCTGCCTTTATCACAAAGGCAGTTTGGTGGTTCATGTTCAACTCGGTGTCCACCGTAACTCCCAGGGCCTCTTCTACTGAACTGTTTTCAGGATGGTTGGCCACCATCCTGCCCTAATACTTAGGGTTATTACTGCCCAGATAAAGGACTTGACACTTCCATTTGTTAAACTTCATGAGGTTCATAGAATTATAGAATGGTTTGGGGTGGAAAGGACCCTAAAAATCACCTAATTCCAACCACCCTGCCATAGGCAGTGATACCTTTCACTAGACCAGGTTGCTCAAAGTCCCATCCAGCCTGGCCTCAAACATTTCCAGGGAGGGGACATCCACAACTTCTCCAAGCAACATGTGTCTTACCACCCTCAAAGTAAATAATTTTTTTTTTTTAAATTTATAGTCTAATTCGACCCTCTTTCACTTTAAAACCATCACTACAATCACTGATAAAGAGTCCCTCCCCATCTTTCTTGTAGGTCCCCTTTATGCACTGGAAAGCTGCTATAAGGTCTTCCTGCCACCTTCTCTCTCTTCTGTTCACATCAGGATTGCCCATTCTTGGCTTTGGAGGACATGACCCTTGCAAATAAATAATCTCTCCTGGAGTCTTCTTCTTTATCTGTGTGCATATGCTTGGGGTGGGTTCCACTCTGTCTTGTTTGTTGGCTTTGAGATCTCTCCTGTCTGCTCTACCCCATGCCCTTTGCTTGCCATCCTGGTCTGCCACTTCACCACTTCTTTGTGAGTTGTCATCTCCCTTTTCTGTCATTCCTGGTTTGAATCTCCCCTCTCCAAGTTGGCCAGCGTGTTGGCAAAGATGTTTTGCCCTGTTTGGTCTGGTGTATCTTATATCTTCATTGCAATCCCTGATTCACAGAAAGACCCATGGCTTTAAAAGCTGAATCCCTGTTGCCAAAACTGTCTCTGCAACTAAGTGTTGACCTGCAGGATCAGCCTAGTCCTCCTCAAGCCCTTCACCCTCCTTGGCAGGATTAAGGAGAAACTCTTATGGTCCCTGGACCCCTGCCCCTCGCCCCAGAGCCACGTAGTCACTCTTGTTATGCTCCACATAAGCATTTAGTCCAGAACAAAAAGGCGAAACAAACAAGACAGTTTTCTGAAGCTGTTCGTATTTCAAGGGAGGTGGGAGAGAGACAGAGAGGCGGGAGCATAGATTTCATTTCCTTTCCTATACTCAAAGATTTGACATTTGCAGAATCTTTTATTAGGTTTGCAAATCTTCTCTTCTTGTAGCCCTCAAGGAAAAGGGAAAAAGAAATGTGAATCCACAATTTAAACAAAAAATATTCCCTGCCATTAGCATTGCTTTGATGATCCTTTGGTTTATTGTTGTGCATTAACTTTTGTATAATCGCATAATTGCTACAACATTCATATAAATAATGCATTTGGAAGAGAAAGTAAACAGTGTGTCACAGTCTATTCTCCAGTGAATTTAGTGGGACCCTCTGGCTTGACTTTAGTGCTAAAGCTGCTTTTTTGCCTTGGGGTATCTAACGCCTGTTAACGAAGCTGAAGTAAACAGGGAATATAAAAGCACTTCCATTTTATCATGAGATAAATTTGATGGGTCAACCCCAAACCTCCCAGTGAATTTACTCCATGACAAAACTTATGTGCTTTGTCTTCGTTGTATTGCTACCTCAGGGGAGCTGGTGTGTGTTAGCTATCACTAGCAGAAAAGACAAACACTATTTGTAGCCCCCATTCCCCAAGTCCTCTTGGGTTTTCTTTTATGAAAGTTTCTGGTAAAAGCTTCTATAAAGTCACAGAACAGAGTCACTCGTGTCTGCCAGCTGGTTTTTTTGCACTACATGAAAATATTTCTCAAGTACAATCTTCTCTTCTCTTTCCCTTTTAAACACTTACAGTTTAAAAAAGACAAACCCTTCAGTATTTAACACAGTTTCAGCTCCAAGCTGTTTTGAAAATTCCAGCCACTTTTGAAAATTGCAACTTACAATGAGCTAATTTTACAGTTAGAAAAAGGTTGTGTCACTTTGAAAGAGACAGATACAGCTGGAACGGAGACAGATGAATTATACACTGAAAACACCGGGATTTTGCCCACATATTTGGGCCTGAATTTCACTAGGTTTTTATAAACAGGAATTTCAAAGACTTATAGGTTTGGTGTATTTGGAGGGTGGATCTGTTTTGGTTGGTTTTAGAGAACCTGTCCACAGAGACACACAGGAAGGAGGGTGTGTAAGAAGAGGGCAAGAATACATGACCACAGGTATGTGGTATCCTTATTTTGTTGAGTACACTTATAACTCTGCCAGTCCATTAGACACACGGGTAGGTTCTGTGGGTCTTCATACCAGCTCCCCAAGGAATACCAAAGGAGGAAAACAGAGTTAGCACTGGTAGGGTTCAGTGCTATCCTCACCCAGATATTCACTGACAAGTTGAGTGATTTTTTATTGATAAACTAGACAAGTCTTCCTGAAGGAGAAGGATACTGCTGTAACCAGACAGAGCAGAGAGCAAGGGAGCACTGGGGAAGGGGAGCTGACATGCAGCGAGAGCTGGGATGCCATATGCAGGGGCCTGGATTTTCTGCACACCCCTCCTACACCAGAAAGAAGAGAGCAGTGAAGCAGTTTGATGCTTCATTCAAGCATCTTCCTAGTCTGGGGCTATTCAAAAAGTCAGACTCAGGTGGCAACAAAGAAAAGGCAGCTCTTGCACCTCTGTGCTTCACCCTACATTCCCAGCTCATTCCTTTTACACATCCCAAAGTCTGTCTTTACCAGTTTAATCACTCAGATGGTTTCCAGCATGTCAGGATTCACCGAGGTCCCTGGGCAGGAGGACTCTATCTGTCCCTGGTGAGTCTGGGGCGCTCAGAGGAGCTGCCTGGAGCTCTTTGGTCCTCAGGCAATTCTATGGTTCGTGTACACAGTAAAACATCTTCCTGCTGCAGTCCAGCCCAGAGCACATTCCCACAACTCATGTGGTACTGGGACACCATTTCCTGAGCAACATCCTGTGCATTTCAGCGCAAAAGAAAGAATTCTCACTCTGAATGCAAAAAGTGGCCCAGTTTGTTCATGACTGGTCTTAAGTGCTTTCCTACTACAATGAGATCAGGATCTCTAAGACTCCCTATTCTCTAAGCCTGTCTTTCTATCAATGCCAGCAGCAGGTCCAACTTACTGCCCACAAAGAGCCAGAGTTTCTATAAGCCTTGCGAGGCTTGCCCTAGACAAGGTTAGAAATGACTAATGGTAAAATGTTAGCAAATACCTGGACTCCCCTCTACATTGCTGCTTCTACCACTACCATCAGTGGGTGTGTGGGAAATGCCTAACACAACCGCCTTGTGTATAGATAGCTTGGGGAGGTATAAATAGAGTACCTCCAATTTCCAAAGTTTCTTCAGTTTTCTATCTGTCTTTGTTGTCCAATTCATGGTATCACTGATCTTTCTGCTTTTGTGAAAACACAGTTACGTCTGTCATCAACTTTGAGTGATAAGATCAGATTTTGAACTTGGATGCAAACCACATGTAATTCCCTTCTCTATAAAGACAAGAAAGACAATAAAAAACCCTTGGTAGTGGTTTTGTTTCCTCTGAGCCTCATTAGGCACTTAGCCAGTGACTAGTCAGGTACAAAGGGGCAAGGACTCAGAAAAGGGCCTCAGAGGTCCTGCCTCCCATCTGTGAGGGCTAAGTGTGAATCGTAAGCCAAATTCATTTAGTTCCTTTTACATAATTGTCATCTTCACTCAAAGCCGTTTCTTCTCCTTGGTTGCAAGGGAAGACAGTCAATTGTTGTTCTATTCACTTCATCACATAAACCCATCTGACAGGCATGACAGCAACTGCTTGCTAATTATGAAGCAAAATTCGCAGTGCAAGGTTTGTTGTGCCAACGGTCCCCAGAACAATCCTGGGATTGTTTTATGAGAAGATTGGGCAGTCAGGGTTGAGCACTTTTGCTTCAATTATCCCCATGTGCTGTCACGACTTGGAGCTGCTCTAGTGGAATGAAGAGAAGAAAATAAATGAGCTCTGCTGCAACCCTGGGAGCAGTTGCTGAACCCTGAAGAGCTTGGTTGGTTGTATCTTTGTTAGCTGCTATTACAGATATTATTGCCTGGTAGTGGCACTGAAACTGAGGGTCCGTCAGCACTTCTGTGCTATGTCCATGGGTTTATAGCTCCACTGCAGGCTTAATCTGGAGTGAAGCTCAGCATGTGGTCCTAGCTAAACCCAGCTCCCTAACTTTATTATCCACTACTTTGGGTGACCAAATAAACTTGGCAATTGCTGGTATTGGATGTAGATGGTTTGCTGATGAGTTGATTTGGGGGTGAGGGATGCCTAACAGAAAAGTTCATCTCATTGAGGTGAAGTTGAAAAAAATCAAGGAGTTAATTGCTTAATGTAGGAATCTGAATGATCTGCAGACACCTACAAGGATTATCCTAAAAGCAGAAATGTAACCAGCTGGTCTTAATCAGAATTATGCTTTCCCAGAATATTCCAAAAGAAAACTAATTCTTACTGAAGTTACTGAGCCACACATTCTCAGCTTCGAACATGACCTGGGTTTGCAGAGCATTTTCATGAGCCCCAGCTGGTTACAGTGCTCAAGATTCTCCTCTTTGTGATCTGGGTACACTTGCGTGGCTGTCATTTCCAACTGAGCTTCAGCGATAAACTGGAAAAACAAAACTTCGAGAGGTGGGCTATGTTTGTTTCTTGCAACCAGTAAAGTATTCCAGAACATGCCACCCCTTCGCAAAAAAAACAAGAATCAAGGCCCTTCCATGGACTTTGGCAGCTGCACAACCCCAGTGTCTGGCTACCTCCGGAGACCCCATGGGTGAGCCCTCTCCCACACCTGCTCCTCCTGCTCCCCCTGCACCCTCTGCAGCACTCACCAGGTCACAGCAGGACCAGCTCAGCTCACTAGTGCAGCAGAAAACTAATTGATTCCTTCTGCTGAGTTAGTTTTCTAGCAGATGGCACATTGCATCAGCTCACCAGGCTGTCAAACAAGCCAGGGCCAGAGGGCTCTCACAACCGGGGGCAACAGTGTGAGCACAACTTTTGTTTGCAGCAAGATATTAGATCAATCCCCTGGAACTTTTAACCACATCCTCTTGTCTCTACAGATTTACAGCATGGATTTGGACTGCAGGAAGGGGGGGCTTATGCCACAGTTCCACTCGAAGTTTACCTAGAACCCTTCAGAGCACTGGAGCAGCATAACTCTACAATAGCAACAAACAGTCCTCTCTGCCATAGGCTGTAAAGGCTCCAGAAGGAGCTGTTCCTCTCTTTCATGGACATGAATCATCTAGCGTGGTACATCTTAACTATGGGCAGGCAAGATATCCTTCCCTGTTCCACAGAGATTATTGCTGCTCCAGGTGGAAAGGTTTTGGGAAGATGGGAACAACTCTAGAAAACCTAAGGTTACACCAAATCTGGATTGCATTGCAGGAAGTCTCTTTCTACCCATCCCCAAACTCCCATACACAGAGACATGACCTTTGCAGAAACATCTTCCAAAGGTCTGTGGTATTGACAGAAGCCAGTTGGAAGAGCAGAGAATTAAGAAATAAAGCAGGAGGTGCACAGCTTTATGAGGTGTACCAGACCAATTTGGTAGACTGCAGGGCAAGTCCGAGTTGATCTAGCACTGAAAAGCAGCACAAAAGACCAATGAAAATCCTTCACAAAGTGTCTTCTCAGCAGTTCTGCTCCTATAATAGCCGCAGGAGTAAAAATAAGTGTCTCGTGTTTTGGTTATGTTCATTTAGCACCTCAGAATATTTCTAGCTGTCCTCAAAAGAAAGATGAAGGATTATTCCTCCCCTTTCCAGCAAAGGATGTAAGAAGCCAGAGGCAGTGCAGCTCATGGGCAGCCTGATTCCCATGGTGAGGTGCAGTGTGCATGTTAATACAGTTAAAGCACAGGCTAAGATTTCTCCTTAGCTGTTCTGGAAGGATGTCCTTTACCACTGCCGTGCACCAAAGAAATTTGGGTCTAGCCCTGCCAAACTTTGCCCAGCTCTGGCTAGGAGTTGCAGAGTTTTTCCATTTCGGCTAATTTGTGTTTGGCCTGGATTTCAACCACCAGAGAGTTCACAGGAGTTTGTGGGATCTCTCAGAGAGGTCCACTGAGGAACACGAGTCTGCCATCACCCTCGAGGGGTCTTCACTGCCAACTGTAAGGTTCATCCCAGATGTTCACTCTCCTCCCCCCTCCTCTGGGTATTCTGCTCACCTCTGCTCTTTGTACAGCTGCATTATGAGTAAACAGAGAACCAACCTGGCTGAGGAACAATCCTTTTGCTGGGTTCAGATCAGTTCTCTGCAAGAACTACCACACCAGTATTGAGGCTCCACAGACCAAACTTCAGGTCTGGAGGACAGGGAGCTCTGTCTTGTGTTTGTCAGATTAAAGCAACCAGAGAACTGCAGGACAGGTACTTATGTGAGGTTAAAAGTAAGTAGTTAATTGCTCTTTAATCTGGACATCAGAAATATGATGAAAGACAGTAGCTGGAATTTGGTTCAAATTCATTTTGAGAGTAGGGTTAGGTTCACTGTGGTAATGTAGTATTCTGCAACATGCAACTCATTCTCTCCCAGTTAACCAGCTGTACTTTATATGAAGTAGTTGAATATTAGGGGAATTCCTAAGACTTTCTGGCCTGTGAGTGCTTAACTGAGAAGAGTTACGGGAACATCTCTGAAAATCCTGTGGTTAGGGCATCTCTAAGAGATCACAATTCAAACCTCCACTCCAGGTGAGGTAGGAGAGGAGCTCCAACCTGGCCTCCCACACTCCCTGTGGGGGCACTGATACACTACCACACAGCAGGAAGAGAGAAGTGGTATCTCCATGTTTTTGTATGATCATGCACATTTCAAGCAACTCTGGAGACAAGTGGGCAGGGAAATACGTGGTGCACAGGTCTGCCAGGGCTTGGACATGAGTCTGTCCAGCTTCTTGACTATGATATGACGGCTCATCTGTGTGGACCTTCTCTACCAGTAGAACCATAAGCATTGCCAAGTTTAGTAAGCAATGGATCACTGCTCTGGAAGCACCAGCACATGCAGGTCTTAAGCATGTAACTGGTACTTTGTATACTGAAATCCCCCACAGGAATCTGGCCAAAAGTATCTTTGGTGGTTTTTGTTTTTAAACACACAAACACAGAGAGAGTACAGCTGAGTATTTCAACAGTGCACCTACAGCGGATGTGGACTGTGTGGGCTGGGGGGTCTTTCAGCAAAAGCCTGGATTCCTTTCTGAAAGGCACACTCCAGTTCAGCCAGAGGTTATAAGCTTCATACAGAAATTCCTCAGCTAAAATCTGTGTTTTAATGCAGCAGGTCAAACCACCATCATAATAGTACCTCTTGTCTTGTATAGATTATATGACATTTAAGAGGGGAAAGGGGGCACTCGAAGCTAAATCTCAGGATACTCCAACGTCTGATGGCGTGCAGGTCTGGCAAATGAATTTAGACACTCTTAACAAGAATACTTCAGTTTTCAGTCAGCCTCTAACTGTTTTACTGCTGGTGTGAGGTAACTTCAGGGTTAGCTTTCCCCAAAAGCTGGCCCAAATAGGGTTTTTCCCCATACAAGTTAAAACGGCTTTTCACCTAGTCTAACACACCCTGAGGTGCAGACCAAGATAAACAGTGGTATAAAAGAAACACATAATCCCAGAAGACCACTGGGGTATTTCCCCACAGGGTTTCCCAAGAAAATAACAGACCTATTGGGGTAACACTGCCCTCTCCTCACGCAGGGTAACAGCTCTGTGGTGGGATATTAAGGGTGATGTGGTGGCATGTGACAGCTGGCTCAGGTAGCCTTGCTTAGCTCTAGGAGGAAGGTGTCCTCACCAGTCTATGGGACTTTCCCCTCAAACGTCAGTGTGGAGGGAGGATTTGAAGCAGGTGAGGGGAGGTACTTTGTGTTTTTGACAGGAGATCTGTGAGAGATCACCAGGGTGGTAGCATAGAGGACCATGCATGAAAAGGGTACAAGGAGAAGCCAAGGTAATGGTGGTGCAAGAGTGGGGGTGGATTTCAGAATAGAAAATGAGGGCTGAAAGACAGTATAGAGCAAAGCAGTAGATAAGCTTATGGGTGCAGACGTGAAGTCTGCTTTGCTCCATCTGCCCTGACATCTGCACCTGTGTGCTCAGTGGCAGCTGCTGTTTCTGAAGACAGGTAAGCTGCCTTTACATTAGCAAGCTAACATACTGCTTGTGCAATAAACTGCAGCAATGCAGAGCACAGCATGAAGCGCTGAACTCACCTGCCATCCTGGGAAAATGCCCCCATAGTTGTGTTGCCCCGTTGTACGTACAGGTGAGTTTGAACCCAGGTGCATCAGCGGTGCACACGCATGCAGGGTTTGCAATGTGGACAAAGCTTTATAGGACATTAGTAGTTAGATTGGAGTGAAAGAGCCCTTTGGAAAACAGCCGCATGAAGCCATTTCTCTTTGTGTATGTTTGGAGCCAACAAGGCCGCAGAGTTGGAGATTACAGTAATTAAGGCATGAAACGAAGCCCTGGGCAGAAGCTGAGTTGATAGCATGTCATAAGGCCCTTTTTCTGAGTTTGAACAGCTTACAGTTTTCCTATAGTTATTGCTTATTCAAAGCTGATTGTGGAATTATTTCCATGAGTAATTCTTGGCCACAGTATCCCTTGCAAGCAGTTCGTTGCAGTCAGATGATAGCTGAAATTCAAGGCTGGTCAGTCCCTTTTGCCTTTTCATATAGGTCACTTGTTCTGCTGCAGAGAAGAAATTGCTTTACGGCGGGTCATGTGCCAGGGCTGCCAGTGGCCACGTCTCCTCGTTTACCGGGGACCAGCGCTGGCAGGCTGGGACAGTGGGACAAACCCATTGCTGTGCCTTGGCTGCACAAGTGCCAGCACAGCATTTGTAAATGTGGGACGGGGTTTTCTTGGGTGGTTTTAGTAGCTGCTCCAAGCTCGCTCTTCTGATGAGCTGTCTCGCCAGTCAGTGTGCTTTGGGCAGTAAGGAGGAAGACGAGCACCAGAGAAGCCTCTCTGCAGGAGGGATGAGGGACAGGGTGCTGGCAGGACCCCGAGCCATGGCAGGGCCCGGTGCTCCCGAGCAGGCTCAGGCAGCACACTGCAGGCTCGGGTGAGGATCCAAAACTAAGTAAAAAGTTAACCACTCTGTCGAAGCAAAGTTCTGTCAGCTGCCCATGCTCGGCAGCATGAACAGACCCATGTGAACAAGCTGCAATATTAATCAAAGATAACAGAGCCTTGATGTGAGACACAGTAAAATAAGATCAATATATCCAGCCAGCAGGCTCCTTTCACAAAAAGCTCTTCTGTTTTAAATAATGCTTCAGATGTACCTAAGTCGTTAATTACAGCCTGCGTACTGTACAAGTAGGCAAATATAAGGTCTGCGAGTTTCAGAGCGAGGACATTGGGAGGAAGAATAAAGTGACTCAGTGTAGAAAAGTGTCACTGTTAGACGATATAAATAGTGTGTTTGTTTCCCCAGCAGCTTTTCCAGCTGCTGTGCTTTGAAGCGTCTCATTTTGGGGTCTCGATTGCACTCTGATATTCTGAAATGAACTTGAAATCTCTTCCACTTTAATGAACTACAAGACTTGAAATTATAATTTTACTGCATTTCCTATCCTGGTTGGATTAACTAGAGCCTCGAAAGTGCACACTGCCCATTAGGGATCATTAGGAAAGCATGTGGAAGTTGCAAAGCCTCCTTGGACTTTTCTCATTAATAGTTCCTTTTGTGGCCATTTTGAGGAAAAACAGGTTTTCTTAAGCAAATATAAAACTGTTTGAATAAATATACAATCCATCACAGCTCCACTAGTCCTCTAAGATTTCCAAAGCCTTCTTTTCCCCCTGCCTTCCCATGAGTCCTTCAAAACTTGATATACAATATTACACAGGCTATTGGTGGCTTCCTGGAAAGAGAGACCAAAACCAGTTGCATAAAAACATGGCAGAGACTAGGAGACACCTGGGAAGACTGGAAACCTAGTTAACTTTGTTCTGTTATTCTGTCCCACCTGCCCTTTCTTGCACTGCACCTACAGCCCATTCCTCCCTCTGTAGTTGGCGTTGGGCTCCACGTACCACACTTGCACTCTGCTCCGGGGGTGCTGAGTGACCCACTGTCACTGCCTGGCAGCCTCTGCCTTCTGAATTCAGCTCCTGTTGAGAGCTGCCTTGCCAAAACCTTTTCCACACTACGAAGGAAACCAAGCTAGAAATAACTCGGCACTTGGCAAGATTTCTCAGAGCTCTCGTTTCTTGAAGTTCTTTGCTTGCCAAGTCGTGTTATTCACATCTTCTTGGGGATCTGTAAGATGACTTTGTTTTTAATGCACTTCCCTCTGAGGTGGAGGTGAGAAGTATGAAGTCTAACACTTGTAAAATCTCTCTATTCTAATATGAGAGTCAGCAAGCTAAGAAGGATAGTGATTAAGAAGTGGAGCTGCCATCCACCATGCCAGGTTCATGTACCTGGGAGGAGAGTGATGCTTCTGGCAGGGTTGTATTCAGTGACTCATTTCTCCATGGCTGCTGCATCTGGCAGTTCAAATCACAAGAGAGGAACGAGGTTGCACTTTGCACGCTTTTCACACGAGGTGTAGCTTTGCTGTACCTAAACATGAGGCAAGAGCCCCAGACCTTCAGTCTGACATCTGCACTGACCAGGGAAGTTGTACGTTAGCCACATCCCCTTTGCTCTCCTTGTAGATGTTCTAGAAAGCAAATTCTACAGCACAAGGTTATGAAAGATCATCATTGTTTGTAGGGAGAGATAACATCCACTGTGGGCCTTGCACAGCAAAACAAAGCACATCCTGGTTGGCCTGTATGAAATGTTCAATAGAGAAGAAATAGTGCATGAGAAGAGGATCTTTTTCACCCAAAGGCAAAACCAGAAGTCAATTCACGATTATGTGTCCAAAGCAAACACTTTTTAAAAATCGAAGGGAACTTTTTCCTCGAGGTCAGAGAGTGCTGGTGCAGAACCAGAGGAGAGCCTCCAGAAACACTTTTCTGTTTGTGGGAGGCACCACCCTACACAGAGACAGACCAGGCTGCCATTGATCATTTTGTTGGGTCACTGCTGGCCTGGGAGGATAGAGAGAGATGGACTGCTACAGATCAGAAAACAAAGCAGACTCTTCCCTGCTGTAGAACAGTTGGAAAGCTATGTTAAAAATATGTATATAAAAATCTCTGCCACTGATTGTTTATCCATTAATCCATTAATCCCTGGCCAAAAGCATTTTCAGCCAGAGGCTGTCAGATGAAAAAGTCATACGAAACTTCTTCTGAGAACAATTTTAAAAGAGTGTCTGTGTGTGTGCAGTAAAATAAAAAAAAACTGAAAAGACAAAGTCCTCTAAGCCAATGTTGCAGTGCAAAAGAAAAAAAAAAGAAACAAACAAACGAAAAAAAAACAGTCCCACATACAACACATCTCCTTCCAGCACTTTGTAGGACAGACGGCAAAACAATATCTGCAGGAGAATTCCAGCCCTGAGACCAGAATTAAGAGCATTGGTTGGGTCTGCCCCTCTGGGCGCTGAGTTTGGAGATACTGTCTTCACAATCTGCAGCTACCTGTGGACAGTGGAAAAATACTATTGAACAATTAATTACTAAAAGCATTGGGTAACAAAACCCCAATTTAAATATTTGCAGGAGGTAGACAGGAAGGTGCCAGCCTGAAGCTTGTAATTACTTTTATTTCTGGCAAGAATCAGATATAGGTCTAATAATAACTACAGGCACAAAGTGTTAGTTAGAAAATTGGGGATACTTGTTCCCAGCTGGAGGTAGACTAAAGTAGGTAGGAAATGCCCTGATGTGGGTGCAGCAAGGTGGAGGGAGAGGGCTGCAGGGATGGATTTGTGCAATGCACTTGCACTGCTGAGGCAGTTCTGCCCAACCCCAGGGCAGGGAACACTCAGGACACTTCTCTTCTCCTGGGGGCAGCAGGGCTGGCTGAAAACTCTCTGTAAGCACTACCTTCTTCCCTCTGACCTGAGCCTGCAGAGTTGGTGATGCCGAAGAGAGAGATGCTGTCATCCCTGAGGGACCATGGGGGCAGTCTGCGGCTCCAGCAGTGCTGCCTGACTTTGTGGCTGCTGCCACCACTGGGTGGGTGACAGTCCCTTTGCCCTGGCAGGAGGTTTCCCTCTCCCCAGGGAGCTCTGATCTGGGCAGTGTGCTTTGCGTTGCTACCATGGCTCTTCCCACCTCGGCCCTCACACAGCCCTGACTCCTGAATGGAGAATTTTCTGACTATGCTCATGAAGAGATTGGGTGGACACCAGTTTATGGCAGACACACGCCAGTTTGGCCGCCACAGAGCAGGGCAGAGGCTGCATCCCCACCGCTGGGACCTCTGCTCAGAAACAACCCCGTGCCGCTGGGCTGTCCCTCCTGGGTACAGTCTCTTCCAGGCACTCTGCTGAGTGGCTGCTGAGGCCACATTCAGCATTTCCAGCTTCCCCAGCCTCCCCGTCCATTGTTCATTTGCTCTCCCAGTGATACCAATGACATTTTTTGAGTCATTCCATTTCCCCGCCGCAACATTCTCCTGTCAGCTAGTTAGCATGGTAATTATACAAGGAGCACACATCAAAGCAAATCTGTCTTGGTACAGCAGTTTCCATATGCGGCTTAGCCTGCGTATCCCACAATCCTCCAATTTTTCCCCGGTCTCTTTTATATCTCCAGCATCCGACACAGCCACTTTGTTTGTGCTCAGCGCACTAGCACATGCCATCAGCGACACAGCTTGCTGCCACGCTCACGATCAGATCGGCAGATTCTTATTTGATTGCTGAGGCATTAAATATGTACATTTACAGCGGCGTATAAAATCTGTGACCACATTAGCCACACTGTCAAGTTTAGGAAAATCCAAACTGAGTTATGGTGGGGAAACAAGTTACCACACCAGTTGAAGAAAGAGTCTGAATTAATTAGAAAACTCGGAGACTTAGATTTGGTTTCCAGGGCCTTCCCAGCCTGTGTCTCTATGTGTATCATGCATTTTTTCTTTTGAGTTGTCTGCCCCTGCTCCTGCCTGCATTATGCCTCTGCAAGACACAAGAGTTGGTTGCCAAACGCTTTTCAGGAGTTTGACCACCCTATTGCCTTTTCTGAACCAGGTCTGGGGTGCAGACTTGAGCTCAACCAAAGTGGCACTTCTTTGACTTCATTGAGACTAAGTAATTACTTGGTAATTACCCACAGACCCATCTACAGAGGCAGAGAAACCAAGGCATTTCACTATTTTTCCTTGTACAAAAACTGATGTTTTTCATCCATTGTTCAGATGGATGTATTTTGTGACTACCAAAGACTTGCCTTTACAGCTCCAGATTACACATGTGAAAGTAGAGCGGGTAAATCTGTCAAAAGGCAGTGAGCTAAGGTCCCCTTTCTCAAAGCACTGTGGGCACTTCTGAAAGTCTGCACAACTTGCAGACAGTCCCTGACTTCACTGTGGAAAACTTGGCAAGTCTCCTGGCTTCTCCTTAGGCTTAGCTATAGCACCGTTCATCAGAATCCAGCATACTTGACTTTCATTCGTACATCCCATTGCTGTTTTTCAAACACAAAGCATCTTTTATCATGGCGCTTGACTGCACAGTTTACAACCGTCTGTGGCATTTGTGCTGGCCTGCAACTACTGTTAAAGGAAACAAGCAGCGAAGTCCCCAGTCTCATTCTTAGTGAGCTCAGATGCATGAAGAGAACTCACTGTTTGAGATTTATGGTCCTTACAATCAATACCTTAACCTTGAAGTTATTCATTTACATGACTGCTGGCAAAAGTCTCACCACCTCTCCAAAACTAGTCACAAGTTAGATCCAATCCTACACACAGAGCATACGAAGGACACGGGAGGAAGCATAATTAAGAAGAGAACAAAATTTACAGTGCAATTAGAGGATACAGTAAAAAGCCCTCTGCTTTCCAGCTTCAGCTAAGCAGCACAGGGAAACCACTCACGTCTCCCTCTGTATTTCAGCAGCCTTAGGGTAGACTTTGCAAACCTTTGGACAGTGAGTACATTAGCGCTGAGTTTTGTTTAATTTAGCACCCCTTAAGGGCAAGGGTGCCAGTGGGGTGTAAGTAGCTCGGCACACATGAGTGTGCTTGGGGAAGATCTCGTTTCTTCAGGCTACCTTGAAAAGGCCCTATCTAAAAACAACTAACTTTTCCTAAAGGTAGCCTTCAGGACTTTTCCCCTAATAACTTAACTTGTGACGTGCCTTTTATTTAACATCAGATTCATGTGCACTCTGAATTCCTTAAAAATCTTTGAACATATCTGCATTCACTTCATTTATTCCTTTAAAAGAACGTATCACATATCGGAAGGCTAAAACCGGTTGGCATAGCACAGGGGGAAGCTCTGCACAAATGCAATAGCAGATATTATTTCAGGCTGCTTTCTGAGCTATGTTTCTGCAATTCAAAATGTCTAACGACCTTATTTGATTGTATCCATGCCAACAAAGAGATATAAACAGCTTTAATCACTGTTTCGCGTTGCTCTTGACCCCCTGCTTGGGTTCATTATTTTCCTTTTAGCCACATCAAGGCACAACACTCCAACTAAATCACTCGACCACTTGCTGAAGACCTGTCCACATAATAAGATTTCTTTTTTATCATCTTGTGCTGTTTTTTGCAGTGGTGTTTAACAAGCAGCAGCCAAGCTGGCTGTTGGCTCAAAAGCAGCAGCTAGGTAAGGAATTAATGTCAATAGCTCTCGTTGGTTTCTTAATTTTCTGATAAATTTCTAAATTTATTACCCTAAACTGATTAATGCTCAGAGACAGGGAGCAGGTTACAGCTTCTGGTCTCCTGTTTTGTTGCTAACAATGCTGGAGGGAGAACAGAACAGGGAAACAAAGGGAAAAGGAAGCGTTAACAGTTCAAGTCACAGTAAGTGTTGGCCTGCTTAAACTAATAATATCAGACAATTCTCTATAGTCTAAAACACCCACGGTCCCCCTACAGAGCTCCAAGCACTCCGTGATCAGCGAACCATGTTTTAATGATACATTCTCTTGTAGAGCTTAAAGGTTTGAAATATTAAATCTTTTCTCTCATGCATGCTGACAGCAAATGAATCTAATGCCCATCCATTAATGAAGTTTGTCTGTCTCTTGATCATTATAACGAGGGCATTAGCTAACATTACTTCCCCCCACACTTTTTTAAATAAAGAAAAAAAAGAATGTCAAGGAGTACACCAAATGTGACACGTAACTACAAGTTCAAAAGGTCACTGAGGATTGAGGTCAAATAGCATGGAGAAAATCTCGTGTCCTCCTAAAAAGTAGGTCATTTCTTTCAGCCCCACATGGTTCTAGGAAAAATCCTGAGAAGTATGTGCAACCTCTGTTCTGTAAAAGAAATAGCTTGAAGGTTGTTTCCTTTTTAAAAATACCTCTTTTTTCTCTCCTTATTCTGAAGTGGTTCTTAATGTGATATTGACACATTCTGGGAAAAGGATCACAGAATTGTAGTATGTCTAATTTCTCTGACATCTAGGTCTGTCCCCTGTTAAATGCTATAAGAAGTGTCAGTGACTTCTGGAATTTTCTAAGGCATCCATTTTTCTTTCTACTTCTTTTTGTGCTTGATTTCAACAGAGTGGTCTTGGAGTCTGTGCTGGTTTTTCAGGCTACAGGGTGAGAGCAGCTCAGGGACAAAGGTATCACCCTCGCAGGGTACACACTCAGTGCCCCTGGGCTTGCTCATGGGCACTCACCGAGTCCACCCTCTGTTTAGGCAGGAGCAACTCGCACCTGACAGCTAACTTTATCATGGAGATAGCTACCATGGCTTTGAAGAAGCTATCCAAAATCTAAGCTATCTCTTCCTTGCTGTAGTTCAGGTCTACTATATGCCTTACGCAGCACAGGCACGGCGAGCAGATTATTTCCTCTTCCCATTCCCCAATCCTTCTCTTATTGAGGCTGAACAGCACTAATTGATTTAATCTTTCAGCTAGTTCATTTTTGTAGACTTCAGATCGTTCTCCTTGCTTTGTTCCAGAAGTCCCACATTGGCACACGGTACTGTCACTGAAGCTTTACTGGTGCTGAGTTGAAGTTTGTGCGTGTTTCAGGATATACACATCAATGCACGTTCTGTAGCAGCATTTTTTCCCCTTCTCACAGCAGTACATCTCCGAGCTGAGGACCCTCTGCGACAGTTGAGCTTTTCCTGACTTGTGCCCTTCTCTGAGTGGAAAGCAGCACTGATTCCTGCCTGGCAAGTGAGACATAGACGTTCCCACCTCTTTGAGAACCTGCAGAACTGCAAGGTGCTACATAAACCAGTGACAACTGTGTCTGTACTCATCACTTTCTATTCCCTCAGATAAAAATCTGTCCATATGTAAAAGTTACTGTTCTTAATGAATAGACATGGGACCCTAATCGCAGAGCAGGTTTCTCAGCCTTCTGGGCACCGCAGATTTAAAATACCACGGTCATTTGAGGTAGTTTCGAAATAAAATACTGTGGAACAATGTATTAATGGTATAGGTGAACTCCTAAATAGTTTTGCTGAGAGGGTTAATGAGAAATGTTTTCCCCCAGACGCAAGTCTTGCAGCTGTAGTTATGATAGGATTGTGGCTGCAAAAGCTCCATTGTTAAACCTAATCTGCTGTTAAAGCGCTTAATCGAGAGATTATTAACATTTCTGATGAAATACTTAGCTAAAGTGCAAAATGTAATCTTGGGGCTTTGCTGTCTGGACTTCTAGTTAATATCATAAGCGCCACAAGCACACTAAATACCTAAACACTGTACAGGGTTATTAGCCTAATCTGATGGGAGAGCACAGGCACTCCCTCCCTATGCTCCCTATACATTTCAGTTTAATGAAAACATTGTTAGTATTTTGCAGCCTAGCAGCTAAGGACAGATGCGTCGTCTCACGTGGCAGAATAAATGCCAAAGCTGTCAGGTTGTTTCATGGTAGGGACCTAGTCCTGAGGAGCACTGTGTGTCCATCCCCTCGGTGCAGTCTGTGGTGTGGTGGCTGACCACCACTGTGGATCCAAACCGGTGGCGTTGGCTGTGCTTTCAGAGAAGGCTGGTGGGAAAGGAGGAAAGAGGAGGTGATAACAGATAAATACCAAGGGGAAAAATAGAGTGCTAATCAAACTGCGGTAACAGACCCGGCACAATTTCTAAATATTTGCAGTCTTGAAGGCCTGAAGAAGGCAATACATTTGTGCTAAACTCCATTTCCACAGAGAAAAGGAACCTTTTCCTGGCACTAGGTTGCTGACATTTGTGACCAAAACTGAGGATGGCTCTGCTGTCTGAAAGAGCACAAGTTCTCCTTGGATTGGCTGTCACATCATGGCCATATAGCATCAATGGGGTTGATCACAGCAGTTTGCTACAACAGGCACCTCATAGGGAAATTTTATCTCATGTCTTCATTTTGTGGCTGAGGTCACTAGGTCTGTTCAGCCTGGAGGAGACTGAGGGAAGCCCTCACAAGGGGAGGAGAAGCAGTAGGCACTGATCTCTTCACTCTGGTGACCGATGATAGAATCTGAGGGAATGGCAGGAAGATGTCTGAGGGGAGATTTAGGTTGGACAAGTTTAGGAAAAGGTTCTTCACCCAGAGGGTGGTGGAACAGGCTCCCCAGGGAAGCAGTCGTGGCCCCAAGCCTGACAGTCAAGAAGCAATTGGACAACACCCTCAGACACGTGGTGTGAACTGTGGGGTTGTCATATGTAGGGACAGTAGTTGGACTTGACGATTCTTGTGGGTCCCTTCCAACTCAGGACATTGTATGTATGGTTCTATGATTCTATGATTTTCAAAAATCTCAGACAGTGACTTGTACATCCCATTCCTTAAAAAAAGCAATTTATTCAGGTGTGCATATGCAAGACACTTGTAGATTAAGCAAATTCATTTTGGTCCTTACCTATGTAAGCCAGTTATCTAGACTCCATCTCCAGCCAGGAAAACAGAAAGCCTATGGAAAGCAGTTCACCCCTGCCCTGCCCCGGTGCCTGTTCCAGCTGGGTGGGATTGCCTTTCAGAGGTGCCAGTTTCACTAAGCCGAACACACAGGCAGTCTGCAAAGGTAGTTTGAGCTGTGCCTTTAGGAGGCTAAGTTAAGGTCAAATGAATCCTATCTGTTGTCTCCTGCAAATCTTGCCGAGGAAAGGCACAAGCCATCTCACCTGAAATAAAACCATTAATAAGTGATGGTCAGCACTGCATCTTTGGCCACCCTTTCCTGGATTTCATGGGAGTCAGAGGTGGCCTTTGCATCACGGGCCTGTCCCTCGTAGCATTGAATTGGGAAAGCTTTCTGTTTCTTCAGTTGAAAACCTCATAACCACAAGAGATTTTCCTAGCCCAGAACAATCATAACCTCACCATTAGAAACAATGCAGCAGTGTTTCAAAATAGGCTACAAGCATCCAAATCTGGACTGGAAGATACCTCCCAGAACAATGGCTGTGCTGAACCCTGCTTGTGTTTTTTGAAAGTGGAGTTGCTTTTGAAGTAATATAAAAATCAAAGCCCTATACCCAGGCCTTGACTCACTTTTGCTTAGTCCCTTTCTTTAAGTCATTGTTTTATTTCTAACATGTCCATCTTAATGAAATTCTTTACCTTGTCCTGTTGTAGTGTCACTTTATTATTACCCATCACAACCAATAAATATTTTTTCTTTCTGTGAATACAAATCTGTGGCAAATATAAGCCTATCCCAGGCAAAGCAAGTAGAGTAAATGCAGCCAAGTCAAACTGGAATACCACGAGAGTATTAGCTAGATTAAACATTAATAATGTCTTTTCTCCTTTTGATCACTGAAGTAGCAATGAAGCAGTAGAAGGAAAGCCTAAGATGTTGACATATGTTTTTATTATCTCTAGTCTTCTTTTTTGAAGTCTTGGGAACTGGCTTCACAAATACTTCCCAGGTCAAAGGCAGAGAATTGTGTTATTTATTTCAGCAGTGAGAAGATTGGGCAATTTTATTAATAAAGATAGCTTGATTTATTCTTTCAAAAATTATCAGGAAAACAATCATATAAAAACTGCAAGAAAAAAAATTAATCGCAGTTTTAAAATTGCTAACTTAGGGCTAGGGCAGATTAAAGAGATTCGAACATAAGTACCACAACAATGAAAATCCAGCTAAGCTTTTTTTTTCCTTGCTTTTCTCATTTTAGTCATTCCTGCCTGCTTTGGTTCTGCCAGGACTGGGAACAGCTTCGCTGCAGTTTATAATGGGAAATGTTCGTTCCTTTCACTTGCCTGACCAAAGGAAACACTGAAGAAATCCCACAAGAAACCCATGCCTTCATGAGATTTCCAAATGCTTTCCCCAGGTTCTAATGGATGAAGTTTTCTAAGAAGTGCCGCACTTGTGAAAACGATCTAAAGCTTTTCAGATTGGCCTGTCATTAAGAAGGTCTGCTAAGAGGTTGGCATGGAAAAGAAAGACACTGAGAAAAAGCAATAGTCCTAAGTTTGAAAAAGGACTTTTTTTTAAGGAAATGCAAAAACAACAGCAATATATCACTCACAGTTATTTTTCCCCCTACTAGGACTTTTTTGTACTGATTATGAAAATACTTTGGGGTGGGGAATTATCTCCTTTTTGTTTAATTGAAACAATTCTACTTTCAATTGACTTCCCTATCTTGTTCCCTTGAGTCCTATTGCCTTGAGGTTTATTTTGTCAAAACCCAAAGATTCTGTGGTCACAGAAAAGGTAGCTTGAAAGGCTTTTTTTCAATGAATATTCCTGGATCGCTGAAATATACAGTTCTAATAGGAAAGTTCACGCACGGGGGCAATACTTGCATCTTTTTCCTTGGTCATAAAAGAGACCAGAGGCATCCAAGCCTTTCTTGGTTTTTTGCTGAAGGGAAATAAGAGCCTGAATCAACCCCTAGTCTGAAACAATTTGCTATGATGGAGTCCATAGGCTGCTGGAAACACTGGAATTCACAGGAGGTGCTAATTAAACCACTCCTGACCTGTCCTATAGTGTTTCCATTATCCCTAAGTTTACTTTAAAAAGTCCCATTAACAGCAGGCTTGTATCAAGAATCACAGCAATTTCTGCTTTGCTTTTCCTTCCCTCTCACGTCCACACCAAGTCCCACCTCCTCCACATCTCCACATGCCAGTAAAAACCCTGGAGTAAATGCCAGGCACATGAAGATCCAGACATGTCTGAAGACACCAACTGGCAATTATGGGCAGTGCATGGTCCACATAAACAATTAAATATCAGTCTGGTCATGCTGGATCCAAACATGAGTTTTTCAATCCAGTCATTACCCCATTTTTCATATTTTCCAATGACTTAGTTTATTAATATGGCTTTCTCATCCCCTGCTTTGGCCCTTCAGTGTGGGACATTATCTTGGTAAAAGGAGTGATGGGAACATCATGGATAGTTCCCAGAATGTTCAACTATATTTATACATTTTTCAGGATAAAAAGAAGTAGTTTAAATCTATTTGAACCTCTGGACTGGATTTTTACAGAATAACTATAGACTGTGACAAAACCAGTGTTTTATAACTCATGATCCTGAGATCAATGTATTAGTGGAGTTGTCAAAAAGCAGCTGCAGTGTCCCACCCCCAATGGATCTAGACCTTGTTGATTCAAGGGTCATCTTGTCAATGTTACCAGACAGGCCTTACCTTCTCAAGGCTTGCTGACACCCACCCCAGCAAGAGCTCTCGCAGGAGGACCAGTGACCACAGCAGCATTGTTGATCCCAGTCCCACAGGACCTCGTTCCAGGCAGCAGACGCTCTGAACTGAAGGCACGTTCTTAAGTGCTGTCTTAAGGACACATGAACTACACACAAGCACATCCTTCCTGAACAGAGGTCTGGATCTTCTACCCATATTAGGAGAGATTGCATCTGGTTTGCTAACTTTTCTGTGTTTAACCTTCACCTGTTCAAGGGGTAGCTTGTAAATTCACTGTTACTTCTTGAGTTACCAAGCTTGTTTGCTTTACAAACTTAGCAGAAGAGTAAACATGCTACAGCAAATCTGCCTATTGACAATACAATAAGCACCACTGAACCAGCACATACAGTCTTGCAGTCTGGTCAGTCCCTTTACTAAAGTGGACTAAAGTCTCCTGTACAAGCACGTGTCCTACTGCTGAACCTCATTAGCAGAACAGCAGAGCATTTGGATCTAATTAATAGAGAAGGGTGTAGCTGCAAGTAGTTTAGGTAGCTGAGTGATTTGGGGTTTGGTTGCTGGACTTAGCTCAGGTTTGGAGAAGACATCAGATGAGAGAGCATTCAAGAGCTCAGTCTCCAGAGCTGCTGCGGTCTTTTGTCTTGTTGGGCAGTGTAACAGTTTCCCTCCCTTCCTCTGACACAAAAGCAACAAGAAGCAAACTGTCTGTTTGAATGCTTTAATGTGAAAAAGCCTACAGAAGTCTCCAAATGTGCTTTTATTCAAACCATGGGGCATTTTGCCACCGTAGCGGTTTCACGGTTCTTTACAGTATGGCTCCATCGCAAGCTTATGCACAATACTAATGCTGTGATGAGCCAGAAGATAAGGTATTATTTCTACAGTAAAATAGAGATAGCAGTGTCCTGCACCTGTGAGGCAAGGACCCAGTCTCTACCTGGTTGTTAGACATCACCCCGGGCAATCCTGAGCCCAAAATTATGTTTCCTGTTGACATCTGAATTCCTGCAGGTCTCCTCTGCTGAAAAATGATAGTGAATATCTCACTTAAAGTCACAAAGTTAATCTGCAGAGGACGCACAACTCAAACCACAGTGATGCCTGCTGACAGTCCTCATCCTTCCTCTTGGAAAGCAGAAACCTTCAAGTTTAGGGTTTGGGGTTGACCATCTTACTAAAAAATTAAGATGAAGCGGCTTTAATGAAATAAGCTAAACATCAGATAATAACAACTGATTTGGACAAATCTTAGTGATAGGAAAACCAATGTATGAAACAAAGCCTGGGCAATTGCTGGACTGAAACATGGGTACAGTTTTCAGCTCAGGCTATCTCCAAAGCATTCATGCTTATGCAAATAAATGTTCACAAAGAAATGGTGGGGGAAAAAAGAAGTGTATTTGGTAGCATTTATCTAACCCCACATTTAAATTGCCAGTTGGAGCTAAGTGCCAAGTGGTCGTCTTATTAGTTTGATATATACTCAGTTATCATGAAGAAGGTGTTTTTTAATATGACCAAACCCTGTTCAATTCATGTTTGAGATGCCATGATGAGATAATATGGACTGTTTTGTTACATAGTCATGTACGTGAAATGCTGATGTCAGATCTGTAAAACAGCTCATGAAATAAGCTCTTTCAAACAAATTAACAACATGTTCCGGCATAGTAAGAGGGTATACTACTTTAAATTCATGGCAAAAGAAATATTTTGTAGCTCATGTCGGAATAGGGGATAACTTCCATGTTTCAGATTCTCTTTATTTGGTTTTCATCATTAAAAGTGAGTGTGTCAGTAACAGTTTCGAAGGGTAAAAGTAAGGAGAGAACCTGGTAGCTGAATGCTTCTCTGTAGACCTGTGTAAAAGTTAGAGAAGAGGAGAATACCTCTCCAGGTGACAGTGAACTTCAGGAGAATAACCAATTAGAAAATAACCACAGTGAAAAGGAGAAATATATATATAAATAACGGAACATTAGTTTTACTTGGTAAGAAGGAAATAGGATAACATGTTTACATTTTCAAAAGAAGCATTTTTGCCTTCGTAACTAAGTTAGAGTTATCTTCAATTTGATTTTCCTGTCTGACTTCCAGCGGCATTTTAACTGCAAATGCCCTGAATAAAAACACTGTCATAGGAAAAATCTGGTATTACTTTGTGAACTGAGAGCTGAATTTTTGGGTTTCGGGTTTTTTTTTTAAGAACGGGCATAAACGCTTCCATGTGTTGACATGTCCCTGCTAGCAGTCGAGTATGTCCCACCACTTCACTCCTGGGGCTGCAGAGAGCGCAGGTGGCTGGCTGGGGGATGCTGCCATCACCCAGGTGGGCAGCTCGGAGAGGGCTTCTGCTCGCCGTGTTCACCTTCCCTCAGCAGATGTTCCCAGCCAGCAGCTCCACGTGTTCACAGCTGCGAAATGTGGGAGCACCAGTGCCAAACCAAGTCATCGTCTTTCCAGCGAAGTCTAGCAGTTCAGACCACAAAGCGCTGGCGCTGATGCGGCACTGTGCATTGGACTTCCCGCTGAGACTTGATGAAACCAAGGAACATCAGGGGAGAGAAAGACAGAAAAAAGTGAGGAAAGAGAGAGGCGAGACAGAGAACGGGGGATGCGATGCAACGCTCCCGAGTGGGTGCCTGGGCTGAGGAGCAGAGCCCGTCCCCAGCGTGGTTGGGGAAGGAGGTGGCAGTGACCTCTCCTGATGCTGGGCTTCTTCAACGTGCCTGGGCAGAGCTTTGGTGGATGAGCATCCACTGGGTACAGCCGACCCTCCTGGCAGGTACATGGTGAGCCCTCACAGTCCGGCATTCCCGTCATGATAAATTCTGCACCCAGAAAATGCATCCTGCAGGCTGAAATGAGAGCTCCCTGTGCGATGCCAGGATGTGGCTCTTTCATGTATCACCAAAGCTTCAGATTCAGCACAAAGGATGCAGGAAGCGCGATGACAACAATTCAGAGGCTGTTCTGAGCTTTTGCCTACAGCCATCCCTTTGAGTCCCAGATCATCTGTAGTTTCAAAGCTCTGTGTCTGAACTGTTGCATCCCAGAGGAGACCTGACCCTTAATGATTATTGTGTCTTCTGTGTCCATATTGAATTACAATCCTGTGAAGACCAAGACACCCAATGTTCCTGGGTGTTTTTAAGCTCTCACCATTATTCAAAATAAACAGGGGCTTCTCCTTTCAGCACTGCCTGTTACAGTTCCTGATCTCCAGCTCTTCCCCGCAGCATGTGGGCTGCAGCTTTTCCTCCTCTCTTTGAACAGCAGACTGGGACTCCAACTCCATCCCATGACTTACAGGGCTAGAGGCTCAAAGGAGAAGACTGTGTAATTAAAACGGAGAAAGTTGGTAATGTTCCTCCATGAGGACAAGGCTTATTGTTTTGGAGCTGCGGAGTTTCAGACAGTGCCGGGAGCAAACTCCGCTAATGACAGCGCGTCCAAAGCAGCGTAGTGGTGCTGCCAGCACCTTCCTCTGGCAGCTTCAGCCATAGACCGGCACAGATGGCAAAACCTCTGTTGCAGAGATTGTTTGCACAGCAAAAGCCCACATCTATTGCCGCAGACCTTTCTCACCACCTTCCTAGCTCCTTTCCCCATCTGCTGCAAAGCCTGTGGGCAGGTCTGGTGCACACTGCAGGGGGCAGCCAGTCCCAGGCAGGAGATGTCCAGGGGCAGTGGGGAGAGGAAGCGCCAAGGCCATTTTCTCTCCATGCCCTGAACCCGGAGTCTGGCCACAGCAGGGCAGAAACGCTACCCCTCTGAAACAGAAAAGGACTCACCAGCATTGGGCACAGACACGGTTTGTGTGGGGAAAAACTAACTGCAGCAGCAACTATACAGCCAGAAACCCTAGAAAGTTCAGAATTGACCCTGTGAAGGTCCCAAACTGGCACAATTTCTTGTGACAGAAGGAGGAAAAACAATCTTAATGTGTACAGAAATATATTTACATCCAAGGGAGCACACTAACTCCCTCCTCACCTGCTAAGCCCCTCGGCAGCACTGGCTTTTTTTTTTTCTTCCCACAGGCGGGGTTGCCTGGCCATCGAGCTTCCCCAGCCCATGCTGAGGAGACGATCACCTCCCCTTCCTTCCCTTCCTGCTCCATCTCTTCATTTCTGCCCTCTCCTTGCTTTCCCCGGCACGTGCCATCTCTTATTCATTTTTTTTTGCTAGCGCTATTTCCTTCTTCTGTTCATTTTGCTCACTTGTTTCTCAATTTCTTTGTAGTCTGGAAAAGCTAAAGGCAGACAGCCAGTTCTGCCTCCACTAGGTACTCGAGGAGCCAAAAGCATGAAATGTAAATTAGCTTTAAAAGAAAAAAAATATTTAATTAAGTAACATGCCTGTCTGGCACTCAGAAACGTCCTCTTGCAACATCCTCTGGTGATCACACAGAGATGCATGCTATTCCCTCAAAAGAACTACATGGCATATTTGAATAATGTCTTTTAAACCTTTTCTGCAAGAATAAGACACCTTAAACTATATTCTGTCACTTGAAACCAGACCAAAAAATAACCTCTGATTTGAAATAACTTACAATACGTTTTCTAATGAAAACGGATGTATTTTCTGAGTTTCCTTCCACTCACTTTTTCTGTTTCAATATAAACTATTCTTCTAGAATTCAATTGGGCACATTCAATCTTAAAATAGTTTTCTTTCTAAAGCATGAAAAGTACAAAAAACAAGGCACATGTTCTTTCTAAGGCTGCAGCATATTTGGGTGATCACTGGTAAGGGTTCAGAAAGGAGCAGATTGCACGGGGCCAAGCCACCGGCACAGGCTGTGACCGGTGGGATGGGCGCTGCTGCACATCAGCCCCACACTGCATATAATTAACAGCTTCCTAGGGCTGGTTAAGCAAATATGAGATCAGGAAATAAAAACGAGACCTTCTGCACAGTTTATGTCGCTCTCCTCAAGGTCTTGCTGCTGAGGGCTGCCAAAGTGGTTGTGTGGAACAAGAAAAGAGTTTCACACAGCAGCACAGTGTGCAAACAGTGTGTCATCCCCGTGGCCACCCTGGGGAGATGTCCCTCAGAGAAGAGGTGTCCAGCTCTTCCCTGAGCACTGGCCCAGCCTTGCTGTCCTGTTTTCCCCACTCACCCACAGTGTCTGCCAGCTCCTGGTGCAACCGCAGCCCCCACACCCGCCCGCAGCTCCAGCTGTGAGGTGCAGCACACATGCACGGGGCTTTGTCACCTGGAGCACTAGCTGAGTCCAACCTGCAAGCCCTGCTTGGATGTGGCCCTGCTACAGCTGCACCCCACAATGGGATGGTCATCTCTTCCCCAGCCATTGCCCCCCAGCACATGCATGCCTGGGGGTCTGTCTCTCATCTCCTGCAAGCCTTCCTGCATGATTCAGAGAAACAAGCATCTTTATTTGTGATGGTGATGTGAAGTCTTACTGATGTATATTTAAATCTCTGATACATAAACTTCACCATGGAAATCAAAATGGAAAATATAGTGCTGGCTTGGCTATCCCTCATGGAAGACTTGTGTATAGCAGGGGGAAATTTGGTCTTGTTATCACCATTTTTGAAAACTCCTCTAATTTTTAATGAATTAACTGCAAGAAAATTAAGAGTTTGCATCAGCCCTCCCAAGTCAGTAGAAAGACTTAGCTGGGTGCTGGATTTGCCATGGATGAGCCATGGCAATCCTACAGGTTATTTGTTAACTCTTTGCATCAACTGCTTTCTCCTGGTGGTATGTGACTGCTCATTGCAGACACATGATGCTGTCATTGAATCCTAGCCAGTGCCCGAGTAAGGCTCTTGCCAAGGACATGTGTGTGCTTGCAGAAACAGAGGCATGACAGATGAGAAAACTCTTGTGGTTTGTTTTTCCATGTAAACAAAAATGCTTTTTCATAAACACAACCAAGGATGCAGAGAGCTACACTGAGAAAACAAACTTAGGAAAACTACTCTTGGCTGCAAAGTTTATTCTCCTTCCCCAAAAATGTTAATGAGTTGATATGTAGTACTGAACTCTCCACATGCAATTAAAGCTGCATGAGAGGGGCGTGTGTTTAGAGACGTCTGGGACACTTCTCACCGAGGGAGCTATTCCAACCATCCACTGTAGACATCTGATTAAAGTGCAGGTAAAAGCCCCTACATGTAAGATCCTGATTTCCCTTTGGAGTCAACAGAGAGAGATTTGTTCCTCCGGAGAGCACTTGTGTTAGATGTATGAAGTTAACCCCTCACCCATCCTTAAATTCCCTTAGGACCATTCCGGAAAATAGCTGTACTTAACCCACAGCCAGCTACTACCCATGCAAGCAAATGCAGGTTTTGCATGAAAGCTCTGCAGAGGCAAAGGGCTGTAAAACATTCCAGCAATAAAATGAGGGACTCTGGGGGCTGGGAGAGAGAGAGAGAAACTTTAAATTAAATATGAAATGGATGGTTCCTGGAGGTGGTTCCTGCAGCACTGCAAAGCCTGGGTCCCTGCTCTCCAAGGCCATCTCCACATGCAGTTACTGGCAAATACCATGTTAGAAAGCTGGACAAAATCCTCTTCAGGCTGTTTATCCTGCGCAAGCAGAAAGTCACCGGGGGCTGAGGGCTACCCTCGGTGACAGCAGAGATGGGGCTGGGGGCCATGCGTGGGCGGTGCTGTGGAGATGTCCCCATTTGTGTGTTTTTAGTGAGCATTGCTCAGCCTTTTTGCCCAGCACAGAGTGCTGTGATTGTTCAGGTCAATTATTCTATAGCCTGCTTATTGTGAATATATGACAGACACTTACCACATACTTTAAATATTCTCGATAGTTAGCATTTCTGAGACTTAGGCTCCTTTTTAACACCCCAAAGCACTTAGAAAAGGTTAGACTTCCATATCGGAAGGGAAGTTTTATACTTTCCACTAACATTTTATACAGCATTTTTGTTGATTGTAGCACAGCACTTGGAGTCTCATAGGCCCCCTTGCACTTTGCAGCCTTAAAAATAGATTTTTTTTGTTGAGGGATGAAAATGCATATTAGACAATTTAGGCATTTTAAGGAAAAAAAATGTTTACAGCTGGCTCCATTTACTGATTACAGTTTCATTAACCATGGTAATAGTATTCCTGCTAGTAAATACTTTTTGGAGTATTTACTTTACAATGCTAAAGTATTGCTAGAAAACAATACTCTCCTTTGTTTTCTCATTCCAATAAAGTTACCATAAGATTACAAAGGAGTCTGATCCTAATGGATGGCTACACTGGGGTTACACACAAATGTACATATGCACACAAATGTACATATACACACATGCCTAGACTATCTCTATACATTATCTCGTTCACATGATTAACAGCCATTCTTTGACCAACTTTTTTCTTATTTTTACACAAACAGGAGAGCTGCCTATATAATCTTTTTTTCTACACAGCAAATATTCCCGTTTTCTAGCTGGGAGAGTCAACATCTGACCCAGAACTGGAGTGAACCATTTGAGTCTTACAAAGTAGTATGGAGTAAAGATAAAAGCTTTTACATGAGCCAAACAAGAGCTTGGGAATAGGGAGGAGGACCCTGGTGGAACAAGACAGAATAGGACAGGATAGGACAGGACAGGGATAGACAGCAAGCAATAGTTTCCAAGGCTTATTGTTTCTAGCAGTTTTCCTTCTTTGTCCCCTCCATCTCTGCATCTCCCTGCACATTCATAGGCTGCCCAAGCACATCGTAGCTCTGTTTTACATGAGTACCTTGTTAACTCAAGGCTGGCTCCTTGTTCTCTTTTGTCCTTTTATTTTGCATCCCTGAGAAATTTGTCTACAGTTAAGAGCCATCTGTCCCCTCCTAAAAACTTGTGCCTTTTGTAATTCGTCTGTCGCTCTCACAACTGCTGGGGATTGAGCAAAAATGAAACAAGGTCTGAATGTCTCAGAAGCTGGCCCTATAAGACAATAAAATAATATAAAATCATTGTTTCGTTTCTACTGGAGTGAAAATTTAATTTGAGTTTACACCCCTCTGGCTTTCTGAGGTCTTTTTCCAAGTCAGAATAGCCTGGGTTTATGTCTATATGCACTTTGAAAGGACACCCTACATTGGAGGCAGTATCCCTCATCCACTGAAAAATCACATATAACTATTTACAGAGATTACTTTTTACCAGCAAGTTACCTCTGCTTGACCCTAATTTTCCACAGAGGAGCCCTTCTCAAACACTTTCTGCACTTAAAACTGTATTTCATATCCACCAAGGATAGGTTCAAACTATGCCATGTGGTATCTGCAAGGATTGTTAAGTGTTTGGGGACTTAACAGTACTGAGGCTCCCACTGATTGAAGAAAGTGTACCAGTTTTTAAATGTACCAATTTACAAAGAAAGCGCTTTGTTAGAGATTTTTCTAAAAAAAAGTCTTGCTGGGATTTGTACTGACAATAAACATGCACTGATGGACTGAATTAATTTCCTATGTGATCAAAACACATGATGTGCTTGCTAATGGAATTACAGAACACTCTGCTCTCATGAGGACGTTGCTGCAATCAAATATCCTCTTCCGAATCTGGCACAGCTGACAGATGAGTGTGCACACAAGGGGAGGAAAGAGGGGAGCAAGATTCATCTGCCTTGGGACCGGAGTGAAAGAGCCAGCTGCTGCTGTGGTGACAGGGGCTTATAGGGAAGGGGTGGCCCAGTCAGATGGACAAAGTAGGGGAAGTTCGGTGGGATTTGGCTGGCCATGGCAGCCTCCCAGCTCTCTTCTCGCCAGCGGCAATCCTCATTCTGAGCACACGACGACACGCACGCAGACAGCCAGTCCAGCTCTCATTCTCACTGAGATAAGATGCAGCACCTGGTGCAAGCAATAAAATTAAATACAGAGGCAGCAGCCTGTGTCTGTAGGTACCTAATCAAGGTGTGCACGGTGACACCGAGCTGCAGCAGCTGGGCAGGAGCCAGGCTCCCAGGAGGTGCAGGTGGGACATCCCCCAGTGAGGAGCTGGTGCGTGTGCCTCCACACCAGTGTCTCCTCTGGCCGTGTCCCAACCAGAGAGCAAGTCCATTCTGGCAAGCAAAGGCATGATCCAGTGCTGCCTGCCACAGCATTAAAAAAAACACGTTAGACCAGCCAAGGTATGATTTTTGTCTTTCTCCTTCCATTTTCCCTGGTGCAAGCCGAGACACAAGCACAACAGAGACAGGGGTTAGTTCGGGAGCTGTGCCAGATGGACTCACGAGGAATTAGTGACCCTGCAGGGAACCTCCGAAGAGACAGACCTGTCTGCAACATTTGGTCATTGCATCTGCAGAGCCACAGACCCAGCAAATCCATGTGGGCCAGCAGTGGGAGGAGAACTTGTCCTCTGGCGGTGGGGCCGGAGCCCCCCCAGCACTCTGCCATCCTCTGCCCCACGGCGACGTCTGCTCCCAGCCCCTGCCCCAGCAGCATCCCTCAGCAGCACAGCTTTGTGAGGGACTGCGGCACATTGATCTTTTCTTACTGGGTTTTACTGGTAAAAAAGGGCGAGCCTAAAGGCTTTCCACAGCCTTCTGAATTTACTGTTTTTTGGGAAACCCTGACACTTTCAAATGGAGCTGAAGAAACCAAGTCACCATTCTTTGGTATTACCCACTGTAGCTGCATTCAAACATTTTCCACTCTAAGACCAGCCAGTGGACAGAAGGACACATCCCAAGAAGGCAGAGGAATGGTGAGAACAACAGCTTTGCAAAAACAACAGGAACGTTTGGGGTTTCCAGCCCTTTTCAGTTTTTCCCAGGTACACTGTCTTGAGGATTGTGACAGCAACAGTTGGTATGTCTTTTTTCTTTGAATTTTATAGCCTCTACTGATTTACCAAATTGGACCAATCTTAAAATGTATATTCGTCTTCCACTCATTGCAGTGTGCATCACCACCTTGGGCTGAGATGCTATTTTTGTCAGTGTACTATTTTTGAAAGGAGGCAGACACTCGCATTTTAAAAAACCCCTTCTCGGTTAATATCAGCCACTGACATGCCTTTGAAGCTTTGGTTTTGAAGGGATGTGGTATCAGCGATCTTGACAAACATTTCAGTTTGCCCACTGCCATCCAGGGACTGTGCACACAAGTTTGCTTTTACTAACTGCAGAAATACAAGCAGAACAGACTTACAGTAGGTATATAAACAAGAAGGTCACAAGGTTAATGTTTGACTCTAATCCTAATGACTTTTTTCAGCGAGGCACAAAGCATGACACCAGAAAGAATTCACTAACAACAAAGTAAAGATAAACAAGTACAAGAGCACAACCCTCTCCTTTGTACACCAGCTTCAGAAGTTGCACAAAAGTATTTAAAGTACAAATAAAAATACCCTAGTTTTATAGTAGACGTAACTTTATCCATTCCTCTCCATTATATGTGCAATAAGTTGCTCCAAGGTACCAATAAACATATCAGAGGAACTTACTGGTTTATAAATATTTTGAAAAAATAGAAACTATTGCTTAAATAACCACCGTATAGAGAAAATAATATCCCATGGAATCTATTAAACTGGGTTAACGAACTAGCAGAAAAAAATTTCAAACCTATTCCCCCAACATCTAATTCAGAGCAATTCTTTCAAGTTGAGTTTCAGACAAAAATAATGAGGAAAGTTGTTGAATATGGTTTTGAGTGAACAGAAATTAAGTCAACTGTTTACAGAAATGTTTGCAAGCTGTGACAAATACATTCTGGATTGTTTAGTTAATGTGCAAGGTGATTCGAAATACAGCAACTACATTATGACTGTTATAAAGGCTCTGTCAAAATATAACAATATTGCTAAGGGCTCTTGAGACACAGATAGTGGACTCAGGCCAGTAAACAAACCCCAAAAGAAGTGTATATAGTTTACAAAAAATACAAATGCTGCCAGCAAATCTCTTTACATTTCTTTTCACAGATAAACGTAAAATCTTATCAAAAGACTGCTTCTGTGCCCAGAATATTTGTTCTGTTTCAGGACAGTTTACTTTGGCAACTTACTCAACTTTGCATCTGTAATTAAACGATGAACATGAGACAACGTGGCTCTGGAGAGAGCATTGGAAACTCCATCTTATCTATTTGCCTTTTATTTACAAAGCTCTTCATGTTTTGGCCTCCCTAGTGCATTTTTCATTGAAGCAGGAGGGCAAGTTTGACACACAATCTTCTCCCTCTGTGCACGCAGAAACTGTTATCCAGAGGCAAAGTCCAGCATTTTCTACCACCTCAGCTTCTGTCCCCTGCAGCAGTTCGTAAGTGATTACCTCTCATTTGGAGAACATATGTGTCTCCTGGTGCTGTCTCGCTCCACGATGGGAAAAACATTCCAGCCCACTTCTGGTTCTGCAGAAGTAAGATTGAGTCTCTTAGTTGGAATTAAGTTCATATCTAATGTAATATGAACATATATTACTTCCAGCATTGGGAGTACCCAGGTGTCCAGCACTGCCTCGCTGTGGAGGACCCTGTAAACTCTTGACACAGAGTCTTACTGCCAGCTCATGGGAGATGCTTCTGCTAATCTCCAGCTGAAGCATTTGCCCAGAGAAACATAAGAACTCCCACGGAGGGCTGGAGATGGGCCTCACCTCTCTCAAATCCTGATCAGAGGAGTGACCATAAATCCCATGCGGAGCATGGCGCTGCCTTCTCCAGAGGGGTCTCAGGCCCAAAGGGATGGTGGGGAGTTCACATGGTGGCACCTCCCAGAAGGCACAGGTAGAGCCTTGCTGGTATGGCCCATGCTACAGCGAGGCAACAGCAGCAACCTCCAGTTCCATCAGCAGATAGAGTGGGATTGAGCTCATCTAACTGGAAGTGGAGTGCTCAGTCTGCTGGGGTCATCTTGGCTACCTCTGTGGGTGGTGCAAGGGAGGCCTCTATGACAGTGGAGTCACCATCTGCTGGATTCACTACTCTCCCTCCCTTGGAATGCACGGGTAATCAGCTTTGTTAGTTGGGACTTAGTCACAGCATGGATGTCTGTGTCTGGACGAGCTGCACTGAGCCCCTTCCACATGCTTCCTTCCATCCAAAATACCTCCCTAGAAGCATCAATTTATCTGGTAGGTGATAAAGATAGTCTGGAGTATCTAATTCAACTGTAATCTTCAACAGTGCACTTACTAAAACTAAATAAGGTGGTTTCTACCATTATCAATTTGCTACTCAGATGTCCTCAGGAAACTGCCATGCAGTGCCTAGGCTCAGATACGGTGAGTTGGGGTCATGATCCTGCACCAGACGGAGAGAACAACTCTGCAACAGTCTTGACCAAAAGCCGGTGAGAAGGGGACTGTGAGAAGACAGGAGACCATGATGACTCTCAAGACACTGCCATTTCTGAATGAGCTTCTCAGGCCCATCCATGTGATGAGGCTGAACTTCACTCAGTTCATTGGCATCAATGGGTGATATGAAGCCTTGGGCTATAAGGAGAGACATGGTTTTATTTTTTTATCCACTTGAGTCAGTTTGTGGGTGTGCACAACTGTTTATGACAGCAGTAGCATAGAAGACCTTCCAGCCAGCTGTCTTCGGTCAGAAGGCTTTTTTTTCTCTCTCTCACCGCTTCAGCATTACCACTGCTGTTA
The DNA here is from genome assembly GCA_013399365.1 of Pampusana beccarii. Lineage (NCBI taxonomy): Eukaryota > Metazoa > Chordata > Aves > Columbiformes > Columbidae > Pampusana > Pampusana beccarii. Next base: position 157,642 of record VWYH01003442.1, read on the forward strand.
TTCTGACAAGGAGATTTAGAAATGTTCATATTTTCTGATAATCAGGCTGGAAATGTCTCAACATAAAATGCAACTGCCACAAGAGGAACAGCAAGAGCTACAGCAAGAGGCACCAGCCTGGCCACTACCGATGGGTCCTGCACACCCACATCTGTGCTTCAAACACTCCAAACGCCCAGTGAGCAAAATCCCTCACTGCCCCAGCCAGCGCTGCTGCCTGCCCATGCCTTTGCTCTTCCAGGCTCACCAGGGCACTCCAGCAGGAAAATATTAACTCCCACAGTAAAAATGCCATAGAAAAGTACAAAAAAGAGCATCATCTCTGTTCCGATGTGTACACAAAATTTATCCCAGTTCCTGAGGAGCAATGCTCTGAGATAGGCGGAGATATGTTTGAAAACTAGCTCCTCATTAGGGACAGGAATTGAATTTCTCAAACATTCTTGTGACAAAGTAAAACAAAACAAAAAAAGAAAAGTGTTTGTCTCTTTTCCATCATCAGCTAGGATGTGTCAAGAATTTGCTTCCATAGTGAAGACAACTTGGCTGAAGTATTTTCAACCTGTAGAACAAATTAACTGGTTTTAAAACAAAACTTAAACTTATATCACAACTGACAGACAAGCTGTGTCAGATTTGCTCCAATCTAAAGCTGAACAAATATCATGAGTATTCCTGGTTTCAAAGTGATACTGCTTCAGTCATGTTCTTGGCTCTTTGTGTCCTCCTCTGGGTTCCCTCCGCCATACAACTGTGGAAACCTGATTTTAAGCTCATGCGCTTGAATCTTCCCAAGCACAATAGATTTTGTATGAAATGAGACATTCCTGGAGGTGCCAGGAGACAGTGTTTCCAGGCTCTTTAGCCAGAGGGAACTAAATAAGGATAGGTTTCTGCATATTGTGCAAAAAAGGCCGAGACACAAGGTTTTCTAATGTGTCTCTCAAACAACACAATGCAATTTAAATTTTACACCCAGCCAATATATCTCACAACTTTCTAACAGTTTCTGAGGATACAAAAACTAGGTGTAGGTGATTGAGAAGAGCAAATTTTAAATATCTGCTGAAATTCTTCGATCCTGTTGAATTGCTACTCTACTTCTCTTTAAGTAGTTATCTTTCCCTAGCTGCTTGCAAACCTCAGGAGCATCTCTCAGCTGCTCTGGGAACTGGATGAGGGAATTGACTGTAGCAGCAAACACAGCAAGAGCTAAGAGGCAGGACAGCACATGAGCCAAGCCAAATGAATGGACTGCTGTTCAAACACATATAACAGAAAGAGTCTTCCCACTGCTTGAGCTCTAATACAGAGGCTCTGACCTGAGTTTGAAAGAATAAGGGGCTGGAAAGCCCAGCCAGTGCTGTGGCCAAAGCCCTGGCGCCGCACAGCACCCTGCGTAGGCTGGGAAAGGAGTAGTGGTGCCCTGAAAGGAGCACCTCCTGCTTACGCTGGGTTTGGAAGCTCTGGAAGCCTAACTTCTCTAAACAAACCATCCAGTTAGTCCCAGACACACACTTATTTTGTCCATTTTTAGACAAATTCAAATTGACAAACATTTTCCAGAGCTCTGACCTTTTCCAGTCTGCCCATCTCTAGCTTCACCTCTAATTAACAAGCGTTTTCTCCTGAAACATATATTATGCATCTATTCTAAGCAAAAACTAGACACACAGAGGCTGTTCGCATCCATAGCCCACCCCAGGGAGGGACTCATGAGGTCTCTGACAATGAGCAGCAACCTGCTGTCCATTCCCATTTCCCCAAGGTCATCAGCAAAATGAAGAGTTTACTCCTCTTGTAAACATCTCACATGCTCCTAAGGCAGAATACATACCTTAGTATCTGGACCGATGACATCTGAGAGCATAGAAACACAAATGCAGAAAGCACTAGAAGGGAGGATTCATTTTTTCCCAGTGATGTCAAAAAGCCCTTGGCTCCTGCTGCATGGTGTGGTCAGGAATGCTGGAAACTCCTAAGAGGATGGAGACTTTTCTTCACCTTAGAAGAGAGAGCACAGATCACTTTGGCACAGCCTGCGGGTTCGTGATGTAAAACACACAGCAAAATCAACTTTGGGTGTTTTCCTGAATGTGGTGTCCATTCCCATTTCTCATTCCCACTCTAGCTCTGTATTGCACTGCCCCAGCTTCGTGCCAACACCACTCTTCATGTGGCAAGCTCAAATACAGATTAAGAGGCTGACCCAACTTTAAAAAATGTAAGAAAAAAATATTTTCTTGGCTTTCTAAAGTTGGATTTGTTCTCACATGGCTTCACAGCGCAGCCTCCAAGGTGGTGAGCCAGCACAGATAGGGAGATGCAGGGGGCAGGAGTGAATGCAAAGGGTGGGGGGAAGAAGCAGAAATACTGTAGAGAGCATTTCCACTCAGTGTTGGTTGCAGTGAAATGAAACCATCTCTACAACATGGCTTGCATAGGCTAAGAACAAGGATGTTGTTGATGAACAAGGAGCTCCATTACCAGGGAGCAAAATGTTGTATGGCTGGGCTTGATGCACAAGAAGCTGTACAGTGGGGTGGCAAATCTAGTGTGCATGAAAACAGAAAAGCATCTCAGGAGCTGCGTGGTACCTTTGTCACCCACTCCTCAGCCAGGCTTTCAAAGACGACACCGGAGTGTCCTCGGCACCTGTGCTCTCACTGGGCTGTTTAGGTGCACCCTGGCAGAGTGGGGCCATTGACCATTTTGGAGAGCAGGAGGGGATCCATTCCAGGACAAGGTGCTCAAAGCAGAAGACTGCCTGGAGACTTGGAAGTGACTTGCACTCTTTTTTTCTGCAATTCAGACGTACTATGCAACAGCCAGAAAAGGGACAGCATAAAACTGTGCCAAGCTCAAGATAAGCCTTCACAAAGAATGGTGCACAGCAGCAAATGGGTCTAATGTTTGGGCAGTGATCTGAGTACAGTGTTAGGGGAGCAACAAGGAATTAGTTATCAGAGCAACAGATGCTCCAGATACTGTCAACAAAAGGATTCAGCCTGAAAGCCAGTGAGACCATTATTCATGTTAAGCTATTTCACAAGCCATGTTGTTCGCAGAAAACCTGATACAGAGCAAAGCAGATAGGAAGGTGAAGAAGGTTTCCAGAGGTGATCCAAGAAGGCATGTGAAAAATGTCTGCATGAAAAAAAAAAGCACATGGGAAAGGGCATGGTTTGTAACAGCACTGAGAGGAAAAAATGCAAGAGGAAGATGAGGTTTTGAGATGCAAGCTTCAACTTTGCAAGCTACATACAAACTAAGAGGAGATGTGCTGGCTGCAGACACAGTCCCTCAAGCATCTGACAGCTGCCTGCCGAAGCGCTTCCTAAACGTGATGATCTGGCGGACAAAGTTCCTGTCAGCTCACAGACAAAATGGAGTGTGACTGCTTGTGCGACTGCTGGGGATGAGACGCTGTGGGAAGTGCCTGTGAGCCAAGGGAGGCCAAGGCAGCACCTTCCCAAGCTCTGCCGGGAGCCTCGGGCAGAGCCACAGTCTGAGATGGGGTTTCGTGTAAATGCATGATGAATACACGAGCAACAGAGAGCAATACTTTGCAAAGGGTATGAGGAAGCCAGTAAGTGATTAAGATATCTCAGAAAACACCTATCACTGAGAAACTTTTATACTGAATTAGGGAAGACAATAAACCTTACTGCAGATGCTAAAGAAATACAGGCCAAGTCAGGCTCATATGAGTGACATGAGGAAATTGTTCTTCTGTAGCAAAGTAGGCACGGATGTGCTTAACTGGAAAGAAAACAAAGTGTTCACCTCAGGCAATGCTCCTTGCTCACCTGAGCTGCCCATGCTAAAGGATGCTACATCTAAACAGAGGATTATGGATATCCTACCTTTCTTCACTATAGTATATGCTGGAGAAGCAAACACAATTAGTGGAAAGGATCCAGACCATTTCCACTAGGGCAGTTTTATTCCAGAGGAAGAGCATCCGTGGGAGGATTGCCAGAAATGGCTATGTCACCTTAAATTCCCAACCAAAATGAACCAACACATTAGTAAGGTCTTTTCTGGTACATTTTGAAAGGTCTCAACATTTCTTACAGGCACTGCTCCATCTCACACTCCCTCTGTGATGTATTGTGTATGTGGGAGATAAAGCTCCACAAAGGTAAATGAATTGCATAAAGCCTGTGGCAGTATTGGTAAAAGAGACAGGATACTATTTCTGGGTCTTACTTAATAAAAATAAAGTCATTTGTCTTTGTTTGAAGATGTTCAGATTCTTTCTCCAATCTATATATCAATAGATGTTTATCCTTTCTAGCGATCTCAGATTTTACTTATTGTGGCAAGTTAAAGGAACAGTTTCGTATTTTTATAACTGTTTTTATAGAATGCTTAAGCGTACCACGTAATTTACTTCATAAATATCACAATATCACAATGCAAACTTCATTAAGCTTTAGTAGAAGTAACTACATTGTCGACTAAATACATTATTAAGAAAATGGCAACCAACTCACTTCTTGGCTCTCATACCTTAGAATTAGATTACTATAAATGCATACAATTGCATGCCCTGCTAAATACTGTACTTCAATGTTTGTCCATAAAATGTAATTTGAAATGCATGCAGGATGGTACAGCTTTTGTAAAAGGAAGTTATTATCTGTGATAAAAGCAATCGTTGACATTAGAAATACAGACTAGAGGATTCAGACGGGAAATTTAATAAAAACAAAACAAATGTAGAAAGGAAAAGGGAGGTTAACAATATGGCAAAGCAAAGCCAGATGTAGCAGTAAATATCTGCCCAGAGGCAAACCTGGACTGCTACCTATCAGAGTGGCAGCACAGCTGGTTTATTTTTTACACTGGACATGGTTGATAGGCAGACAACAGCCTGAGAAAAAGCAAGGCTAACCATACATTTAACTCTGACGTGTTATCTTAAAAGAGGGAAGGGCCATTTGGTCAGGGAGCTTTTCAGGTTTTGTGTTTTAAACAAATGCTGCTACCCACATTTCCTCTTAGCGATAGTCTGAGTTGCACAGGTGAGTAAGAAAGCAAGCAAGCCAGGAGCCCTGAGTCAACGTGAACTTTTCTCCAATGCATAGTGGGCCAGGGGAGATGCACCAAAGCCATGCGACTCCTGGCCATGGACCACCTCTACCCATGCAAGGCTGGGGTGCTACCCTCACAACGTCCTTTGCTCGGGCTTCAAGTCCTCTCCCAGCACGCGGCACAAACACAACAAGAAATGCTTTGAAAACTGCAGAACAACTGCATCCAGCTCAGGCACAGGACAAGCAGAGTTAGGGGCAAGGAGAATTTCCTTGGTGAAAACCATGCTGAGAGCCAACGGCTCCAATTGAAATAATAAGAAACTTTGAATAATCTAATTGTACTGTGCATTTTTTTTTTCATCTTGAAAATATCAGGAAGAGGATGTTACAGCAGGACACAGACTAATACACAGAACAAGTTGGCTCGTATTACTTCTGGCTTTTTTTGTTTTCTTATTTTGGTCTTGTATCCTGCAGTTGTATCACTGCATAGCAACAACCTGCTGAGTGAGAAGGGGATTTACAGTGCTTTTCTCTAGTTCTTAAGGTATTTTTGTCACTTAGCTCCTATTTCAGAGTTAAAGGAGAACTGACTACACGTTTTGGACTGACCTAGCTGTTTTCTCCCTTTTTTAAACAAAGCTTTTCAACAACAAATGTGACAGAAAGTATGTTGCATTGTGGGAGGGCAGCAGTGCTTGGTATCCAAGGGGTACATCTGCACTAAATTATCATGCTCTAAAGTTTGGACTGATTTTTTGGTTAACGAACTGTTTTACCACGTTCCTTTAACTATCGGAGAAATAAGTTGCCTGTCACTGTTTCTCTACCACAAGCTTAAACCAAACACCAGCCTCAGCGCAACGCTCAGCAGGCACAGCAGGGCAGAGGGGAGGCAGAGCCAAAAAACTGAGAGCTGGTACCTGCACCTCTGAAATCAAAGTGTGGAGGAATTAATGTCCAAAATTGTTACCCACAAACAATAAACCTGCCAACATTCACAGAGGATTTTATCGCTGTGTACACAACCGTATACTGCCACCGGAGTGCTCTCTGTGACGGCAGCTGGGCAGGTTCCATATTTAAGCCACATTTCCAGGAGATGCATGTGGAAATCCACAGCATGGTCACAAAGGCACAACCGTGGGATGCACTGGAAAGGCACAGCCGGGCACTGCCCTCACATGGGGCAGGGGGCTGCGCTGCAGCGTGGATGTGCCCTTGCCACACAGGGACCTTGCTGGCCATTGCTAATTGGGATTGCATACACGGGGAAGAGCAGGAGGGAGTAGGAGTGAAAGGTGGGAGTGGAGGGAGCTGAGAAGACCTGAGCTAGCTGCAGGGGAAGGCAGCCAGGCATGTTTGCAATGATAACTTGGGAGGGACTGGACTTTTCAGCGTTATTTTCATCATTATGTGTAATTGGTGCGGTCAGGAAGGCACCGGTTTCCAGAGTGGGTGGGGAGGGGACATGCGAGGGCACTGGCAGGACAGATGTAGCACCTTCTCTTTTGATAACCAAATGCTCAGTGACAAGCAGAGAAGACAAAGATCAGCAGTGAAATGGAGATGCATGTGATCGTGGCACTGGTGCCTGTGAGCTGGCACTGAGGAGATGGACAAGGAAGCATTTGATGGCACCTTGCACAGCTTGACTGCTGCAAACTGACTGAAGTGTGAGCCCTGAAATCATATTCTAGAAATGTTTTGAGTCAGAACCAAGAGGCTTTTCCAGCTCTGCTGTGAGTTCAGTTTCTCAATGTGATGAGATCCTTCCTGGCTCCCCTAGCTTTCATGTGGCAGCAGGGCTGGGCTTCCAAGCCACAGCCAAAACCTCTGAGTGCACAGAAAAGGAAAGGCAGCTGGAAAGTAAAGGTGGAAATAAACTTGGGGTGATATTTTCCCTCATAAGAAATTGGGAGGATCTAGTTTCTCTATAAATCTTTGTTGCTTAAACTATCAAGGAACTTATACTGAGTAGAAAAACAAATAGTCAAAAATCACGCAACAAGAAACTTCAGACTGGTGCAATTAGCCCTTCTGGAGAGAGCAGAGGACTGCCTCCGGCACAGACAGGTAGCCCTCTTGCTTTTTCCTCTCTGTCTCTGTTATTTAGCCAGTTTTATGCATTATCTTCCCAGACCTGATCCCAGGCTTGAGATCTAGAGAATCTGTGGGTGCTAGAAATTCACCTGCAGGAAACATACTGATAAGTTTCAAAGTGGTTTGTCATGGTATCTATCACTGGGAGCCAAAATGAAGCTTCATGCCAACAGAGCGACCCCCCAGCCCAGACCCAGCGCTCACCCTCCTCCTCGAGGAGTGGAGGGGGACAGAGTGAAGTGACAGGGGCTGGCTGGCAAGGTCAGTCACTGAAGGAGCTGAGAAGTTATCTCATGTCTTGTGAATGCTGATCTTGTGCCCTTTACACAACTCAATGAGACCTTAAATTACACGCTGTGGAGAGTCAAGATCATAAATAAAAAGGAGGGCTCCTCAGATAATGACATTCCAGTAGGCTTACAAATATGCCACATTTGGGAGCGTATTACATTACAGTTTCGGACTTGCCAAATGATCTTCTGTTCTGTTTATTACCAGCAGCCTTATATCAGACTGATATTTCAAGTTCTTAATTTGTGCAACTTTTGCTCTGCTTTAAACAAATGGTTTTCTTTTGCCCCTTAATCCCAATGCTCTTTACCACCCAGGACATCAGGGAAAGCCCTAACATACTCTGGCACTTTCCCCCAGGTGCCCAGCTGAGGTACCACTATTACTGCAGCATCAAGTTCAGCCCCATGCTTGATAGGTCAACTTTTGGGCCCCAGGAAAGCACTGGCCAAACAAACAAGTGGCTTTACGTACAGAATTACATCAGGGACACCAAGCAAATAGAAACAGATTCATTCTGATGGAACATGTAGAAAGGTTTGAATTATCCAGCAGAAATTGGCCAACCCAGTTCCATCAAAGTGCTTTGTGGTCCTGCTCAGGATTTCAGACGTGTTATGAGGAGCAGCTGCTGCTCCAGGAAGCATGTTTCAGTCCGGGCAGGATCAAACCCTGAGAGCTTCTGGTGCATGTTTCAGAGAAATCAGCCTCAGCCTTAGGTATCCAAGTTGGCTATTGTAAATATTTATTCATTAAATAAAGTCCTCGTTTGCTCCTGGTGCAATTTCATAGCCTTCTAAAGACTCACGAACAAGGGAAATGTATGGGCAGGGAAGGAGGGAGGAGGAATTTCCTCCTTTTCCTTATAAGTAAAAAAAAAAATTACAAAACCAGCTTGCCTTGTGGAAAATAAACTTGTACAGTTTTGTATACATGTGTTTACTGTACAAACTTTCAGTGACTCAGATGTGAAATGTGCCTCAGGTTTGTTATGTGTTTTGTTTAGTTTTCTAACTCTCCTTGGGAAAACATGGGCCACAGTTCAGGCTGATGTCTATCCTTTCCAGTAGATTTCAGGGGATGCACAATAAAACCCCAATCCTGTGAGGGTTTACACATGCATGAATAGACCTGCATTCACTGGGCTTTTTCATGCATGTAATCATCCACAGGATCAGGGCCTCAGGCACAGTGCAGAACTTGGGTTCGTACATTTACTTGGGGCTGGAATTTGTTGCGTTATTTTGACATAAACTGTTTATCTTATTTCAGAACTCACTGCTACATTCACGCCAGCCTTCCCAACTGGACAGGACTTATTTCAAGCAAGTTTTAAAAGACTACCAATCTCTTTTTCCTTTCCTGTCAGCATTGATCTCCATCAGACCCAATGTGCCTCCTTTTTAATTCAGCTCGCTTCTCCCGCAGCTCTCTGATTAGGTCACATTTCAATTTGTGCCCACAGAGCTGCTCCCACGTTAATGGCTGGCAATGTTACAGATACAATTTCTTGGCATTCATGACTGAACCAAGTCAAAGACCCCCAGGTAACTACAGATAGTTGGAAACTATTTCATGGGTTTGAGCTCTTTCTGCATCTATGTGATGCATAAAGAAAAGCTGATAAGGTGCATTTGATTTGTTTGGATCCTCGCCTGGGAACCACTTGCCTCTCCTTTTGCTTGCCTGGAAAAATTTGTTGTGACTTCAGATGCCTTAATTGAGGGCCTGAGGGTGTTGACCCTCAACAGCAGTCCCATCTATTCCCCACATCCATCAGTCATTGAGGTTAAAAAGTATGCAGTATTAAAAAGCCGAAAACATTATCTCAGCATTTGTCAGTCCCTTGGATCATGTAGTTTATTTCACTCATTCAGTAACAGGCAGGATACGTGGAGAAAAGAGCCCAGTGAACCCACCTGCTGTTGACCTGGGGGGCTGCAATGGATCCCAGAAGCCACAGGTGAGCAGCAATAGGCACCGTGGGGGTTAAGCCTTAACTCAGACTGTGTTTGCATTTTTGGGGTTCTGACCGTTTGTTTCTGAGTTTGTGACAAGAACCCCGCTTGGTGAAAAAAACCTTCAGCTCATATTAGCAGAAGGCCATCTGAGCGAGACTGTCAAAGATGGAGCAGCTGTATGGAGATGGCAAAGCCAAACGGAGCAGAGAGGACCTGCCCCAGGAGCAGTGTTTCGGACATCCAGAGGCCAATGGGAGTTTCTTGCCATTCTAATAGCCAGTGGGGGAGTTACTAATGCCAAACCCTGGGGTGTGGGGAGGAGCTCTGTCTAACAGGTACAAGGGTATGCTAGGACCCCCATTCCCTGCCAGCCACAGGAAGCCCAGAAATACCCAACACCTCCAGGCAAACTTCTGAGTGATGCTTCTGCTGCACACAGACATTCAGTTACTTGTCTGTTCAGAAACAGAAATACATGAAAACTACAATCCAGTTTCATGGGCTCTTGGTGGCATGCTGTTTATTGCTCCCAGAGGAACAATAAGGATTCTTAAAAGCAGATGGACTCAAACACTCTGATGATTTGCTGTAGAAGCAAAACAATGGGCCAGATTTTTTAAAAATAGAAAATACATCCATTGCACAAGTAAACCTCGCTTTCCTCTATGCACAAAGTGGGACAAGATGGACAATGTTTCACAGCAATTTTTGCAGATGCAACTGAGTAAAGGGTTCTCCTGACACAGTACTCATAGAAAAAATCAAGCATGTGCAAGGACTTAAAAATTAATATAATCACAGAATCATAAAATCACAGAATCACAGAATCACAGAGTAGCTGAGGTTGGAAGGGGGCTCTGGAGGTCCTCTGGTCCAACTCCCTTGCTCAAGCAGAGCCACTTACAGCCAGTTTCCATCTGTGTCCAGATGGCATTTGAATATCTCCAAGGATGGAGGTTCCACCACCACCCGGAGCAACATATGCCAGTACTCACTCAACCTCACACTGAAAAAATGTTTCCTGATGTTCAGAGGGAACCTCCTGTGTTTCACTTTGTGCCCACGGCCTCTGGTCCTCTTACTGAGCACCACTGAAAAGAGCCTGGCTCCATCTACTTTGCACCCTCCAGGTATATTTACATACATTAATAAGATTCCCCACTCCAGCTTCTCCAGATTAAGCAGTCCCAGCTCCCACATCCTTTCCTAACAGAAGAGGTACTCCGGTCCCTTAATCATCTTCATGACCCTTCTTTGGACTCTCTCCAGTATGTCAATGTCTCTCTTGCACTGAGGAGCCCAGAACTGGACACACCACTCCAGATGTGGCCTCAACAGTGGTGAGTAAAGGGCAAGTGGCACCTCCCTCGACATGCTGGCAATGCTTTGTCTAGTGTAGCCCAGACACCACTGGCCTTCTTTGCCACAAGGGCATGTTGCTGGCTCATGTTCAACTTGGTGTCCACTAGGACCACCAGCTCCTTTTCTGCCAAGCTGCTTTCCAGCTGGGTGGCCCCCAGCCTATATTAATGCTTAGGGTTGTGTCTCCCCAGGTGAAAGGCTTGCTCAGTTTCATGAGGTTCCTGTCAGCACATTTCTCCAGCCTGCTGAGGTCCCTCTGGATGGCAGCACAACCCTCTGGCATGTCAGCCGCTCCTCCCAGTCTCATGTCATCAGCAAAATTGCTGAGGGTACATTCTGCTTCATTGTCCAGATGATTAACAAAGATGTTAAACAGGACTGCATCCAGTAGTGACTCCTGGGGTATGTTACCACTTACTGACCTCTGACTAGACTTCGTGGCACTGACCACCACTCTCTGGGCACAATCATTCAGCCAGTTTCCAATCCAACTTATCTGCTTATTCAGTCCATACCTCAACAGTGTCAAAAGCTCTACTGAAGTCTTGGTAGAAAGCATCCACTGCTCTCCTCTCACTTACCAGGCCAGTCATTTCATTGTAGAAGTTTATCAAGTTGGTCAACCATGACTTCCCCTTGGTAAAGCCATGCCTTGAAGATCTGATGATATTCTTCTCCTAAATGTGCTTGGAAATTATTTCCAGGACTAGCTACTCCACCACCTTCCAGGGACTGAGGGGAGGCAGAACAGCCTATGGTTTCCTGGGATCTCCTTCTTGCCCTTCTTGAAGATAGTCATGAGTTTTGCTTTCCTCTAATCTTTGGGTACTTCTCCCAATTTCCATGATCAAAGATTATCGAGAGTACCCTTGCAATGACATCTGGCAGCTCCCTCAGCACTCATGGGTGCTTCTTATCAGGGCCCACTGACATATGTACATCCAATTTGCTCAAGTATTCTCTGACCTGATCCTCTTCCATTAAGGGTACATCTTCCTTGCTCCAGCCTTTCCCTCTGGTCTCTGGGACCTGACATTCTTGAAGGCTGGTCTTGCTAGTAAAAACTGAGGCAAAGAAGGCATTCAGTACTTCAGCCTTTTGCATGTCCTGTGTAACCATGTCATCCATCTCATTCAGCAAAGGGTCCACGTTTTCCCAAGGCTCCTTTTGGTCACCTATGTACCTATAGAAGGCCCTGTTGCTATCTTTAGCATGCCTGGCCACATTCAGTTCCATTTGGGATTGGGTTTTCCTGACTTCACCACTGGATGCTCAGACACTGCCTCTGTGTTCCTCCCAGGTTACCCGTCCTTGCTTCTGCCCTCTGCATGCTTCCTTTATAATGCAGCAAAGAGATGGTGCCACAAAGGATGTTTGCTTCACCCTGTGAAATAGTCACTGTCAAAAACGAAGATTAATAAACTCAAGCCATTACTGAGACTGAGAAAGTATAAAATACATTGGGAATTATTAAAAGCAGAGCATCCACGCTACTTCTCCACACTTCTAGAGAAGGCTAAAAGAGAACATCAGATGGCCCAGCCCAGCCTCCTGTAGGTCAGCATTATACCTGGATTGAAACCAATGTATATACATATACACACATCAAACACATGTATATTCACATCAAACTATGTAACTAAAACCAAACTATATAATATAAATATCAGGTATTATACAGCACGTATAATAAAGGCTTCTCTTTAAAGGCTAGTGGACCTTTTGCTTTGATGAGTTAACATATTTCAGAGGGTGTGTATCTGATTCATGATTAAAGCTTATATATTTCTAGCACCAGAAGAAATTAAACCAATTTGCTGATCCTGTAGGTAGTCTGGTGTTAGAAAGAACAGTTGTTTCTTTTTACATGGTAAACTCAGTAATCATAGGTGGAGGGGAATTAACCCACATCAAAAAACAGAACCAGTTTCCCTAGATGAAATTTTGTAATGTGAAAGAAGCATTTTAAAGAAACTAATGAAGCTTAAATATTGCATCATAATTTGTTCTATTAGTGTTGGTATCATCACTTTAAAATTCAGTTTACTATAGATATTATATTTTTCAGACAACCAAAGCAAGGCAAAAGGAGAGTACTGCAAAAAACAGACAGGTTTCTGCCAGGGTGTAATTTCAGCTTCAGCATTTTCTTGTGTAAACCCCAGGTTGCAGCATATAGTGCAACTTCTGTGTTTGAAACTGCCCAACACTTTCAAGAAGACTAATATATCCACTTTGCTTTTCATGACATTCAGAACACTGAAGATCAAATACATTCAATAACTGATGCTAAATGTCAGTGACATACCAGCAGAAAGGAATTTTTTTCCACATGAATATGGTATGAACGGAATGTGTTCGGAATAATGTCATTGCCCAAAACAACAAGCCCTTTTCTCAAGAGTGCATCTCTTCTAACAGATGCTCAAAGCAGGCAATACAAGGGTACTCTCTCCCATTTCCATGCTTTTCTGTGCAATCTGTACAGGTACAACCTTTGGGGCATTTGGGTTTTATTGTAGGGCTCTAACACCACAACACTTTCCTAAAAGCATGCACTAAGTGGTAGGTTTCGGTTTAGAGGGTGTACAGCTCCCAGCAGGACTTGGAGGGAGATGCTAAGTGGTTACAATATATGTAAATATGCCGTTATCTAATCATGAACGTGGGACCCAGGTCCTGCCCTCCTTCCACCTCCAGCCCACACAGCCTATATCCAGGAGACCTTGTCCCACATCAGTCTGACCCAAATCCCAACCCTCCACCACCATTGTATTCCATGTCCCCCAGGGCCCCTCTGGTACTCTTCATTCCTTTGGACTGATCTTAGTATCCAGGCACAGCTACCTACAACTTCTCAAATGTATGGGAAAGGCCATTGTCTGCCATCCCCTTCTCATTAAATCCTGACAATAACTCATGACTAAGGTTTTCCCAAGTGTTGCACCAACATGCTGCCTGCCCTTGCTCTGTGCCAGTGCAGGCCACCTCACTGTCTGTGTGGATGAAGAGTCAAGAGGAGGTAGAAGAAAGCTCTCTCTTGAATACTACAAGTTAATATACACTCAGTAACATGTCTAAGCTAGAAAGAAGTCTGTTATAGACAACAAATTTGCTGAATGTAGTGGGTACATGCTTGCATTAATGGCGAATAACTTATGCCAAGGTTTTCAAGTGCAGTTGGTGATTTTGCATGTTACTGTTCTAATTTGCTGTGTGTGACATGCTGATGCTTTGGAGGCCTGCTTTGAAGAAGAGAGGCACAGCCTTTTTAAAAAATCAGACTGAGTGGTTCCCAACAGCCTTTTTCAAAAAGTGTTGCCCGGCTTTCATAATCTTCACAGGTATCGTGGGCACCTACAAAAAAAGCTGGAACTGCCTCTTCATAGCCAGGATGTATCTTAGCATCATTCAGCCCTGCTAATACTCCTGTTTGGAGCAGCAGAAACAGGTCAATGAAATGTGTGCATTGAGCACTGGAACAGCAGTGAGATTTCTAAAACCATGAGTAGGAGAAAGCTGCAGTCTCCTACAAATGCATGAACAAAATCAAAAGCCTGACATCACTCACCTCCCACGGGAATTGCACCTATTTACACAGACGTTTTGGTCATCTCCCTCACAAAGGTAGACATCTGACAAGGGGCAACAAAACAAGCAGCCAATTTTCAAAGAGAACAATTGCAAGTGAAACTTGTTAGCCAGGGTGATGATTTCTCATCCACTCAGAGAATTTCTGACAAGAGGAAAAAGCCCATCTTCCCCAGACTGCTGCCTCCTTAGTAATCTGCCCTGGCAGTTACAACCTGTCTCTCAAACACTCCTATGTTTTGAATCCAAGCAAAAGCTTTGGCAGCTGTAAACCTAGCACAGGCTCATTTTAAATGATGAGAGGAAACAGGCTGACAGTGAGCTGATTAGAAAGCTCTTAGAGCCCTCTCGGCTGAGCAGGGAGAGAAGGACAACTTTCTTCATGTGCTGCCAGAGAGAGGACACGGGGGCACCCGGAGCTTGGGTTGCTGTCCTTGGCCAGATCCTCAGGATGTGGGAAAGGGCCATTTCAGGGAGGCTGAGCTGCCCTCTCCAGCCTGCCCCTTCCTGACAGCCTCTGCTCTGCAGATAACGAGGGAGGAAATAATGAAACACTATGGTAAAGACAAGATGAATTTGAAGAGACAACTGCAAGCTGTTTCCTGGCCTCAGCCTTATCTGGAGTACCAGAAAATAACCCTTTGTCTGTGGTCAATAAATAACCAGTTATGACTGGGGTGAGATATTTGGTTTAATTTTTGCCCCTGAGTGCTGGGTAGCAGGACATGCTTTCTGTGAAGAGCAGAGACAACTGTATTTTTACCCATGCTTTGGAGCGGAAAGGAAAGGTTCTGCAGAATCCTTTTGCCAAGAGCACGTGGGTTAAGTCAATGCTATTTAAGCACATCGTAGAAAATGAAGATGCAGAGCTAGGGTGGGAAGAAAGGGTTAAAAGGATGGACTCAAAAAGGCACCTAGAGGTTATTGAATGGACAAAGCAGCAAGCATTAAAAATAATTCAGCCAAAAAATAAAAATAAATACAGGCGGAAATTACTTCATTGCAGCCCACACTGCGTTATCAGTACGAAAGCTCTGGGAGCTGCTTTTCTTTCCAAAATGGCAGCTGATAACTGATCTAAACAAAAGGTCACCAGGACAGCAAGGGGACAGGAGGGAGGTTCAGGGAGGGGACAAATAGAAGATGCGCCAGAGCAGCAAGAGCTTAAGGCCACAAGCAACCCTGTGG
Source organism: Pampusana beccarii (assembly GCA_013399365.1). Classification (NCBI taxonomy): domain Eukaryota; kingdom Metazoa; phylum Chordata; class Aves; order Columbiformes; family Columbidae; genus Pampusana; species Pampusana beccarii. The sequence goes on from VWYH01003442.1 coordinate 173,180, forward strand.
CCACACGTGCCGATCAGCAGCAGCAAGGACAGACGGCCCCTTCAATACTCTCTGGAACGAGCCCCTAACATCCATCTGAGCAGAAGAAGAGGTATCCCAGCTCAGACATCTTCTCTGACCTGTTGCCCAGCGGTCCCTCTACTTGCCACACTTCAAACTTCAGGGCCTAAGCCACACATTTCACAAGAAATCCACTACTTACCTCTCTGCAGCGACAGCCCAGCTGCAGCCCCAGGGCAGCAGCTCCCTGTGGCAGCATCTCACAAGGCTACGTTTGCACAAACAGGTCAGCAGAGCAGCTTGGTTTCCCCTGAAAATCTCTCACTGTTTGGGTTGGGACTGCATTTTCATTATTACTTTTATCCATCTATACAGATACAGTGAAACCTGTGTGAGAGTCCACCACACTCCGTCCCTACCTGTCTTGAAGGACCACCTCTAGGGTATCCTCAGATATACTACCTGCAGCTCTACGCTACCTCTGCAAGAAAAAAACCTCTATGAAGCAGCCAACTTTTTGCTGGTCACATGAGCAGTCAAGAAGGCAATTTACACTACAGTTCATTGCTGCTACCTTCATAAAGAAAAAAAAAAAATATCAGTGAGGCAAAATGCAGTTCAGCTGTAAGGTGGTACCTATAAAACCAACAATCTTAGACATAAGTTCGGTGCGGGGTTGGTAATTTTTTTTCCTGTATAGTAAAATAACTGGGAGTAATAGTCATAAAATCTTTAATTGAGTTTCCTGGGGTCTGAAAGACATCTGGGAGGATTACAGGAGGAATACCATGTGTGGTAGCTGTGCTAGAAGAAGCCCTGACTTATAGCTTCATGTGTTATGGCTGCACTTCACCCAAAGCTGATCCTGAAACAGCCCCTGAAGTTAAGCAACACCAACATCATGGCTCAGCAAACAGACTCCACGCCAGGACAGGCAGTGGTCTGCTTTACATTTCCCTCCCTGTGATTGAGCCCACCTTAGCACTTCCCAACCCTTTCTCTTTTTCTCATTGTCCCAGTTAAATTCTGCACTGGATGGAGACAGCTGTTCCACACCAGCCCCGAAGCAGAGGGGAGCAGATAAGGAAGGAGGGGGCTGGGTGCAGGCCCACAGGGANCCAACATCATGGCTCAGCAACCAGACTCCATGCCAGGACAGGCAGTGGTCTGCTTTACATTTCCCTCCCTGTGACTGAGCCCACCTTAGCACTTCCCAACCCTTTCTCTTTTTCTCATTGTCCCAGTTAAATTCTGCACTGGATGGAGACAGCTGTTCCACACCAGCCCCGAAGCAGAGGGGAGCAGATAAGGAAGGAGGGGGCTGGGTGCAGCCCCACAGGGATGCCAGCCTTCAAGCCCCACTGTCACCTCTGCGGGACACTGCTGGTGGCTTGGTCACACTCAGCAGCAAAGGTGGCAGCAGTACCCTGCTACCAGGGCACTGGGCTGCCCTTTGCAAGGCAAAAAGAACCACCAGTCCCTTTTGCAAAGTGTCACAGAGAGGGTGAGCAAGGAAGACACAGTTGTGCCTTGTAGCAGTGTTGTGCTTTCTTATCGCTTCTCCTAGTTTGGCTCTTTCCATATCACAGCCTTATGATACTACTGGAGGAACCTTATCACTGTTTTGT
>VWYH01003442.1:175676-334257 GCA_013399365.1 Pampusana beccarii
TACAGTTCATTGCTGCTACCTTCATAAAGAAAAAAAAAAAAAATCAGTGAGGCAAAATGCAGTTCAGCTGTAAGGTGGTACCTATAAAACCAACAATCTTAGACATAAGTTCGGTGCGGGGTTGGTAATTTTTTTTCCTGTATAGTAAAATAACTGGGAGTAATAGTCATAAAATCTTTAATTGAGTTTCCTGGGGTCTGAAAGACATCTGGGAGGATTACAGGAGGAATACCATGTGTGGTAGCTGTGCTAGAAGAAGCCCTGACTTATAGCTTCATGTGTTATGGCTGCACTTCACCCAAAGCTGATCCTGAAACAGCCCCTGAAGTTAAGCAACACCAACATCATGGCTCAGCAAACAGACTCCACGCCAGGACAGGCAGTGGTCTGCTTTACATTTCCCTCCCTGTGATTGAGCCCACCTTAGCACTTCCCAACCCTTTCTCTTTTTCTCATTGTCCCAGTTAAATTCTGCACTGGATGGAGACAGCTGTTCCACACCAGCCCCAAAGCAGAGGGGAGCAGATAAGGAAGGAGGGGGCTGGGTGCAGGCCCACAGGGATGCCAGCCTTCAAGCCCCACTGTCACCTCTGCGGGACACTGCTGGTGGCTTGGTCACACTCAGCAGCAAAGGTGGCAGCAGTACCCTGCTACCAGGGCACTGGGCTGCCCTTTGCAAGGCAAAAAGAACCACCAGTCCCTTTTGCAAAGTGTCACAGAGAGGGTGAGCAAGGAAGACACAGTTGTGCCTTGTAGCAGTGTTGTGCTTTCTTATCGCTTCTCCTAGTTTGGCTCTTTCCATATCACAGCCTTATGACACTACTGGAGGAACCTTATCACAGTTTTGTTGAAAAACAGCCCTACATTAATCAGGGATCCCAGAAAAAGTCCAAGGAGGGGAGAAGGATTCATCAGGGCAGGCAGACAGATTTTTGCGGAGGCAGCTGACCAGTTCTCTGCAAAGCATCCAGACCTTTCTCAGTATTCCAAATCAGCCTCCATGTCTCCAGCTGACTTCCCGTAAAAATGCTGCAGGGTCTTTGATCTCAGGGTGCACATCCTTATAAGAAGGGGAAGGGTAAAATCGCAAAGGTCAGGTAAACACTTGACAGTAGTTCCTGCAGCTCCTCAGACCCTGGACAGCTTTCGAGGTCTTGTGCCAGAGATCACAGATTTGGTTTGATCAGTCATGAGCTGAAAAGGCAGAGCAGAGCTGCTCAGGCCAAATCAGATGCTTAACTCATCTTTTGTGATGGGTGGGGACGTTCAGTAAAAATTAGGATGATAAGAACAACAACAAAAGACTAATGAGAAATTAGATGTTGAAATCATCAGTCTCCCTGTTACACATCATCTGAGTTTGGATATCAGTTAATGGCTCAGCCAGTTTCCTAAATCAGCCTCACCAAATTCCCTAGAAGTGGCAAAAAATTTAAAAGTTAAATGTTTCATTGGAAGACATTGTATCCACAGCTTTCTAGCCAAGACACATAACACAGCTTTTGCATTTTACAATCTATTATTTTTGCTGATGCTAGAACAGAGCTCCAGCCCTGGAGAGGATAAAACTCGTCTAAATGATAACAGCTTAAATGGCATGAAAAATAAACAAATGTTCAGATAGATATTCTTTACTTAAGTCTCTGACAGAAATTCCTCTGTGAGAAAAGAATTTCAGGCTGTAACAGAGGAGCAGAATCTTTACTCATTACTGCCTTCCCATTGACTCAATGCATATGGAGCATTCATGGAATCGTTTTTCCCTTGAGAAACCCAGCTTATCCTAGAACACTATGGAACCAAATGGATGAATTCCCCTCCTGCTTACCTCTGCCAGGACACCACTCATGTTAACAGCTCTCTGCAGACATATCTAAGCAAAAGTAAAACAAACTGTCCACTAACTATCAAACCATCCTAACCATATGAATGTGAAAGAGCTTTTCTGTACATTGGGTCTTGCTATTACCTAAAGTACTGGAGTTATTCTGGAAAAATAAATCCACCGTCGAGAATCTAAGCTGAAGCCTGAATAAATAATTTGAGGCTGGTACAAAGGCAGGGCATGTAAACTGAAAAATGTATAGCTGAACAAGTGGTGGTTTGGTTCGCCCCTATCAGCCCACCTCTCTGGAAGGGATAGATGTCAAAATGCTGGCACCAGGTACTTCGGAATGAAAGGAAAACTCTGCAAATGGAAACCTGTAGACAGCAGATAGTGCGTAGTAGACTTTATTGTCTATTATCTAGGAGCCAAAAGAATGAAATGTATAAATAGAAGCAATAACCTGGTGATGGGCAACACCCCAAAAGTTCAGTCCAGAGAAAATATCCCAGGTTATTTGAAAAAGCTTCCCTGGAGCCAGGGTGGTAATATCTCCCAAGCAAACATTTATAGTGAGCACAGGCCCTCCTGGGCCAGGCTCTGCAGGAGCCCTGCAAAGGAGACCTTGCCTGGGTGTCTCAACGCGTCTCCTTCCATGGTAAGTGCAGTCCAGGGCTGATGCCCAGCTCTCCACAGAGCACAGCTCATATGGAGACGACTCACTATGTGATTATGTGATAGCTCAGATGAATATGGAAGGCAGGGAAAAGCTACTGAGTCTCAGAAAACAGACTAATTTGCAGAAAGGATAAGTAACTATTAACCCCTGTGCTTGAAAGCAGAAAGGAAGTGGTAAACAGCAGTGACTGGGGGCTGTGATGGAGAGGGTGCAACAAAAAATTACTAAAGATTTTATTCCCAGGCGCCGCTGCTTTATGTGTCCCCATGTTGTGAGGCATGGAAATCCTAGGACTGTTTGCATGACAGGAGGAAGAAGAGGCAGACAGAAAAGCTGCCATGTTTACTAGGACATGTATTTCAAGACTGGTTTATCAAATATGCTTTGCATATACATTTAGCCACAGACAGAAGGAAGTAATTCATCCACCAGTTTCTGTGGTGAAAATTACTTCCAGATTTATTCCATGCCCATATACCAAGCACGTTCCTGATCTGAACCCCAGAGTCACACCCACATGTATACACGTGGGCACACACACTCCTACACGCAAAGATGTCCCATCTGTGGCACTTCATAACTTCTGAAAATGGTCCGTTATGTTTTATCTGGGCCTCAAACTAAATCCAGAAGTGAAAAGACAATCAAAAAAGCCATAATATTGGGACTCCTGGAATAGGAGCATCTGTCTGCAGGGGAGACACCGTCTGCCCTGATGGTGAGCAGCGGTGCATGCCCGAGCCATGGCTCTCTGCAGACGGCTGGAGACTTCACTTGATTTCATATTTTATCTTCCTTATTTCACTGGAATATATATATATATATATGCATGACTGTATGTACAGTGTTCTACATCCTCCACCAGGACTATATATGGCCAACAGAAAGAAGAAAGTTCACTGAAAATGAGAAGGCACAAGATAGTTATTGAGGAGTTCCATCAACAAAAACATTATTCAGCATGGGAAAGTGGTTTTGGTGTTTGGCTGTGGTGACACATTGGAGCTGGGGAGACCTGGGGCTTCCAGGTAGGCTACAAAGAAATCTGGTTAGCAATGAATGGATCTTCAGTTTATCATAGGCAACGAGAAAAATGGTTCAGATTTGGAAGGCCCTCAGCTTAAACTGAGGGTTTTCAAAGTATCTTTTCCAGAGACCCAAAGAACACAAAAGAAAAAAAAAAATCATGCAGAATAAGCAAAGTAACAAGAAGAACATGATAAAGAACAGAGAGGCAAAAGCTTGTACAGAAGGAAATGGGCAAGTTTTATTTTTGGCTGTATGTTTCATTGTAGAAAGCAAACACTACATAATAGTGCTCAAAAAACCACATCTCAGAGATACTGTTAGCTCAGGACATTCACAGCATATATAAGCTCGAAAAGACAAACATATACTTTGTGTAATCACTGTCCTAGTAAAGACTGCAGAGACCATTACCACACCAAAAGGATAACCCAGCCAACCACAGTCTCGTAGGTTATAAAAAACTGCATTCAAGGAAGTAAATTAGGCTCCACAGAGCTCTTGAAATGACAGAAATGACAGGAAAGAAAAAGTATTTCTGAACTCAAGGCCCAAATCCTGCCCCGCCAGTCGCACAACACTGTGTGAGCTGTGCATAATTATCTGAAGACAGAAACATAAAGAGCAAGAAAATAATGCTGTTTAAAGCCAGTAATTGTTTCCTATGGTTTCACAGAGCTGTGCTGAATAAAATGCGTTTGTTATATTATGACAGTGGGTTACAGAAACCATAGGAAGAGAGGAAAATGCAGGAAGATTATAAGTTGCACAGAGACATAGCTGCAGTAAAGATGAATGTAAAAAGCAAAACTGAATAGAGATCTAGAATTTCTAAATTACCCTTGGCCCAAATGTCTGGCTTACCACTGAAATGGTATAATTATAAAGCTGGCATAAAACAGAACATGGATCTAGTTACTCATTTCTTACTAGCAATAGCAGCAAAACAGTTTCTGCCAGTAGCGGGTCTCTTGACAAAAACCTTGTGTCTTCTACATGATGTGACCTATAGGGAAAACTGGTTTTAATCAGGCAAATCTATAAATGGTATGCAGTTGTGGTCTCTCCTCTCAGATGTCAAAAGGAACAGAGGAGAAAGTGGGGAAAAGGGAGGGGGGATCTTCACTGTGATTTCTGGTTTAACACTTCACTTTCTCTGAAATGCACAGTAGAATCTGGACATTTAGGAGATTGTCTTTGTCATGCAGGGCAGTGATGACAGCAGTGTCACCTCACAAGACAGGTAAAAACAAAAACAGAAAAAAAAAAAAGGAAAAAAAAACCACCACCGACAACAAAATAACCTCTTCCTAGTAGAATTATTTTATTCCCTGTGCTCCACTTAAGTTTTGACTGCAAATACAGGGGATTTTTTATAGCTGCAGTTCTGAATTCAGTCACTCTAATCTCTGTTTTCCAGCACACATTTAAGCCTAAACGCCTGAGCTACACTGCTGAAGTCAATGGCTCCTATGCCAAGATGTTAAGCATCTGTTCAAGTGTCTTACTAGGTCTGTCCAAAGAACTGGGACAGAAAATAATCCTAGTTATCCTTCTCTATGGTGGGTGTCTGTGAAACAGCAACCAATGGAATGGTGTCAATGAATTAACATTTAAGTGTCTTACACAATATCAGAGTCTATACACAGTTTAATGTTGTATGGAGATTTTTGTCTAGCCTTTTTATCGCTGAAAAATTGTCATCAACAAAACCGGAATTTTTGCCGTGTTTCTGCTTTCTACTGAGATGTTTAAAAAAATCTGAACCTCCGAAAACCTCATAACTTGCCTGCACAGAAAAGTATACAGATTGTGGTTAAAAAAAGCTTCTAATCTTCCCACGAAAAGACAAAATTTTGTGCAGAGCCAAATCCTAGTCTTTCAACTATTGAGCTACAGACATTTCCTCGGGTAACACACAACAATCAGATTAGTTAGCACAGCCCCTTTCACATCAACCAGCCCCATTTCAAACACAGTTTTGCAAACCTATGAACTATACTTGGTATTTAAAATGGTCTTTATTTATATGTATGTATGCATATTGTGTGTACATATTTCCCCGTTATTCTGCCTTGGGTATACTGAGGGCCCTCAACATGCCCAAATGCTGCCAGGGTACTTAAGCATTTATGACCTGTGATTCAGACTGGGTCTGAAGGTCATTAAAGGCTGGGTGAGGAAGCGGTTCACGTGACAGCCAGTTTACCATGATTGATTGTTGTGCTGTAAAATATTATGAAACCTCCCCGTTAACTCTTTATCTCCGCACAGTGCCTACAAGCGGTGGTGAAAGCCGTGAGAAGCAGCCGTGTCAGAGCGTGGGCACAGGCAGCTTGTCCCTCCAGCTTTTCCAAATAGTTTTCTGAGTAACGTCAAAACACTGCTGCAATGTCGAAAAAAGGTCACCAAGGCTGACAGATAAAGATTTTCAAAAGCAAACAAAACCCAGGAGCTGAAGAAATGCTTTTGCTCTTTAAAAAAAAGTCCACATGCACCTCCACGGCCATGCAATAAAAGAGGTCGCTGAACTGTGCTGCCCTAGATTACAATATCTTGCCAGGCTCATGGACAAAGGTGATCCATGACTACCTCCTCCCTCCTGCAGTGACCAAAACAGACAGAGGTCATTGCAGAGGTCCAGCAATGACCACCCCGTGCTGGCTGCGTGTCCCATCCCACTCTGGATAGAGTTATAATTTTGTCAGGACAGATGAATCGATTCCTCCTCGATATTATTGGCAGAGCCTTGCCCCAGTGAGGCCCATGTGCTACCTGCAGCCTGAGACCGTCCATTTACACTGCACCAAGCCCACAGTCTACTCCCTACCATCCTTTCTTCCAGAAACCCCTGAGCCTGTAACAGACATGCATCCATAAAACATCAACAACAAAAAAGAAGGTATCTCCCAGTGCTTGACAAAGGTGAGAGGAATTTTGTTCCATGCCTCATCATGTGGCTAGAATAGCGTATCCAGCAATAAGACCTCACACACGTGACCTGTTGCACATAACGTATTTTCTCCGTAAGACCAGAAGTGCACTGCAATGCAATCAAGGGTGTCTGGGTTTTGGTGACACAATAAATACAGCTGTCGGCATGACCAAGAAAAGGAGGAAGAAATAAAAAATGCTCTGGCATAAATCTCAAGTATTTCCAAAACAGAAAGCCCTTCTTGGCTGTTCCTCTCCCGTATCTACCCCAAAACAGAGAAGCAGGCAACTCTACAGTAACTCCTGCGCTAGAGCACAAACAGCAGATCAAGGGCTTTTTCCCTCGTAGAGTATTGATCCCTTAATTTTTACTACAATTCTCTGTCACCAAATCCTGTCACACACTTACTGAGCAGTAGTCAATCCTTGACTGGTCCCACTGCAAGTTCCTGTCTACCATCAGGCATAGCACTGGAAGAATGACCTCGATTACCCGAAGAACAAGATAATTTGTGAATAAAAGCAGCAGAATCTAATCTTTAACATGGATCCCCCAGATGGCATCTGCTTCCTTTCATGAGCTCAATTCTCAGTTTGCAGTCGGTCTAAAAAAGGCGCCTTTTCACTCTCTCATTTGTTTGCCCAGAGATGTCATTCATGTCATTGCAAAGACCAGGTTGGGAGTCTTCAAAGCAAAAGGTTTGTTTAAGGAAAAAGACATCTTTTTTTGTCTGATTCTTTCAGATTAAGTGATTGACATTTTTGGTTTCTGCTTAAAACGGAACTTCAAATCAGGGAAAAATACAGAGAGCAAAATACAACCAATTTGTTTCTAAAAAGTCCTTTTTTATTTACAGAAAAAAAGTAACTTTTTGCTTTTACCCAAATCTAGCATGGAGTTGTTCTGTGTACCAGTAAAACAAATCAGATGAAAAAATACTTTCTGCTAGAGCTGGAAAGTAGATTCAGTTCACCAAGAAAAGTTTGTTTCCACAGGCTTTGAGCCTTTTATAAGTTACATTCACCCTTCCCTCTCCAATTATTATAGACATAAATTACAAGGTGAGCTAAAATATGTAGTCCTTTTTTTAGAGCAAAACGCTGGGGTTAGTTCTCTTGGTTGCTGCTGAAGAATAAATTGTATCATTATAGCCTTCTTCTGGGTCTTGTTATTCTGACTTTTTGACTCTCACAAGCTGCAGTCCATACAATGCACAACTGTATTTGTTCACAAGGAATGCTTTGGTTCTTTTTGACTTTTTCCTTTCCACTTCCTAATGGTTTACATCTAGAAGCAGAGCTTTTGAAAAATTACCTAACACATACTATGTTTAATGAGTACATTTAAACATACTTCAGCTACAAATCTTATCAGCTGATTACTTAACCTTTGTGGATAGGCTAAATATTTTCTTCGACGCTTAAATAAATATGATACATGGTTCCCGTGGAAAGCCTAATGAGAAGGAAGTTGATTTTAAATTTAAGTCAAGACTTTTCCCTTAATTTATTTTATCAATTTTTTTTCCAAGTGATCAAAGCAAACAGTTTGTATGGCAGTTCTAAATTGCTAAAAGAAAAATTAAGTACTAAAATATTAATACTTCTTTATTTGGGGGATGGGAGTTGCGTGTCATCTGGAAGGACAGTCAAGAATTTGCTGTACACTATGAAGCACACAGTATGAGGCGAAAAGTCAACATCCTGCTGTCTTTCGAGGTGGATTTAGATAACAAAAATCAAGATGTGTGCATGTCTTTCAGATTTCAGTAACAATCAAAAATGTATATAAAATGCCCAGAGATCGTCCTGGCTCCCCTGAATGCCTTATGAACTCTGAACAAAGCCTCACTTGAGAGCATCAGCCTCCACGCATCACCCTGAGTGCCTGGGAGGGGGGACCCAGACTGACAGGGCCATTCGCATCAGAGACACAAGCTCACCTGGGGTGGCTCAGAAGACATAGGCTGCGGTGCTGTCAGACACTCCAGCTGCAGCACGGGGCCACAGCATCGCTCCAGGTCCCCTGCCCCGGCCTGGAGCAGGGCCCTGGTGCTCCACAGACACAGGAGATGCACACGCTGCAAGGTGAAGGGATAACTTAGAACACCTCCTGCCCTACATGTGACTCAGGTGTGTCAAACACAGTGACAGGCTCATCCACATAGTGCAACGTAACACTCGCAGCAGCAGGAGAGGGGTGGCCCAGGGATAGCCAGAGCAGGTGTCTCTTTTGGGGCACACATCCCTCAGTGAGGGTTCCCAGCCCTGCACTCCAGTGCAGCAGCATGAACTATCAAAACCACCCAGGTCACGGGTCTTCTTTTCTTCTTGAAACAAAAATATGAAGCACAAACAGAAATAACCAGAAAGGTTCAGGAGAAAAGCTGGGCTTTATTCTGGGACAGAATTAAGGAGAATGTGAAAATGCACTGACGTCATGAAAGAAAGAAGTTGAATAGGTCAAGAAGCAGAGATGTGAGCTTAAGGAAATGACAAGGCACATAAGGAAAGATAAGGGAGATTGTATAAATAAATAAGCGCACAGAAAAGACGCTGAGAACACTGTGAACAAAGCCTTACTCTTGAGCTCGAGTTCACAGTCCCTTTTCAGTCTGAGAGCCCCTAGAAGGTTTCAGAGAAGTGGACCCATTTAGAAATTTCACATAAGGACATCGCTGTATAACACCCACAAACTTGTTTTCCTTTGTTGCCTTTTGCAGATCAAGTAGAAGGGGCCTGCAGGCATCCCTGCGCTCCCCTGAGTGCCCAGACCCTCAGCTGGAAGGAGTCCTGCTTTCATAATTAAAAATGAAAAGAAGCAAAATAGCAAAAAGGAAAATAAATAGTACAAGCGAGGCTGGCTTTGCACGCCTTTTGTACCCTGATCTGTTTGGAGGAGAGAAAACAGAGGGGTAACCGAAGTAGTGTTAGTTTAGTTGTTACTGGCAGTGCATGTCACCTCAGCTCAAAAGCTGAAAATTAATGAGTGTATTTACAGAGTTTTAATTACTGTTCTTAATTCCTGAGTGTAAACTCCATCTACCCACAGGGAATCTTCACTGCTGAAGATAGCTGTTAGAAGCACATAATAGTCAGGGAATAGGTTTGCATCTTTTCCACTGTGGTTGCTTTAATTTGCAGTGACATTTGTTAGATCATGTATTTAGAACCACAATAATTTTTGCATCCTGTGTGCCAAAAGGAGATACCTACATCGTACCTGAAGCTAGGATGGTAGTACATGCAGATGCATCCCAGCCAGCACCAAACCCATATACTCACTGTGCTTTATCATTACACTGAACTTGATCCAAGGAAGTAATTTATAAGCCAATTCATGTTTATTTATGCTGGTCAACTGAAAGATGTGACAACAGAAAACTCAGCACAGGCTCTACAAACTCACCAGGGTCAGGTTGTGTTGGTGGTTTGCTGGCCAATACGTGTGCCTTCACATCTCCTACTCCTTGCATTAGCTAAAGTCTGTTCCGTGGACAGCCCAAGGGAAAACACAAGTAAAACACTCTAATTTGCACTACTTGCCATAGAAAGCATAATGAGGAGCAGAAGTGATTAGTGGGTAGTATTTTGGGCCTCGCATCACTAGTTCTTGATGTTCACACAGAGGACAACTGGGTCTTCATGTGCCCCAAGAAGAACTGTCGAGCTGGAAACACATAACGAAATTCATTCTGCAATGAGCTTGCAGGCTCAATAAAAGCAACATGCTGTGTTTCAGGTATATGGTAACCAGCATCACGGCCTTGGTAGTGCTGAGGTAGGACTTGGGCAGCAGATTTTCATTGCCTATAATGCAAGACAACCTGGGATGAAAAGCTGTCCCCTTGCAGGCTACAAAAAGGATTATGTGTGTTATAAATGTCTTCCAGGCTCCATGGAGTAAATCCCTGGTTTAGAAGTATTTTGAGGGAAGGAACAACTAAAAACATAGAAGCAAACTAAAACTTGAAGAAAATGCAAGATAACCTTAACAAAGGCAGCTTCTGCCTGTCTACCAGAATACTCTTATCTGATTTTACAGACAAAGGAAGCATGGGAAGATGTCATTTATCTGGAATAGAATAAAGCATTTGATACCCTGCCAGATGGAAACTATTAGTTCAAGTAGAGAAAGTGGGGATTAAGATAAGAATTGCAAAGTAGTTAAGGAATTGGCTAAAGGGGAGGTGACAATGGGTTGAGCTGAAAGGAAGAAAAGCACTAGCAGTGTTTTGCAAGAGTCAGTATCAACCCTATTTATTTCTTTAATAATTTTGGCACAAAAGAGTGTCGAATGAAACTTTCTGATGACTGAGATTGGTGAGGTATGTCCATTCTGAGAAGCAGCAGAATTTTACCTAAGAAGAGCCAAATAACCTTCAGAAACAATAAGCATGGAAGGAAATTTTACTATTTAAAGGGTGTGCACTTAAGAAATCATGAGTAGGAGCTTGTGCCAACCATGTACATGACAAGCCAGCAATGTGACCTGACTACTGGAAAAGGCAAATGTCACCTAGAATGAAGCGTTTGCCCTACAGGAAGGAAAGTATTAGTGAAATCAGTAAATGCTGGCAGGACCTCATCAAGAAGACCATGCACAGTTTTGGTCACCAATGCTGCTTACGTGCTACTTAAAGAAAACATGCCAGGGACTGCTCCGTGCTTGGAGGTCAGACTCATGGCACAGACTATGTCTAATCCTCTAAATCCTCCCACCTTCTCAGAAAAAGCAAGCCCAAACTGCCTTTTAGGAGTGGGCCCTGGCCTTTGCTAGCTCAAAAACCAAGCCCGGGTATTGCTTGGGATAGTGCTAATGAATACAAGCAGAAACCATGTAGAAAGTAAATCACGTGCAGGCACCTTTGGCCTAATCCCTGGCTCTGTTTAGTCTCTAGGATGGACCTATCCTTGTGTACGCAGGATTTGTGCTGGATTAACACGTACTGAAGAGGAAGGTTACTAGGATGAGGGGAAAACTGGAGAGCGTCTTACAAAAGGACATGAGAAGCACTTGTATCATCTAGATACATCAGAGACTGAAAAAGTAGATGGTTGGCATAAATAAGAAGTCGGAGAAGAATATTTAAATGAAGGGACAACATTTGCTATGAGTAAATTAAGAGAGGCATCATAAGCTTATCCATTCATCTGACAGAGCAGAGTGCTGGAGCAGCCTTCCAGAGGAAATACGGAGAAGAAAGATTTTGGTTCTAAAAGGAACTTGTAGAGTTTCCTGTGGCAGATATCCACAGCAGTCCAAAGGACTATAAAGATGATGCATGCTGTGTCAGGATATATTAGAGTCTTGTCCTTCTCCATGGTTTGAACTCTCGTTGCCTCCCTCAAATTTTTATACGTGCACAAAACAAGTCAGCATTTTTAAACCCTGGCAGGTCTCTCAGAGATTGTTGAGTCAAGGGAAGGTAAACAGATCCATATTCATTCTGCCCACTTCTGAGTTTGCACCCTTGTCCCTATCCAGTGCCACTTCTTTTCCCGAGCACACAGATCGTTGCAAGCAGAGATACTGGAAAACAGGTTTTAACAAAGAGATCCACGAAAGCTTTAGTTGTGCCTTATTGGCTTTGTTCAGCTAGTCTAGTTTTACTAAAGAGCAATTAAACAGAGAGGGGGCCTAGGGAAGCTTATCTTTTTCAGGAAGCATAGCACACATTTTTTATGAATCTCCCAATGGTAAGTTTAAAACCAGACAAAGATAAACAGGAGTGGGGGAAGCTGTACCTAATGGCTCACACATTAATTCCAGCTTTGTCTTGTTTCACTTTTATGTAGATACAGCTGCATAATCTACCCATCAGCTAAGCTGAGTCTCTCCTTACATTTCTAGAGGTCATAACAATTAGTTATTCCCATATAATAATTTAAAGTAGCTGTAAGCCTCTTCTGGACTGAAATTTACAAACCATCTCCTGCTAAGCTAGCAAACTGACTCTGGGTTTCCAAGTGTTGCTCAACCATCGGACATATGAAAATACATGGAAAAACATAAGGACTACATAACCACCTTGACTGGAAAGCCACTGTCAAATACCACATGGCGAGCTGATCAGGGAGCTTTCCTCCTGCCCAGTGGCACATTTTAAGTCTCAGCAGTGTTGCGGCTTCTCAGAAAAACAAAGCTTTTCCCATTTCAGTCAGAGCCAGAGGAAGAGACTGGAGCACACTGCCCGGCCAGCCAGGCACACACTACACAGCGGAACACCTACATCTCAGAGCAGCCACGGAGACTGGGGAAAACTCCAGGTGCAGATCCTTGCCCTTCTTCCACTAAATCTTGGATGGACTGTCCTCTCTCTTCAGACTTCTTCTGTGGTGAGATACTATGTACATAAATCCAGCCTGGAGCTGAAACACCTTCTGCTTTTTTACAAATTTTGCTGAAGACAGTATATTCCCATTAAAACAAAATGGTTTCAACAACAACAACAACAAAAAGGATTTAAAAAAAAATCCTCTAGCTGCCAGACTTTTTCCATTCACCTATAAAACCCATCAGGGAAATAAGTTGTTATTTGACATTCAAATAAGAACTCTTCCTCCGTGATGCAGTATGGTGCAGTTACAAGGGTGTAGTCAGACATCTGCTAAATCAGCTGTAGTTATAATTTTTAATTTCCTAGAGGTAGCATTCCCCTTTGCCTCCCCCAAACCCAAGTCTCCTATATGGCAGTGTCAGGGGCTGTTGCCATGCCACCAGCCAGCCACTGATCTTTTTTGAGAACAAACACGCACTTATTATGAAGATTAAACGGGTAACACCATTTATCCACATGCCAGACACCAAGGGTATAGCATCCCCACGTTGCTTTTGAATGACATTAATCTGACCTGGTCTGACCACACTCTTCACAACACCACAGTTTCTCCTCAGCCGGAACTGGAGCTCAGATGAATTGCACTTTATTCACTATAAAGCCCTGAGCCTCCATCTGTCTGCACAGGACTTTCTGAATATTTCCTGTAAGTTTACCAAACATTTCCTTGTTCCCAAGCCACAGAGAAGCGGATGGGGAACAGGAGGGTGAGGGAATCCCTGTGGCTGCAGTCTCCAGCCCTCTGTAAGGATGACTTCTCACAGGCTGTGTGCCTGACCAAAAACCTTGCCAGGCTGGGAGGTCTCCATCCAGTCCAGTGGATTTTGGATCTACACAACACAAAGCTAGTTGTGGAAGAGGAAAGCATCATTCAACTACCAGAAAAAAAGCAAAACAGACAGAAGTGCCCTAACATCAGAAAAACATCATGCATAAGAGACCTCATGACTAGCCTATGTGATATAGCACAGCAATGGTTTTCAGCAGTTGGCATTCAGGGTGAAGTCTCAGAGGGGCTGAAATCACCTTTGGAAAGGAGGAAGGGCAACAAATCCAATGATTTTCAGTAGCCCTTCTTGTTCTCCCAGTCCTGTTGTCAGGTACACCAACTCTCTGCTCCTGGAAGGGCAGCACAAAATGCAAGGTGGTGCTCTTCTCTCTCCCCTGCCTTCCTGCTGGCTCCTGTCCTCCCCCTCCCCAGCATCCAGCGTGTTTCTCCTCACTGGCACAGGTTTTGCTGGCACCAGAACACCACCTGTGCCTGGCTTCAGTGGCCTCTTTCTCCTTTGTTAGGAGGGCTCCTGGTCCATGTTGTCTCTTTCTCATCAGCTTTTACTGTGACCCGTGG
This sequence comes from Pampusana beccarii, assembly GCA_013399365.1. Classification (NCBI taxonomy): domain Eukaryota; kingdom Metazoa; phylum Chordata; class Aves; order Columbiformes; family Columbidae; genus Pampusana; species Pampusana beccarii. The sequence continues at coordinate 189,830 of VWYH01003442.1, forward strand.
GAGGCAGGGCAGGAGGAAAAGGGAAGAGATGACAACCCAAGTTTCATAACGTTCAGATGCAGTTTCACATCCAGGAAATGTAAGATACTCCAGCCACAGGGCTGACAGCATTGCAACAGAAGCCACGCATCCTAATACAAATGTTAGACAACATGTTTCTGTGACCTAACTTTCCTTCAGTCTTCCCACAAAACCACAGAATATGGGGAGAAGAGTTAACACATCCTCTCCTAGGTTTCCTTTAACAAATGTGACAATGCATCGCAGACTGAAAGGCAATTAAAAGTGTGATGGATTGGTTCAAGAAAGCCAAGCCCTGTATCGGTCCTATCTAGGTCCCCCAGAGACTCTCCCATGCTAAAACCATTAGCTTCCACAGACATCAATCAGAATTCTGGGCAAACTGGACCTGATGCAGTAACAGTGGTCCCCAGGTCTGATGCTACATGTCTCCACAAGATATCATGGGCTGGTTCCTCCTGCCACCAGTGTAGAAAGGAAGAAGAGACATCTAGCAAAGCCCCGCAGAGAGGAACAATGTGCTGGCCTGGATGCTCTCCATCGCCCACGCCTTGCTGGCGGGGCACGTTCACTGCCCTCCCCACCAGCCACATGAAGGAAGGGATGAGGCAGTCCCCAAGTCCATCATTGCATACAGGATCAACCCCAGGAGTTATTTATAGTCCCTCGGGAAGCAACAGGGGATGTGGATGTGAATGGGAGGGAGATTCAGACCAGATGTCCGCGGGCCCTTTCCAAGCAAGTCCGCACAAATGTGCAGCACAGCTCACAACTGGAGCTGCGTTGTGTCAAACCACTGTGGTTACCCAAGGACCAGTGTGATAGCGTCAAGCCGGCAACAGAGCACGAGAAAGGATTCTTGCTCACTAATTGAATAGGAGCCTCAACCAAAGGAGAACAATGCACAGCGCTGGGGCAGCAGGGCCGCATTGTGAGAGCCTCTGTGAGGAGCGGCCACCGCTGCCAGTCCCATTGTTCAGCGCTATCTCCATCTGCTCGCAGGCCGGAGCTCCTCACCCCGGCTGGCCATACACATTGACATCCCGTCACTCCACCAGCCACCTCTACTGAGGGTGGAGAGACCACATCAGCGATGCCGTTGGACATGGCTGCTGATGGAGGTAGAGCGCTCCTTCAAGCACAGGATGTGTTCCTTGTGTTTCCAGCATCCACAGTGAATCCAAAGCTCTTACCACAGCCTTATTGTTGCTGTTACTATGAGACCAAGTCCACAATAACTGCATTTTTCCAATGCTGGTTAGGACAGATGCACTTTGCCAGCAAGGGATTTTGTTGGGCTTTTTGGTTTTTTTTAAAAAAAAAAGAAATGTGCACATGTTAGATTTTGTTCAATGGAGTTAGAGGGAGGTCCTCAGTTGTTGAAATAACACCACTGAAGTCAACAGAGTGCACACTCATTTGTGCAGCTGAACTCTGGGCTAGGCTTTTACCAATGGGTGACCAAACAACATACCATTAAACCAATCTTAAACTGAAAACGAAGAGACCAGTTCCTTACTAACGACAACAAAAAGGATCAGTGAAACTAAAAGAGGGAAAGCGGAGGAAGCCGAAGGAGGGGAAGGGAGAAGCCTGCTGAAATAAGAAAGCCTAGAGCCAGTTTCTGAAAACAATCCACAAACAATGCTAAAGAAACACTCCTGACATGCAGCTCTATCACTAAACCCCTTTGTTTTTTTGGTAAATCCTCAGCTCTGACCCATCTCAGCTGGTGGGCATAGGCTCGTTGGGGCTGCCTGGGCTGGCGTGAGGTAAAACACAGGGTGAAGAGCAATTGCTCAGCTACACTGGCTCAAGCCAATGAAGGACTTTATGCACCATTCAGTTACACAAAGCCGAGGTCCTGGAGTCTTTTCTAAAGGCCTGGTATTTAGCCCATCTGTCACACAGTTTCAGGACCTATTGGAAAGCCCAGCACCACAATGAGAGATTCTTCAGATAAAATAAGACAATTAGAAAAATGGAACTGAAAATTCAATAGAATAGAAAATATTGCCGAGGTTTGGAAAAGTTCCATCTGCTTCATGGCCTTTTCTGAATTTTCATGCAGCTCTGCACTGCCCTGTTAGCCAGATTCAGAAGTAGAAAAACCTCACTAAAAAGGCTAGTTAATTATCTGCGGTCTCACAAAGAAATCTGTTCTCTACCAGCCAGGTTCTAGGTAGTAAAACTAAATTTCTAAATTTAGTTAGAAATTTATCTAAATTTATTGCAAGCTGTGCCTAATTTTGCTTCCCTCTTGCACAAAATAATTTCCTTCCTTCGAGCAGTACTTGCTCATACTCAGGATGAGACAGATACGACAGTTTTGGCTGAGTCTTGGAATTAATTCAAAGATGATGTGAAACACCAAAAATGTAGATAAATAGAGACTAGAGAATTAAAGAGCTAATGCTCTTTGCAGGGAAGCAGCTCCACATGGCATCCAAAGACTCTGAGGTTCCCCTATTCCTGCTGGTTATGCAGTCTGGTTTGAAGAAACAGCCACAGGCTCCAAAGGAGATGATTTAAATAATGCAGCTATCCACTTACAGGTGTTAGTTATTCCCATCCATGCTTTGCATTCTTGCTACTCAGAGAAAAATATGAATTTTCCTGCTGGATAAACCCAAAGCCCAGGTAATGCCAAATCCTGTCCCAGCAGTATCTGGAGCAGGTGCCCCCCAGGTGAAGGCAGGATTCCTGGGGGTGGAGAGGGAGATAACCAGGGGAGGCACCAGGAGACCCCACTGCCAGGCAACAGCAAGTCAATCCCTTCACCTCTCACGCATGGCTGATCACATTCCTTATTCTCCACTCTGACTGTCCAGATTCAAACATGTCCATCATGTAGAGTCTCAGTATCCCCAAGTATTCCCTGGAAACCAAGTCCTCCTGTGTACCCTGCTAGCTCAGCACCTCAGCAATTCCTTAAAGCAATGAGCTGTGTAGGGCTGAGTGTGAATTTTGTACCAAAGTGTTTCCCTCATTCATTTTATGGCTGCTGCCCTTTAGTTTAATTGAGTGTTATTGGTCTAGCAAGAAGAAGCAAAATGGGAGTGAAATAAAGAGGGCTTTCAGCTGATCTTCTATACAAATTTGATCTAGTCAGCTTTTTCTCTTGTTCTCTTTTTTTCATTTCATTTACAAGCAGAAAAAGCAAAAGCCCACCTGCTCTTCTTTCATCCTCTACTCATGTTTAGAAACCACACTCATCGTAAGGTTTTGCAAAGTCACTGTTCCCATATTCCTTTCCCCCCCCTCCAGTTGCTTTCTCAGAGGTACATTATACATTCGGGGAACTCAATTACCTTTTTCCTGACAGGCTGTTACAGCAGCTGTAAACCTGAGTTGTAAAGGGGCACTCTCCAGCCACCAAGCTCCATCCCACTTTGAGGTGTCATGGACCAGGAGTCCAGGAGTGCAGTTTGGGCAGCACCTGGGGAACCCACTGAGATGACTGTGGGGTCCAGGCAGGACAGGCCCATCCACACCAACTGGTCAGCTGGGAACCACTGGCTGAGATGAACAAGCTTTATACGTTCAAAAATGCTGTAAGGGGAACATTCCATCCCAGATTTGTGTTTACTGATAGTTTACTTCAATCTGATGCTGACATTGTCTCTGTTACCCAGCAAATCAATTGATGAATGGATCTTTCCTGTGTGTAACCCCATCAGCTACACACCTCAGTTACGTTTATCCAACTTTCCCTTCCGGTACCATTTGTACTGGTACTTTCCTTCTTGGAATAACAATTATTAAACCACTTGGTGCCTTTCATGGTTAATTATTTCCTTTCTTTAACATAACCTACCTTCAGACTGCAGGCTAGGTCTTGAACACACCTCAGCAATCCCACTTTCATTTCTCTTTACAAATAGTGTTGAATAGTCTGTACTACTGAATTATGGACTTCTGTCGCATACATTTCTTCTGCAAAGTTTCATAGTTTAGCAATTTTTAATAACCACTGTCATAATATTTTCTGTCTTTTTGACCTGCATTTCCTGCAGTTGACAAAGGTAAATTTCCTTGGTTTTGTTTCTCACCTACAAGTTAGCAGGTTACCAGACTGAGCTTCCTGTCATATGACTGAAGTGCGTAGGATAAACATATTAAAGAAAAATCTGCTATGAAATGTGCAAAATTTGAATGTGTTCTTTGGTCCCTAATTCATTACTTTTACATGTCAGGTACTGTTAAAAACTAACCTGTATTTACCCTCCTCCAAAAAATAAAAGCTTACTCTTTTGAAAGTCCGTTACCATAAGCAGTTTTTCTCTACTTCAGATCCAAAAATGACGAAGAAAGAACCTTAATCCTGTCTTAAGTAATCTCTGTGTGATACAGGGAAAGAACACAGCCCTTAATTTAATAGAATAATATTGATAAGTACTGAGATAGTGTACCTATTTTGCAAAGTTATGCCTAAGGCTTTGTTCCATTTTACTTAGATAAAGTGTGTTACACGCTAACGTGCTTAAACCAACAGAGCCTGATTGTATTTCCAACATGTAGGGAAGACACTTTACTAGCGCAGTGCATGTTTTTAAAACCTAAATCTTATCAGTCCCAGAGACACACACAGCACACTTGAACTAATGCAGACACTTGTGTAGGTGTGACTCAAGTGATTTCTACTGCACAAATTTTGACACCAGTGCTGGTCTATGTCATAGAAATAACAGGACAATCTCTTACCCACTAACCAATGCATAGTCTACAATGGGAAAAGAAGATACATTTGTCAACCCACTACAGTGCAAAAGTTACACAGAAAAGGAAAAATTGGAATAAGTTTTCCAGCTCTAGATTCTGCTTTAAGTTAGCAAGGATGATGTGCATACGTTTACTTGTCACTCTTCATCTTGTTACCTCTTCCCCTACTGTGTGCTAATGTCAGACTTTCTTCTGTAGGAATTTCATTTATCACATAAGCCAAGAGGTAATAAGAAAGAAAAATATATATACAAATGCTCATATGGTCTATAGCCTCTTCAGCAGGAGTTCAAGAGACAGTATTCCTCATCACTGTTACAAAGACGAACTTAATGATATGCTATATCCTCCCCAGGGGATAATCCCCTGGCAAGGGCAAAGCTGAAGGCTGCAGAACATCGCACCCACCTCTGTTACCCTGAACAGCAACCATATGTACTAGCGTGTTTCAAAAGTGGGCTGCCTGACAAATGCACTTCTCACCATGGCATTTCTTCAGCTTCTACATATCAGAATTTCCAAGTACGCATTTCAACTGAAGACTTTCCCAATAGCTACTTCATCTGGCTCCAGGCATTCTCTTAGAAGGTGCTTAGCACCTTTGGGTCACAGAATCCCTCTAAGAATGGACTTTTTTCAGTTTTCTTTCACAGACCATCTCATCAAAACCAGTAAAAAAAACTGTACTGCGCAAAGGACAATGGGACAGGTCAACATCCCAGCAGAAAATTCATCTTTCTTTTCTGAGAGCAGTCAGCTCAAAAAGGTGCCACGTACTGGAGAGGTCATTGTAAAGGAAGGATAAACCTGACAGCCAATGCTTGCAGTCATTCTCCACAAGCAAGAGGATGTCTGCCCTTCAAAGGAGGGAGCTCTTTGTAAAGAATCCTGCTAATGACACTTAGGATAATCAGTGCAAACAGGTCTTTCTACTTCTGGGCTCCACGCCATCGTTCATTCAGGGGTTGGGTAGCTGAAGGCAGTGCACTCCAGGGCTTTGCTGCTTTGGGAGGTTCAGGTGGGAATACACCTCAGGGATGGGAGGGTTCATGCTTAGGGAGAGTGATCCAACCTCTCATTTGAAAACCGTGAATTTAGCAAACCTGGATTCTTTGTGGTACAGTATGTTAAGTAATGACTGGCTCCAAACCTGAATTTCTCAGGAAGTTTCCTCTCAGACCTCGCTCAATGAGAGCTTGACTGCGTGATAATGAGGTGAAAACTGGATGGTGTACCACTTCTTCTGCTGAGCTTGTAAAGGCCAGGGGTCCTGATGGGCTTGACTGGCATTTCCACAATATGTGTTCCTAAAAAGAGCCTCCCTCCTCCACGTTGAGTGAGCCAGGTGCTGCAGAGGTCAGCGACTGTGCTCTCAGGGATCCTGCATGCTCCTGTGTCTCCAGGGACAGCACGGCCTACTGATGGTCAGAGCCATGGACTGGGATCTCCTGCCACTTCGTAGCCACTCATCTGGCATCATTTCCTGCTAAATGGTCTGTCTGTGTCACAGAGTTCAAATGCTGTTTGTGGCCTCACGTCAAATAACTGTATTTGGGCACCTGAATAAAGGTTTGGAAGACTGTCCAGGGACGCTGGTTGTGAGTCTCCTAACCTTTTGATTGCAGGCTCTTAAGGCTAAGGAACTTTGTTTTCATAGTCAGTAAAGCATTTTGGAGCATGGAGTAAATTCCAAATAATACAGTATTAAGCATCCAAGATATAGCGATATCAAGAAAGATTGGGGATTTAGGCCGGAATATCCAAATCCTTTGGGACAAAAAAAAAAAAGCCAGTGTAGCTGCTCTTTGGACCTTCTGGAACTGTTTTACTGGTGAAAGCAATGCCAGACTCCAGGCTATATCAGAAAATCCTGGCCCTTCTACTAAGCTAATTGACTTAGTATTTTGGCAATGTGTTTACTCTCCCCTTCCTCTCTTTTACTACCTTTTCTATTTCAATGCTGTAAAACTCAACTAACTTCTAAAAAACAAATTCACTTTTTTTTTTTTTCCCCCAGTGTTTGTTATACCTTCTCCACCTAGTTAATGACTGGCTGGAACAGCAGCAAGGCCAGGAATGCTTCATGCTCTGGGCACTCACTAATTGGGTTGTTAGCAGACTAGAGAGACAGGAGGAGATGGGGAAAAGCTTTGCTATTATAAGCCAGGGAGTGTAAAGAAAAAGAAAGTGAAATAAATATAGAACTGTTATGTTAGGGAAATTACGGTTCTTAACTCCCTATTTTTCTAAAAAAAACAGCTCCCTTGGGACATCTTGCAAACTCCAAAAACAAAACAGGCCAGAAATATGACTCGCTTCATGTTTTATAACAAACTCAGAAAAAAAAAATTCTTTTTATAAAACAAATCGGCAGCTTCAACCCTCCTGCCACTTGGTGCTGGCTGTATGTGAAAAACCGTGTCCAGCATGCGGGCTTGGTTCGTGTTAACCGGGAATGCTGACCGGCAGAGCCGGTACAGGCGCAGGGCCAGCACCACGTTGTCTGTGCACTCTTGCCTGTGATTCTTGCAGACTGAGTGATACCATGCAGGGTCCAGCCTGTTCACGTTTATTTTTCTGCTTCTGAGACTCACCAGCTTCTCGCAGCCAAAGGAGCCATGCTCCTGCACGCCAGTCAAGGCCACAAAAGCATCTGCATGTGCAGTTGCAGGATAAGAGGTTTAAGCTCTTTGGAGAGGGACCACAAGTGCCAGCGGAGCAGCAAGAGATGGTGGTGCAGGGGACAGCTGAGACGGGAGCAGATCTGCTGTATTTGCAAGCTGCCCACACAGTTGCTGTGAAAGCATTTCAGCTGCAAGCAGGTGTCATGGGCTTTCCCCTGGCACTGCTGGGGACACACCGTCCAGGGCATGAGTGACATATCAGGATTTAAACAGGGGTGACAGGTCATGTCATGGCACAAGAAGCATACAGCACCATGGTGCTGCGGGGCCAGTGGCCAAGGCCACCGAACCCCCTGCCCACCGCACCCCCTGAGCCAGAGTCCTTTGCCCCAAGGGAGCCACCTCTGGGCCAAGCCACGCGTTGCCACCAAAGCAAACTCTTCGTCCTCTCCTCCTCATCACCTGATGCTAGGAGGGCAGTGAGGAATGGGGCTAGTCCTGTCCCATCCGCTCCCCCCAGCCTTCCCAGAGGAGCTGTGCAATGGGCTTTGTGCGCATGTGTCTATAGGCACTTGTGTCTATAGATGCATGTGTCTATAGGTGTGTGTGTCTATAGATGCATGTGTCTATAGGTGTGTGTGTCTATAGGCACATGTGTCTATAGGCGCTTGTGTCTATAGGCGCGTGTGTTTATTGTCAGCCCTCCCCAGCCCCTCTATGAGGTGTGAATTTCACCTCAGGTGAATTATTTCTCCGGGGATTACATAACAAAGTGATTGTGAAAATGCCATCGTCTGTGTTATAGAAACTTAACAGAGCCCCTGGAGTCTTTAAATTAAAACATTGCACTAAAGTGCGTTTTGCCATGTATCTCCTCCTACACACAGCTCATTCTAGTCTGCAAAATAAAAAGGCAGGACAGCTTCCTACAGGCTTTCAAAGAGAAGATCCTACCCTAATTAACTATAATCTTGTTCAGACGGCATTTTCCTTCAAGATTCAAAGACTAGCAGGGGGCTGGGGCTAGGCAGAAAAGGAGATTATTAAAACTTTAATAACATGAGCCTTTGAACCTTCCCAAATTCTTTACAATTTTCTCACATCTCTAACCCAGATGGCTGTATTTAAAAACTGTGCCAACATACATGAACTTTTTGTTTACACTTCTATATCTTTCAATGGAGTCTCTTTTAAAATGATAGGAAACATCATGCTTGAAGCTCACAAAGCGGGATGACAAGGCTAGAGATTAAAAAAAAAAAAAAAAAAGAAAAGAAAAGACAAAGAGGGTTTCACAGGCTCTGTTTCCAGAAGGTGAAGCCGCTCCAGGAGACATGGGCAATGCCTCCACAGTGCTCCAGGCACAGTTGGAACTGGGTAAGAAATGGTTTTCCTGTTCAGTAAACAATTTTAAGAGTTCAGAAATGTTCTCATGCAGCATCAGAGCATAGCTGAGACCTTGGGAATTTTTTTTAAATTTAAAAAAAAAAAAGGCAAACAACAAATACCTCTACACATGCCTGTAAAAGAGTGTAGAAGTTAGCACAGTGCAACGAGGTCTCCTGTAACTGAACCATTTCACCAGAATCACAGTAAGACCTGAGACATGGTATGGGCAAATTTCCTTCTCTGTAAGATTTTTATTGCTTATTTGGAGGAACAGCTTCAACAGCAGAGCTGGAGAGAGGCACGTCCAGCGGCACCAGCATGAAGGGCCATGGCCACAGCTCCATCCCACCAGGGAGCAATCAGACGCACCCCGTCAGCGGCGTTTCTGCAGAATGGCTTTTGTGCAGGATGGATCTGAAATACTCCCCTGAGTAGAGTTTAGTCAAAATTGGCATGCTGCCATCTAAAAGCTTCTGATACAATGAATAAAAAAGCCCTTCTGTCCAAATGCTCCCCACCAGCTCCGATTGTAGTTCAAGGGAAGGACCAGACTCTCACTCAAGCTGTAAGGCACCAAACCAAACCTAATGCAAGATCTCTGTCAGGCCTTACAGTACAAGAATAAAAATGGTAGCTATCCTGTCAGGCACTGCACTCCCAGCTTTTCCAGAAGCCTGAGAGGGAAAAATCCTGCTCCTTTCTACAAGGATTGCCCTGGGATCCACTAGCCAATGAGACAAGTTCAAGTCATCATAATCATTCTAACTTTTGAAAACAAGTGGTTGTTCAAACACACATATTTGTTATGACTTGCTCCCCAGTTCCACAGTAAGAGCAAGGGAATGAGCTATTCAACAGCCAAAAATTCAAGGAAGTGTCTTAACACTATTAGAGCCCTGCTGTTGGAACTGCCTGCTGGTCCAGCTCAGGGTGGCCAGGGCCTGCAGAGCTTTGCCAAAAACACAGCCAACACCTTCAAACCTGGAAAGTGCCTTTTCTTTGGGCCAAAGATGAGAAGTAGGAGTAAGGACCCTGAAACGGGCTTTACGGACACATCAGGCCGTAAATCCTTCCTGCTTCCGCCTATCCGCAGTAGCATGAGCACAGATGGGCACCGTCCAAACTCCCAGCTGGTCACCACACTGCTTCTGTCAGAAACATGTATCACTTCATCTTCCACTACCATTTCTTGTTGTTTGAGGGACAATGTTTTCAAAATCCAAAGGTCCCAAACGAAAGGACTCCTTGGCAGATACCCCACAGCCACAGCTTAATGTCATTTTTGGCCCAGGGAGAGCTGAAAATGGCAGAACTCAACAATGCTCCTGAGAACAACACTTCAAATGGCCTTCAGAATGACCATGCTCACTTTCAGACAAACTGTAGGTTCATATATCTCCAGACTGATGGTATTTGATCTTTCCTTCTTAACGATCATTTCCCAGGTGTCCCTCTAAAATTAAACAAGAAAGAGAAATGGATTCTTTTACTTGTTTCCTTCAGAATATGATCAGTAAAATATCTGTCGGTTACCTCTAAAATTACCCTTTCATGGTTTCTATGCCAGATAAACCAAACACTCTCAGGCGAGTCAATGCACCCGAGCAAGACTGAAGTGGGGAAAAAAAGGCCACAAGGGCTAAATACGTCCTTTCTAATTTCTCTCAGCAGGTATTATTGAGTTGCACATGTATCAGCAATGAGCACTGCAGCAGGGTTTGGAAAAAAAGTGTTGTGACTCACACCTTTTTACGTTCAGACCGTTCTGAGTTCAAATCCCAACATGCAACACATTAACTCATGGGTGCTAGCTCTAATGTGGAAACACATTTACTAAAACAGTGTTGTTGCACTCACCCATCTACACCCAAGATCCCCAAACCCTGGCTCAGCTCCTGGCTTTGCTGTGCTGTCCCCAAACTCCCCTCCTCAAAGGAGAAATAATAGCACTTTTCTCCTAACGACAGGTCTAAAATGATAAAGAAGTTCAAGATCCTGGTGAAGTGCTCGGTTGCCACAGCGATGGAGCTGATCCCCAAGAGATCATTCTTTCTTTCATGTGCGAGAAAAAATATGTTGAGAACCACAGAACCACCTAGGAGGTCACGGCTGATGAAATAATGCTTTATTTATCCACTTATGCAGAGTTCCCACAGTGCAGAGCCAGGTACCTGGTGTACATGAGGCATGGGGTCTTTGCTGCTCACGGCAGTGGCTGCTGAGGTCGGTGGCAGAGGCAGCGTGAAGGTGACCCAAATGACGTTTGAGTTGGAGACAGCCTGTGAATCAGAGCTGGCCCTTGAGCATGGCAGGGACATCAGCATTTGCTCCTGCCATAGCTTCTCCTTTCCTTTTCACCCCCTGCACATCCTCTGAATCGAAAAGAGAGAAAACACCTCTGTGCCCATGACAGGTGTGCCAGGTCCTCCTGTCGGCAAGGGAGATGAAGGGCTGGGGCACTCGCAGCAAGGGATTGGACTGAAACCAAGGCCAGGGCATTGCAAAGCCCCTTGTGAAGCCCCCCTGGAGGCATGTGGCCACCCAGCAGCCCAGGAGCCTGCGAGCACCCCGGGACCTTCATCCCATGGGGCACAAAGGATGGAGCTGGGCAACACCCTGCAGAGGAGTACAGGCTAAACCACTCTTCCGTGCACCTACCCACACAACAGGAGCCCTCACAGGCCTTAAAGCATGCGGATTTTGTTTTGGATTTACTGAAGGTAAGCAAATGCCCAAGAAGCAATGCTAGGAAGATGTCACTTGGCCCCTGTGGCTCTGAGGATGTTGTATCTGCTTAAACGAATTCATGGTTGGTGGAGAAAGTAAGTTTTTTGTTTGTTTGTTTGTTTGTTTTTTCTTTAAATGTCACTACTGTATGTTAACACAACTTGGTGCTGAATTCCTTACCACTGGTTTTCACTTTAAGCGACTCTTCCAGGCAACCTCACAGAAAAAGGAAAGCTCATTTCTCAGATAAAATGCATGACCCACTCAGTCAGCCCGCCACATTTCGTACCATATCCCCCTTAGCATGAGACATTAAAGCAGGGACAAGTCCAAGATTTATTCTGCTCTAGTCAGCCCAGGCTTTAAGAATCTCCTTGTGGATTTGAGCCTGTGTTCAGTAGCTCATTGACTGCTGTTTTAATACTGAAGCCTTTCCAACCCAGCTGCAGTAATTACCCCCACAGAGCATGAGGAATCTCAGTTCTAAACTAGCTGGCAATCTTGCAAGAATATGTCTCCTAGAGGACTTCAGGATATTTCTTTCTGAAGTTAACCCTGTTAAATCATTCCTAAGCTGTCTTCAAATAAAGAATGAACCTTCAGAGTAACCCTTGCTTCGGTTTTAAATGCTCTCTTTTCCCTGTAAAAGTCAGCTGATCTTTGCAGCCTTCAAATCTCTCAAAGCTATTTCAGTAAAATAATCTCTAATGTTCTCCTGAAATGGTGCAAACATTCAACAGGAAAGCTTAGGAGAGACATTAAGAGCTGTTAGACTCAAAGCTTAACACAGCTTGTGCAGAGATTATGTCCTGTTATACTCAGCCAGGCAAGATACTTCCACTCGGTTTATATTAGGGAAGCCTTATTGCACAGTAAACATTACATCAAAGCCTTGGCCAGCAGATCCAAATTCAGCTCTTGGTATTCGTGTTAGGCCAAAGTCGGTGCAGGTCTACCCCTGGGTAGAAATGGCACTGAGCTGTGGAGCCTCTGCTTCAGCTGCACAAATCCAGTCTGGCTCAGAAGTGACTGTGACCCATTTGATGACAACCTAGAAGTAGCTGTGGAAAGGTGTGATGCCTGAAGGGCGAGCAGCCAAGGGACAAAAGCCATGATACAGCTGATACCATTGTTGTCACTCAAAGGGGAGAAGGGACGGGTGGGGAACAGAAACCTGCATAATAATCAAAGTCCTGCAGTCCTGGAGGCAACTCCCTGCAGGTAGGCACTGAAAACTCACTGGCAAGCAAGAGATTATGCCACCCAAATCTCTGTTGTTCTTCCTCTGCAGAAACAGAGCTCTTGGAGGCAAACACTACTTAGAAATGTGCAGTAAAGGCCGGCCTGCTGGGGGAATGCTGGATGTAATAATAAAAGGCAACTAGCACAGAACTTCATTCAGCAGCAATTCGTACTAATAAAGACTTTTTTAAGCCCTTTTTGCTTTGAACAAGTAACTAAAAGTCAACAGTGTGTCTCCTAATCCCGTTGCTGAGTCTGGTCCCTGTGTGCATAAATCTGACGGGGCTGGGAAGGTCCCCAAGAGCTCTGGGCTGCCCTCGAGCACCTGGCAGGAGGCAGTGGGGGCTCTGGGGGTGCCCATGGAGACAGAGGCTGCACAGCAGAGGGTTCCTCTACCACAGGCAGTCTTAAGAATGACCTGGAGATAAAACGGCTTCTTCCCAGTCAGGCTGCTTTTAAATCCAGTCCTGGTGACTTTGAGCATTTATATTTTCAGATTGTCATGCAAAGAAATGGAATCAAATTTAAATTGTTCTTTTTCCTATTTCTCCAAGTGAAAAAAAAAAAATCTGCATTTTTCAAAACATACCAGCTATTCACGGTTATAGGAAATTCACTAGTATCAAGGCCAGGTAATATTACTGTCTAATGGGGAGGTAATGTTATTGTCTTTCCTAATACACTTTCTTATGCTGAGTCCCACAGCATCTTCCATGAGCACAGCTGTCTTCTCTAAGTTTGGGCAGACTCTATATGGACCTATGCATTTTTCTCATTAGTGGACTCTACAGAGAGCCAAGGATAGGATGAGCAAGCAACATGAGCACTGGCACCACCTGTGGGGCAGCGGAGGGGTGAGGAGCCTTGGGGCCACCTGTGCTTCTTATAGACCAAATTCAGACCCATCAGGAAGTCTGCAGATTTTTCCGAAGCAACAGGACCTAACGAACTGCAGATAAGAGGTTGATAGAAAAACATCTTGAAAGGTGGTTAAACTTTCTTACTTTGTGGAATATCCATCAGCAGATATCAAAGCTCTGCAGCAGGCATTGCTGCTGAGACTGAACTAGGGAGATAAGCCACCAAATCAGCCTGGTCACTCATCTTGGCCCTGCAGTCACTTTTCGTCAGAGTCAGGAAGGTTTAATTCAACATGCCAAAAGCCCCTTTTTATGTCAAAGAACATCCATCCTGACCTGGAGGGATGGTAGAAAGGGGAAAGATATTTTTCAATTTAAAAATGGAAATAATAAAAAAAACATATACACAAAGCAAAATACTTTCTGTGTGAATTGAGTAGTTCCTAAGAGACACCTTGGAGCAGCAAAGGAGCTGGGTAATCTTTAATAAGGGAATTCTTCAGAGACTGGAGCTTTGCTTTGGTTGCCGGCTGCCTCCTGGGGAGAGAAAACACTGCAGAAATGAAATATGACCTTGCACCGTTGTGGCAGAGTATTTCCAGTCCATTCCCTTGCCCATGCGAGTAACCCTGCCCTGTGCAAGGAGCCCCATTTAACCATTACCTGCATGGCAGTGCTTCACCACAGGTAACATTGCTGCACTCTTTTACCTAACACACACAAGCCTGGAAGCTCTAAAAAAACTACTGATTTTTCCCAAAGATCTGAAGGATGTAACCAACCTATAGCATTTGCTCAGGGCACGAGGAATTCTTACAGGTCTGAGTTGGAGATGACTTCGCCCCCTCTCCCTGCTCACCCACTCCCTTCCCACTCACCCCAGCACAGCGCGTCCTCCCAGAGCAAGGACACCTGAGGACAAGGGTGGCACCCCAGCCAGCCCGTGCCCATGCTCGTGTTGCAGAGCTCACCCCAGCGCTGCCACGTGCCCCTGCCCATCTCCTGCCACGGCAGTATGGGAACCACAGTACCTGAGCCCAAGAAATGGCTGTGGACAGGAACCCCCACCAGCACACCTCTCCATCCTTCCCCTGACACAGGCATTTTCAGTAATCTGGTTTTCTTTTATTCTTTTATTTTTAACCATCTTGTCTAAAATAACTAAAAGGTAAAAGCATGCCCCCATATAAAAATATCAACACCTGAGCTTCCTCACTTAAACCTGCACCCCTCCACCAACCAAGATCCTCCTGTTAGCACTGTGGTGGTATGTGATTTCATTAAATGAATAGCTGATTGTAGAGTAATTACAAGCCTCCCTGGGCTGCTGTTTAGTTTTTTTTTCTGGTGTCTTTTTTTGGGTTTGTTTGTTTGTTTGCTTTAATTTCCATTTCCACAGATGGTGGGAATCCCCTTTTTTGTTTCTGCCTTGCTCTACCATGGCCTATTTGATCCCTATCACAGATTTTTCCACCAGTGAAAGGAGGGCTGGATAACACTTGAGTGTACTTCCTGCCCCAGTCACATGTAATTCGGTAGAGAATGAGTAAATGTTCCTGTAATTTCACCTTCATTGCCATGCAGCTGTCTAACATCTGGATGGCGGCACCATGATACCGTTACCTGTTTATCCCCCGGAGGTACAAGCACTGCTGGCAAGCCCTTGCCCATCACTGTTTATGTGCAAGGAGTTAATATCACGGCACTGCAGTGCCCCTTGGTGAAACTGTAATTAGGCAACGGTTTTATTTTACTGCTTGTGAGCACTCCCTGACAGCACAGCCACTGGGTGCTTTCCAAACAGCTACAGTTTCAGGTCCCAACCTGAAATCCTCATTTAGAGGAGCACTTTTACTGCTGCAAATCCCTCAAGTACATCTCTGAGGTCCTGGCTCACGCAGGGGGTGCCAGAGCATGGGGCTGGTCTGAGCAGAGTTGGCAAATGCCAGGGTGAGATTCTGTGCTCCACCAGCTTTGTGATGGATGGACAAGACACAGGAGCCGTGCGAGGATGTTAGTGGGTTGAGCAGGCGGGGCGGGGGGGCACTGCCCCAGCAGCAGAAATCCAAGCTCCTGCTGGACCCAGGAGCCATGGCTGCAGAGGTTCAGCATCCAGCAGCATCAGTGCCCATGGGTAAGGGCTGTAGGAAAGGAGGAGCTGCTGAACAGCAAGGCTCTTTTTTGTCAGGGGAGCTATTTTAAACCATCTACTTTGTGGGTAGCCCTTTTGGCTCCCAAGTCTGTCTGAGGCAGAGGCGTAGAAAATGTTGGAGGGCAGAACATCAGAGCAGCACTCCAGGAGGACAAAGACGGTCTGTTTGTGCTGGAGCACAGCCCTTCACAGGACTAAGAGCACACTCACATTTGCTCATCTGAGACTGAGGGAATAAACATATCCAAGGCTTCTGTGACTACCTCAGAGTTCCTGTTACTGAGGCATTTATTTGGGATTTTTCTTCTCCCTACAGCATCAGACACCTCTCTTCTTGCACCATCTCCATGCAAGCAGTGGAAAACTGCGTGGCCATGGAGGACGTCAGCTCACAAGATCCTAATAAAACAGCACTGACCACTCCAAACCACTGCCTTTAGGACTACCCAGATGTTAGACAGATTAGCGGAGTATAAGCATCTAGGAAGAGTTGTTGGCAAGAAGAGAGTCACTAAATCTGATGACCATAGTGACAGGGAGGAGGAAAGCCACTAGCAAAGCAGGGACAGTCTGCAACCCTTGGGACAACGGATAACCCAGTAGTCACAGCAGTTGCCTGGTCTTGGTGAAGCACTGTGGCTCGTGCCACCAGCTGGGCACATAACAGCCCCTGGCCAGGGCCTAGAGGTCTCTCCTGGCTGGGAGCAAGGGCTGGGAAGCTGCAGGGGACAGGCAGACCTGAGCCCCTGGGGGATGAGAGGGCTGCAACCCCACGGCACTGCCCAGGGAGCCCAGTCCTCCTCTCCCAGGGGATGTCCATGCCAGTGGGACATCTGCTTCCCCGTGGCCACACTGGGCACTGTATGCATTGACACAGGGCACGGGGCCTTTACACGTGTTGTAGTCCACCTTCAGCCACAGCTAAGCTCGTGACAAGCTAATTCCCAGCTTTCAAAAGCCTGCCAGACTGCGTTTCTTTCGAGCATTCACTTGTAGCAGTGACTTACATTTCTGGCATACGGGCAATGTGCCTGGCTGTCCCGATAAAATATGTCTATGCCTTCCCATCTTCAGCAGAGACCAAAGGCATTTCCAGCATAAGGCAGAGCTGCAGCAACTTCTGCCTAAACTAACATTTCATTTCCTTGCTACAGCTCACTTCTATTGTCATCACTTTCATGCCTCTAATTAACTTGCATCTGTTTCGTGTTTGAAGTTTATAACACTTGCCCACTTTGGCTACAGTAGTTTATAACCCAATGCTAAACATATGTTTATGTTTACTGCACACTAGCTCTGAATCCTTTGACTTAGCATTGTATCAGTTCATTATGCCATTAATGGAGGGCCTCTGAGTCAGGGCTGAAACCTTCAGTGGCAATAAATCGGGGAATTGTTTGGAGGCAGTTGAAGAGAGGTGGCCAGTGAGGACATGCCTGGCTTGACGTTCAGAGGTGTTGAGCACTCACCACCCACCCTGTAACCACTGAGATTTTTAGCACCTCCAAACATCAAACCACAACAGCTTTCAGCAAAACTGTCATGTGGATCTCAAAGAAGAGACTGAAATCCTGTGCCATCTTGACTCCAGAGGCCCTCAGTGCGTTCTACCTACCTTTAACCTAAGTGCCCATTGACTTTGCATTAGGGCTAACGAGATCTTCAAAAAGAGGGGCTGGGAGGGAGGGGGGTTATATAATGTATCATATTACATACATAACATATAGCATATTGCTAAGTAATACTTAACACCTGCTGTAGCTGCAAGGTAACAGGCTGGTATCCTGGCACCAGCTGAAGTGAATGTTAAGGTCCAGTTGGCCATTCAGACCGGTTTTATTTTCGTTAGCATCAGTGGAGCTACTTCTGTTTTTCATCAGACATGATAAATCATGTCAACATCTGGGTGAAGTAAGCACACCACCTCTTCATAGTCTGAGCCATTAAGGTGATGCCTAGATAAACGTGTCTATTTTTCATACAAATAACAGGATGCTCCTTAGAGCTAATAAGTATTTACTTTCTCCTGCATTGCTATTAGCTCCCTCATTGAGAACTGTAATTAGCATCATTGGTTGTTTGTGTAGTTTGCCTTTTCTTTTTTTTGGGCTATGATTGAGTGAAGCTGCAATGTGCGCTATGTCAATACAGGAAAAGCTATGTTTAATCTCTGCCTTCAGTTTGGACTGATCTACCTGGGAGCTGTACATGAGCTGTTCCTGTGACACAGCACAATACTTCACATGGTGTGCCCAATTTGAAAGGAATAACCATATATTTTTTCATGAATATATAAATACCCTCTCTGCTAATATTTTCACAAAAGACTTGAATTAGCTGCTCCCACTTCTCTCATAGGTTCTTGATGGGCACAGGTGGCCAAATCCTGAGGTTCTTGCTGGAGCAAGTTTCTATCACCAATCCAAAGGGCGGCTGCTATCTGGGGACCCAGAGACAAAAGGACCTTCTGTTTGCTCTCCCCCTGCACAGGCACTGATCTTGAGAAGTGGCTTCACACAGGACATTTTCTGCTAGCGTGTGATCTCATGCTGCCAATTAAAAATGTCACAAGTGTCTTCTTGTTATTGACTACATACAGCGAGGATTAAACAAAACCACAGCCATGACGCATAAGGAAATGCCCACTCACAGAGTCTGAGATGTGGCGATCAGTGTTGTCTTGCTGAAGTCAATGCCACAAAGCTGGTTTGCACCAACAGATATCTGACCAGGCATCTCCAGGACTGTTGTTCTTCCTGCCCAGGAGAAAGCACCAGTTTACATCCATCTACAGTCATCCATTTTTTTTCAGATAGCAAGAGCTACTCAGTAATACAGTCTGTACAGCAAATTGGCCTGGAAAGTAAAATCTTTTGCGCAGCTTTCTTTTTTTTCTGGCTTCCCTACAGTCCCATAGGCATGAGCACACACTGTCAGAGGCACGCTGTAAAGAGTATCTGCTTTCCAAACAGCCTCTGAGGGGAAAAGCCATCCCTCCCCAGGATGAGAGCTGCTGCAAAAGAACCTCAGTACCCTCAGAGTGTGTCAGGAAGGGACACCAGCTCCTTCAGCATCCCCCTGCAGAAAGGGCCATCACTAACACCAGACCAGGCTTCGCCAAGCCAAGGACAATCCAACCCAAAGCAATGAAGCTGGACTGCTTTTTCAGTGAGAAGCAAGGTGGAAGAGAGTCACCCCAGTTTTTGCCACGTCCACTCACATTACTTCCGAACCTATTAGGAATCTGACACAGGGAAAGACTCCATTTCTTTTGTTTCTCTTTTCTCTCATCTTGTTGGACAGGAAATGCCCAGACTCTTCCCTAATTTGGCAGAAATTCAATTCACCTAGTCTCAAACCTTCAGAGCAGAGAAGAATCCATTAAGCTGTTTCCATTTGTCCTAGCAATGAATTGGTATATGGAGACACGAACAAAATAATTTTGAATTATTTTTTCCATTATCTAGTTCTCACTTGGTGCCATTTCCCATTTGCCTAGCCTCACTTCTTTATTCTCCTTGCATCCGGCTCATAGCAATTATCTTGATACCTAGGAAAAGCATTAGGTTTTAAGATCTCAGACTCCATTTTGACAACAGCTTTGCAATCCGGAGACCCTAAGGGGAGAGGATTAAACTTCCAGCTGTTTGCCTTGAGGGGGGCAAAGCAGAGAAATCAGAGAGAGATTTTAAACGATGCTGGTGTGATAACATTGCACACTTACTAGGCAGGGAAGTCTCAGGTAAGATGTATCTGCTTGGGAGTCATCCCAGTCACCAGCTGGAACAGGCTCTTAAAAATTCACTTCATACGCAGCAGACTGGAAAGATTCCTTCCAATCCCTTCCTTCGGAGTGCCTGATTGCCCATGCCATCTGCAGCCACAATTTTTCAGATAGGAGCGAGGAGGTGCCCCAATATTCCATGCAGCTGAAGCACACACTGAAACACCAGCGCAGCATTGCCCAGAGGGAGCAGGGAGATCCCACGGAGGAGCAATCCCATCCCTTGGCACAGGTGAGCACCCCGTGGCACAGCCAGGGCAGGGCGGGCAGTGGGACCACCACATGGTCCCCTGCAGCACCCGAATCCTGGGGACACAGTTCCCGAGGAGCAGGGGTGGAGGAGCCGCTGTGGTCTGTCCCTCACAGCAGGCGCTGGCAGTGACCATTCTGGGGACAGAGCTGAGCGCGGCCGTGACTCATCGGCCTCCGCTCCTCTACCAGTGGCTGGTGACTAATTGTATTTACTCCCAGTCTTAATGTTTTGGGGAGAACAAACATAAACAGGCTTAGCAGTAATTGTTGCTATGTCTCTACTGTTTCCTCCTTTGGCCACGTAGGGGTTTTCCCCCACACACATAGTTTCAGAGCAGCGTTTTTAAGTCTTTTTTCTTACTTTTAAGAAATAGTGTGAATGTTTCTTGGCTGGTAGGAAAAGAAGGAAGGAGTCATTTCTGATTTGGTGCAGACTCTGGGGAAAAGTTTTTGTAACCCGTCTACAGAAGAGGGCTGATCTGCCCTGGGCAGCAAGCACTGGCACAATGCAAAGCACATTGCTTCCTGGTGCCCTGGAGAAGTCACCACTGGCTCTGGAAAGATCAGCTGCAAGGATGGCATCTCTAAGGAGAAGGCCCAGAAACACAGCACCCTTGGAAACAGGTCTCCTGGCAGGAACATCAAGCATCCTGAAGGCTGGTCTGGAGAACCAGCTGCTGTCACACAACCTTCCCTGGAAAGCACCTGTGTTTGTTCGCACGTGTAAGTGCTCTGCACACACTTCTACATATGCAGGTATAATTGCATACAGGTATATTGAGTGGAAACCCGCAGGTCATGTCTGGAATGGGCCTGAAAATTCTCTGAGAGGTGAAGTCTTTACCTGGAGAAGATACAGATTGGCCAGAGGAAACAGGGAGAAGAGCAAAGGATGAGTGTGCAGCCCTCTGGACAGGGCACTCAAATAACTCAGGTTCTATTGAATAAGTTATTAATTATACAAAACCATTACACAATTATAAAATAAATTACATAGTACTGATATATAAATTAATAACATCATTCCAGCCTCAGACAGAAGACTCAGACAAGTTTATTTATAAGTTTCATAAACATATATTTTTATGTACTTTAGAATATGTATAATCCAAAGCTCAGCAAGTAGGACACTTTCCTAAGAGACATGAGACCTTTGGTCAAGCTTTCACTTACACAAGAACCAGAGGACTGTTTAGTGACAGTGACAGTGCCTCAGCAAGGCAACCCAACCCAGCGTGGCCCCAAGGACAGGCTGCCAGCCTCTGCAGCCTGCAGCTAGACATTTAATTCCAGGTTTAAGCTCACCTCTGTGCTCTGCCTGCGCTTTTTCTGTTAAGTTTGTATAGCATCCGTATAGTCTTGATAATGTTATCACACTCTTTACACTTCGCATCACGAGGGCCTTGCTTACTACTGTAACTATTTCCAAGGAAGAAATTAGATTTCATATGCTCTGATCTTCCTTTTGTGCTGAATGCTTCCACTTTGGCCCAAGCAAAAACTCCCAGTGAGTTTCTCTAGCAGGACTCGACTGTCCTGTTCTGAAAGTCAGTGCTTCATGGCAACTGCTCTTCAATTACTGCTATTCTACTGTACCAACTTTCTGGAAAGCTGTTGGGGAAAAAAAATTTTTTAAAAAATCGAGAAAAAAATGGATTTAGTATCTGTAAGTCCAGGTGGGTAGCTTTTACTCAAAGGAGGAAAATGGCTGGTTGTAGAGGAAATCAGTGGGGTAAGAGACAGGAAACTATATTTGCTTATTGTATTTCTGATCCATTTTCACTGAATCATATAGGTAGCCGATCCCTGTACTCTTGTTGTTGGAGGTTTCTATCAAACGGTGCCGGGACAAAAATCCACGGAAAGCACCCCAGCTGTGATTAAGCAGACACCAGGCCGTCCGTCCTGCAGCAGCACTTCCGTCAAGAGCAGGCGACTCAGGAATCCCAATACTGGCAACTACTCACAGATTTGTCATATGGAATGAAATACTCCAGAAACTATTTGCAAGCAAACAGTTCCCAGGGTATTTCATTACTTATTACAAATTCTCAAATTGTTCATGAATTATCAAATATTAATATATAGACAGGGTGCAGTACCAGAAGAGGTCCAGCTGTGTTCAGTGGGCACCCGCTTGGTGCCATACTCAGGACTGGTACATCAAGGTCATCAATTGCCATTTAAAAACAGGAAAAATCATTGAATATTTGGCCATATATTGAAGATTACTGGGCCATTATAATCTGCTTGCTAAGAGGCCAACAGGAGAAAATCGAATGCCTCCCACATGCAAGGAGATACTCTGCAAGTACAAGGAGTTCCTGCAGCCCTTGGGGCGGCGGGTGCACTGGCTCCAGCACCCGGGCAGCCCCAAGGTGGAGCAGACTGTTCTTCTGATACCATGTACATAACACTCCACCCAAGCCTCCCTGTGTAAACAGAAAACAAACTCAAATTATGCCAGTAAAGAGTGGATTACACTGGTCACCAGGAGTGCTTGTGTATGTTCAGCCATAATCTGCGATAAGGTGCTTGCCATAAAATGCCTCCTGGAGGCAGCTCTCCTGGAAGCTGCAAGACGCCAGCAGAACCACCAGCATTTCACCTCACCCAGTGGGGACAGCACAGGAGGGATGGAGGAGAGGGTGGGAGCCACTCGGGACCAGAAGTCCCTGGGGTTAAGGAGGGTCCTTCTCTCTTACAGGACAAAGACAGGAGCATTGATTGCCACCAGCAGATATAAGGGGACGAAGTTCATTTCAAAGAGGTTGACAACCTTTCTACAGACAAAACTGTCCCACAGTCAGTAAAGCACAACAGTAACCAAGGCACAGATAACAGAGTGTATAATGAAGACAGAGATCACAGAATCCCACGACCAATCCATCCTGCAGCAAAAAGCTGCTGTAAAGCAGTTTTGACGTTAGCCTATAAACACAATTAGAAATGTAATGCTTTGGTATAGGATGTTTTTAAGAACAAAGACTTATGGCAAGTTTCATTGGCATTATGATAAATAAAACCAGCCTCAAAGTCTGAGCAGGTCCTAGATTGGGTGCATTTCTTACAAACAAAAAGAAGAATTTGTTTCTATCATCTGCTGATGATGCAGAAAAAAAGTGTTGTCAGCTTCTGATAGAACAGCTACAGGAAAAATCACTTCCAAGAGAGCCGGGCCTATACACTTTATTTGTGAAGAGGCAGACCCAGCGCTTGGAGCCGCCCTGTCCCGAGGTGAGGCTGCTGGTCGGTGGAGGCTGGCAGGGGCCGGTTCTGCTCACCCACCCCGCAGCCCATGGTGGGGGGACCGCGCTCCTGCCCTCCCTCCCACCGGCCAGCAGGCGGGTACAACTGGGTTTGGAGAAACGTGGTTGTGGCCGTCCCTTACAGTCCCCCTAGGGAAAAAAAAAAAAATCAAATAAGGGAAAGGTTATTGCAGACTGATAACAGCCAGGGAGGCTGGGAACGGTACCTGTTGCCAGGGAGAGTTTGCTCCGGCGCGGGTTGGGGCCCCTGTGCCGCTGGCCCCGCAGGGAGAGGTCGGGGAAAGGCATCCAGGGGAGGGGGAGCTGGTGGGGAGCACCCCCACTCCATGGGGGCTGAGGAGAGATCGCAGGCAGCCAGGCCAGGGGCCCAGGTGGTCAGGGAGTGAGGCTCAGGGCGGGGGTTTTGTGGTAAAAACCATTGCATGCATTCATGGGATTAAAACTTTTGTCGTCATGCACGTGTGCGAAGGAGGTGAATTACGGCTGAACGCACAGCTTTGGGCACTTAGTAGCTTTTGAGAGCTGCTTTTTTTACAGGCTTAGCAATCACGTTGCAATTTCTTGCATGCAAAATAATAAAAGGCCGTAGGTGATGGAAAATTTTTGCAGAGAGAAATGGAAAAGAGCAATCTAGCCAGCAGCGAGATCGCTGCGGAAGCATCTGCGCTTCTGCCCTTGCTGCTTTATGCTGCTCTCGCTTGTGCCATGAGCACACTCGGGAGAGAGCACAGGGCTGGAGAGGTGGGTGGGAGGGTGAAAACGTGTCACCCCACCAGCTGAAAACCAGTCACATAAAACCGCAGCTGGGACTGGGGCTCATGTGCCGGTGAGGTGCTCATAAGCACAGGGCTGGGATGGTATGGATTTACTGAGGAACATTACTTTGGGTTTGGGAAGCTAAACCAGGTATGACTTCAAAACTTTTAAAACACCCCCCTCCTGAGCGCAGTCTCACCATACAGCAGACCAAGCCTGGCACCCTGGCAGCACAGCCCCCGTTTCCCTCACACTGTTGGAGTGCTTCTCCCCACACCACCCGCGGGAAGAACCGGCTGCAGCCCAAGACAAGGCTCCTGAGCCAGGTGACATTAATACATACATACATTAATACATTAATACATATCCATGCCAGCTTGCACCCCAAATCTTGCCCAGTGTGGCCCTTCGCTCCCCCATCGCCAGGGCAGCCAGGCCACTGCTGTGGGGAAAACACCAACCCAACGGCCACTAGTAGTGCGATTGAACACCAGCTTTGTGGCATTAACTCTCAGCTCCCCTCACCAGGCTTTAACAAAGCAAACGCCATGGCAGGAGGGACCTCCCTGGAGCCGGCTGCAGGACCCCAGCAACAGTCCCACTGCAACTGCAGGTGCCCAGCATGGAGTTCAGCAAAACCCCGCCAGCCACAGTGACAAAACTCCCCCTGGGACCAGAGTGAATTATGCACATCCCTAAGTATTTGCAGGATAGAGGCCTTAGTTCACTGGGTTAAAATACCAGAGCAATATAAAACACCTCTGCCTCTGGAACGCACTGCACTTCATAAAAGTGCTGGGGACCCTGCTGGAGCTAAGCCATTGTTGATAGCCATAAAAAATTGGTCAATAAATCTTCTTCCACTGATGAAACAGCTACTTCACAGCCAGAACTAAACAAATTGAGCATTTCAAAGCAACCTGCTTGACACAAGCCCTGATTTGCACACCAATACAAGCATCCCCACTGTCCAGCCTGGGCAGGCCCCTGAGTCCGCACTGTTCCTCCCTCCCCGCTGTCACAGCCAAGTGCCAGGAGGAGATTTACTGCGTCAATATTTTCCTCCCAAGTGACAGGAAGGGATTTACCTCTACAACCCACAGGCTGTTCGGGTGAAATGATCCTAAAAGCAGAGACCAGTCTGGTGCACAGTGGCCATGCTGGCTACCCCCACCAGCACAGCCCGGGTGATGGTCCCCCGCTATCCGGAGCCTCTGCCACAGACAGATGCTAAAAGTTCATCGTGATGCCACTTCTAAGGTTTTTGGGTTGCTCTCCTTCTAAAAATTGAACTGCAATTAAAAGAAAGGCAAGGGTTCATCCATCTGCTGCTCCAGAGACACTATCCTGAAAGTTTAACCTAATAGGTAGAAAAGCAATTAAAGAAGAGGTTCTGTTCTTAACAAGCTGTCTTAAGTCAGTATTTTCTAAACACAGCTGATAGCCAAGGGGAGGGAAATAAAACATTTCCCTAGCTTTCCCCAGCTGCACGGCCATTGGTGTATTATAATGGTGTGATAACTAGAAAGAGAAAATATTTTAACATTCCAGTTTTAATTAAAACTTCTTAAAAAATAAAGTGCCAATGTCTTTTTTTTATGAAGTCAGGGCTGACTTGTTTTCTTGCCTCCCACCTACAGCGAAGAGAACAGGGCTGGGCTGTGGGGCAGGACCTGCTTCCAGGCAGAAATAGTCAGTGAAAAGTTGCATCTAAATATTGGTGTTTCAATGGGACTCACTATTTGCTTGACTGGATGTTATATATTTGCATAGAGAATTGCATTGGGGAAGAAAAAACACATTTTTAGGCCCTTTTAGCAGCAATGGATGACTTGGAAACAGCGATGAGCAAATCCTAAATTTTTGAAAGCCATTTTATTTAGGGCTCAGATTTCCTGATAACTTGTTAGGATTTGGGTTTGTGAGACAGGTGTTTGGCATTTCTAACTCCCTGCTCCCTTTAGGAGACATCAAACTGAGCATTAAACTCCTACAGTCTCAAAAGTTCAAGTCAAGGTGGTTTTTGTTTTGCTTTTCCCCCTGAAGGTCAGTTCAGGATTGAATCCTTTTGTCAAGGTTGGCTGGAGAGCAGAAGGCTTTGTTAATCTGCAGGCACTGTGGCTCCCTCCTGGCTTCCTTCCCTTGCAGTTTGTTTTACTTCAGGATTCACCCCCTGGGATTGTAAAGGCTGCAGACAAGGGTTAGAGGTGAAACAAAGAAAACGACGTTGGTTGTTTATTTAGAAGGAGCCAGAATTCATAATGTTGGAGACACTGGGCCCCTCCCAAGAGATAACTGTGATTTTACAGCGCCTCTCCACAACTTATTTTCTTTTTTTTTTCCAGAAATAAAATACAGTGATGGATCGAAAATACCATTTCCCCGAGTAACTCCTAGAACCAAAACAAGAAAGAGTTTTTTTCCTGCAAAGTGACCAGCCACTGGAACAAAGCAAACATGTTTCCATTGATCTCCACCCGGGAAAGCATCTGAAAAAAAATCAAGACAATTTTGCCTCCTTCAGAGACCTCCTTGTATTCACTCAACTTGTGCCCTATTATGGAGGTCTTTGTTTGACCCTAGATCTTTTTTCCTTGGGAGGCAATCTTCTTAGCCCCTTCATTTTCAATGAGAAGGCCAAATTTTGCTTCCATTTATCTGCTGTGGAACCCCACTGATGGGTAGCTAACAGGCTCATCCCATCCCACGCAGGCAGCCTGGTGATGTATCTCCCGTGTTCATACCTCGTTTTAATGATCACAACAGCAGCAAGGGAAGGTGCAGATGCAGCCATCACACATAAGGAAAAGCCTTGCTCTTTCTCCAGGCGTTTCTGGGTGTTTGCCCTCCAGGGTAGCATCCGCTTGCAATGAGATTGCTGGATTTACCACAGAGCAAGGTGGTTGTACAACAAAAACTGGATTCCAAGGTCCTGATAAGAGAAGGTAAGCTGTCCTGTGAGCAGAGCCTGGCCAGTCACCCGACCACTAATCCAGGGTGAATCTGCTGGCGTCAGTGGCTTTATGCTAAATACACACTGGGTAAAAAATGAGAGTCACAGCTCAGGCAGCCCAGCTCCAGCACTGCTACCAGCAGCGGCTGCTTACTTTCAAGCTCTCTGCACAGCCTGTAATCACCCAATATTGAAACCAGATTTACAAGCTCTTTAGAGGAGAAGTTTGTGATTTCCAAAGCAGACGCATTTGGTATTTCAGAAAAAGGTCAAGCCCCCTGTGGAGTAAGGGAGTTTTAATAGAATCAGTTCAGCAGGAGTTAAGAGGAGACATACCAACCCAGCGGCTCTCAAAGCCAGGAGGAGCAGAGACATAAGAAAAGCCACAACCATCATTGTTTTGAGGAAGGAATCGGGGAAAGAGAGAGGCACGGGTACACGAAATTACATCTTGGATGTTCGATTTCAGTTATTCCAATCCAAAAGATTTTTTTCAGTTAGAAATAGAGAGGGTTGTCCTTCTTACGCTCCAGGGCTTAGAGCGGTTTCAAAGAAAGGAGTGTTTGTTTTTGTCTGCAGGGGAAACCTGAGAGTGAGTAGCACAATGACAAATCCAGGCTCCTAAGTCAAATGCACTTTAAAAGGATAGCCATCCCTTACCGTCTCACCTTCTCACCTCTCCAGCCTCCGGCCAGGCTCTTCAGCTGTGTTTGTTCCCTGCCTTGCTAGGTCACATGCAGTGAGTGTCTGGGACTGCCTTGTTCCACGCTGGTATGGCACCCAGCAGCCAGGAAGCCCATGGAATATCACTAAGGTTACTCCCTGTTGCAGGAACACAAGTTTTCTAAAAAGTGTAATGGGCCGCTGGCGTTGCTGAGATCTGCAGGTAACACAAGCAGCCACTACAGAAATACTTACTAGCGGTGCAGGCGGCTACAGCTCTGACACCCTCTGAACTCTGCAGTCAGTAGTTTCAGTGAAAAGATTTGGGGCTTATTCCTTAACTTGCACGGCTGCTGCCAGACGCTAGAGCTCATAACATAGATTCCTGAATATATGGGCTTTAAAATAAACTGGAAATCCAGATTTCATCCCAGAAACTTCCAGACCATATCAGCTACCATACCTAAACTATATGTACTGTGCCAGAAGAGAGCAGTTGTTAACGCCAGCCAGTGGCGATTCGGCAGCCCAGCTCCCAGAACTGCAGGGGAAGGCAAACAATCTCTTTTCTTCTTTAAAGCATCTCCACAGCAAGGGGCCAATTAGAGCATCCTGGTCTTACTAGCCTTTTAGTGGCAAGCATAAATAGGCCCTTATGTATTCAAATCAGCAGCAAATGAGTGGTGAAGGTCACAGGATGCTTGAATGACTATTATGTGCTCCCTCAGATTTCTGGAGAAAACACTTGAAAGGTTTAGCCATCAGATCTTCTATTAATAACTTGTCTAGTCATCATAACTACTGGTGCAGCTGCATCTGACAGACGGTATTTCAGGTTTGTCTCTTTCAGCACCAAGCTCCCAGCCAGCCATTCCCAAAAATAATACACTTGGCAGAGCAGACTACTGCCCTAGACTTTAGACTTTCACATCAGTGCAAAGGAAGGGCAGAGCTCTTCTAGGAAAGCAGCACTTGAAAGGTCAGCCAGAAGACCACAGGCCAGATTCCAGCAGCAGTTGCAGCCATGCAATTCCTTAAACTTCAGCAGCAGAAAAAGGTAGAAATCAGGGAACCTAGTTCTCTGCATTGAAAGCAACTCTCCAGGCACTCTAAGGAAGAAGAGGCAGCAGCTTGAGGTATGTAGATGAAACTAATCCTTCTAAACTACACTTTAATATTGCAAACATGGGCATTCCCAAGGCTCTCACTGCACCCATCAGGCATTGAGCATTTTACAGTATGGGTGAGTTTGCAATATCAATGCCCATTTGGCACGGCCAGGTGACCAGCTTATCTCCAGCAAGCCTACCACGTGATGCAAGTGAGCTTTCAGGAACGCTGGCTCACCTAGCGGGGCAAGCTTCCCTTGCAGTCCTCCGCATTTCAGGCTGCGTATCCCAGAGCAACCCTCCATGGTAAGCAGGATGCAAGGTCAGGCTGCTGCTGAAGGTGGTTGTAGCCCTGCCTGTGCTATCCCCTTTTCACTGAGGGCTCAACTTTACAGCCAGGACAGGAAGCAGAAGCATTTCTATAGGTATTTAAACACAGATGAATACCAGACTCTCACCAAGTTTTATCTCCTGCAGCAGCATTTTGAACCCTTCTTTCACCATGGTGTGGCATCTGCCTTTTAAGCAAGTCTACTTTAACTACTGCAACAACACTTAATGAAGCAAGAAAAATAAATACAACATGCTCCTTGGATAATCCAGAGGTTTTGTTTGTTTGTAGCAACTAGGCAATGCATAAATGAAATGATCAAGCAAAGCCAACTAGCTGAAGGAGTAAGAAACAACCAAGTGCACAAATACTGGCAGGGAAGAAGAGCCACCTATGCAAGAATAGCATAAAGGAAGAGCCAGAGATTAAAGCGAATACACTGTTGATTCTTCAGTCCCACACAAAAGTAGCAGCATGTGATACTGAGTTACACTACAAAAGAGCAAGGCAGATGTTTTCCACTGTGCCCAGAGGGGTTATCAGAAAAAGAAAAAAAAAAATACAGAACAGAATAGGCTTTGTGGTTTTGGGGTTTCCCTCCCCTTCCACCCCCACAAAAATTTTGAGCAAAAAGTACAAAAGGAAAAAAAAAGATCACAAGGTTTGCGAGACAAGGGAGGAAAACCATCTACAAAGAATTAGGAGACACTTTCTGATGTGTTTTGCACAGAGAAAGGAAGCACTTCATCAACAGAGGGGAAGAAATAGTTATCATACAAAGCTGCAAAAGAATTCGCTCAGGTTATGAGCAAAATGCTATAACCAAGAAGTGAGGATGTGGGTTCACTGCTACTTGAAGTACTAAACAGTAAAGCTGCCACCTTTGCTCTGGAATAACAGATTAATTTCCCCTCACAGAACAGGTAAACAGACTCTCGTTTTCAGACTCTAATTGTTACGCATGACCTTACCATGCATACCACTCTGATTTGTTTCCTGCCATGTCCCCCCATTTTTTTTTCCAAAAAAGTCACAAGCAAGTTTCAGACAAAATATATATATTTAAAAAAATCTTTACAGTAAGTCAGGAAACATAGGAGCTTGCATACAGTTTATTATAATAACTCAGTTCTCAGCTCCCTACAGTTCAGATAACCCTGGTGACAGTGTTTACAACTTCTAATTTTTGCTTTCATAACCTTAAAGCAAACAATACATTTGAGTGTATTTTACTCTGTGCAAATAAGACAACTTTTGGAATCCTTCAGAAGAAATATCCAAGATTCTGTTTGCAGAGGTCCTTTGTTTCTCAAAGATGATTTATGAGAGTTTTTAAGATAAAGTGCTCCTGTCCAGCAGAACCCAAAGGCCTTCAAGAGTTCAGAGAGTAAGTTTAGCTCAGATTAAAAAATAATTGGTCATACAAATTCCAGCTTCCCATGTCCGCTGTACATTCCCCAGTGGACTAGCGAAAGAATTTTATCATTGCTGAGGTCTGAATGTCTCATTTTATCACAGGTCATGCAGCAGTTCTCGTGACCAGTCACAGGCACCATGCATTCCAAGTCCAATTTTGCCACCTGCCCTTTTTTCGAATGATGTCCATGAAAACTATAGTGCAAACGGGAAAGCATTTGCTGTCGTTGATCTTGCAGTCTCTTATTTTCACTCCTGAGCATTCGCAAGGCCAACATGATAAGGAGCACCAAGATTAGCCCACCAGCTATAGGAACAGCAATTACAGCTGCCCTGAACCACAACTCTTTTGAAGAGGTCAATTCCTGCACCTTGGTGATGAGATTCCTGCTGCTGTCATGTTGGTATCTGCTCCCTTGTCCTGTGAAGGGTAAAGATGTGAAGCTTATTTCAGTATCAAGAACTGGTTTATATAGAAGTACCTCCCTTAAACACCACACTGATAAGTTTAAGGAGACACAGCTACACGCTCTGCAGTATCTACAGTAAATACTCCTCTAAATGAGTTTCTAAGGTTGTTTATAACATGGAAATTATTACCCTGATAGTTGATTTAAATAGGAACGCCCCTGCCATTGCTTCTCAGAAGCAATGTCAAATTGGTAAGACAGACCTCTAATATCAATGCAGACAAAAAAAAGCTACTTAGCTGAGATGTTCCACTGCATCCAGCCACCCACTTCTCCCACTGGTGTCTCTGCTGACATTAACTACTAAATCAATAGCAGAGATACAAGTTTGGGGTTTTTTTTCACTGTCACCAGCCTGATGGCCAGAAGAGATATTTCCCCAAAGCTTTCTTGCCCTACCTGAAGTATCACCTCTGGAAGGAGATAAAACATCATGTAGTCCTCTGTAATTGCACATATCTTCATGACAGCATTCCAATGTGGACACGGCAGTGGTGCCAGAGTGGTTTTGTGCTTGTTTGGCTTGGCAGATATCAGCTGTGCTTGCAATAGAGTCCAAGCAGCCATGAGTAAGTGGAGAATGTGTATTCTGAGGATCAAGCAGTCTGGAGAAGCAGGCACTAAGCTCAGATTTGCACATATAGCCAGTTGCGACACAGTGTGCAGCATCACAGTAGCATCTGATTTCACCTAAAAAATAAAAATCGCGTAAGAAAGGTGAGAATTTGGTCCTTTAAGGACACCACACTATGTACTCTTATTAGCCACGAGCATTGCACAACCAAACTCAGTGCTGCTTTTTAGGTACTCCTCTAGACTGTAAATCCAGGAGAGCAGCGGTTGTCTCCTTCCCATCCCTATACAGTGCCTACCTACTTGTAACCTTAATCCCTGCAAATGCCTTGAGGCACCTGTTTTAATTACTAGTACTATAGCACTTTGAATTAAAGCAAGAACCTTTCATTGAAACAGGGGTACGGGGAGGGCAAGCAAGGAAGGTCACAGCAGCTTTTTTTCCAAGGTAAATAACTAACAAGACCATTTTATAGCTACTTCCAGTCGCTGTCAGCAGTTGCATTAAACCACATTTAAAATGAAATCCCAGCTTTAAAAGCAATACACACCTTTCATACTATAAGGAAGTTGCTTCTGCGTTTTAAACCATTACTACAGGAACAACATTCTACTTTCATATAGGTAACACTTATTTTAACTGAGCCTAAGCACACAACAAAAATACTAGGCTTAAATATTTGATTGACAAACAAACAAAAAATCTGAACTGCTGAATTCTTTATTACCTCTCAATACTGTGCCAAAATTTAAAAGGTTTAACTAACACCTTATAAAGCTATTAGCTAGAACCATTACCATCCCAGTCAGGAAGGTTTTTACTGTGTAAAACTGGGCAACTATTTGTAATTTCTACAGAAAGAGAGAAGTTCTTTAGTAGCCATTCATGTAAAAAGGACTTTTAATCACTATTACAGAACAGTACAGTTTATAGTTAATATTTTTGCCAGAGTCAATGTCTCTCAACTCAAATGTGAAGCTATTAAATGGGGTGAAATTGTGAGGCTAAAAGCTCCCCATTGCCCCTCCCCAGTTCTGCATGCAATCCAACATGCGGTCAAAAGGGGAAAACACTTAAACTGAAAATCCTCTACCAGCTCTATGAAAAAATCTCTTAGGAAACCTCAAAAATTTCTGAAGGAAGCGATAAAAAAGTTCCCTTCATAAAACTCTTCATTCTGTGCTCTCCAAACTACTCTGGTACAATTTATAAACAACCTGTGCTGTATGGAAAAATTACTTTCAAGCAAGTTGCAACTCAAACATAATTCAATGTGCCATCGATCCAGGGTTTAGGAGGAAGCCAGACTCTGGAGCCATTCTCAGAAGAATGGACTTAAAACTACTTCTAATGTGCCTGGTGTACTTGCCAACATAGTGGCACCAAGGCTTTCAAAGTCAACTGAATTGTCAGACATCATCCTACAGTTTACATTCAAAAAAAAAAAAAAAAAAAAAAAAAAAAAAAAAAAACAAAATACAAACATACCCCAAAAAAAAAAAAAAAAAAAAAAAAAAAAAAAAAAAAAAAAAAAAAAAAAAAAAAAAAAAAAAAAAAAAAAAAAAAAAAAAAAAAAAAAAAAAAAAAAAAAAAAAAAAAAAAAAAAAAAAAAAAAAAAAATCAATCTACAGGCTTGCCTACTGCCACCCATTCTTACAATGCTTCCTCCCACCCCATACCTAAATGTTACAAATTGTCCCAACCAAGTTAGCTTCCCCTCTTCAGCCTACCTTAATACTTTCCCCAAAATGCTACTGCAGGCTCCAAGCCTTTAAGTTCCTGCTGCTCTTTAATAACTCTGCTTAATAGAAGCCAAATGACGAAGTGTCTCACTGTCTCCAGTCCAATTCCCTTGGGCTTTTAGACCAAGTAACCTAATTTTTCGTTAATTCGCACACATTGTCATCCAGCATGCTATGGAAAAAAAGACTCAATAAATTTCTAAGCATTCTATGTGAGGTCTTTCCCTAGCCTCTCTGAATAATACAATTTTCATCAGTTTCTCACTGTATGAGAGTTAAAAATGAGATGCAAACAAGGAACACCACCAGAGCTGACAGTCCTTCCATGAGATTCTGCACAGCTCGGCAAGAAAGTGAAACAATACACATACTTCCATTTTAACTGTTTATACAACCCCACTTAAAATGCTACATTTTATTGACCTAAGACAGTCTTACAAACAAAATCTGACAGGCTAGTCATCAGGTTAATTCAATTGCATTTTAATTAAAGCCACATTTTCGGTGAAACAGAATGAACTCTGTATTACTGTATTAAAACAGTGTTTCTGTCATTTCATAAAGTTTCTTCCTGTGCTATGCAAAAGGCCAGAAAGGGTATTTAGTATTTTGAAACAGTGAACAATGCACTTCTGTTCCCTCCTCTTTCTTGTTACTGTATGTAGCTATTAAAGAAAAATGTCTGCTTTTAGTCAAGATGGCTACAGGAGAGACTGCAGGCTCCTCTCAAACCTTTTGAAGTCAACAGCAGCCAGAAGTCTGTGATCCCCTAATTATATCATTATCAGCCACATAGTTTCAGTATCTGCGACTTCACATCACTCAGTCACTCCCTGTTCTGCCCGTTTTGATGGGGCCAGCAGGCTCCCCCCTGCACGCTGCAAGGGCTGTTATTTAGGGTTAATTACAGCCTGCCTCCCAAAATAAATAAATACCGTCGCACATCACCGCGGCGCTAACTTGTCCTTTAACCCCGTCCCCGGAGCACGGCGATCCCGGCCGGCCCCAGGGCCGCCTGTGCCCGGAGGGACGGAGGGCGCTCCGCGGGCGGCTGACAGGGCAGCGCGCTCGGACTGGCTGACACCGGCGGCCAGGTGGGACGGGATGGCCGGGCCGGCGCGGCCCCCGCCAACAAAGGCTCGGCGAGGGGCTCCTGAGGCAGCGCGGGCCCCGCCGCGACCCGCGCCCGCCGGCCCCGCTGACCCCGCCGCCCGAACGGCTCCTCCGGGCCCGGCCGCCCTCAGGCCCCGCGCCCTCTTTCCCTCAGGCACCAGGTCCCCTCGGGCGCCCGGTTTCCCCAGGCGCGGCTCCCCCGAGGCGCCGGCTCCCCCTCAGTCTCCCCCGGCCCCAGGTCCCCCGCCGCGGCCTCACCTCTGGTGAGCAGGACGGCCATGGCGCACAGCTCCAGTTGCAGCCAGATGAAGATGTAGCTGGAATGGCGATCCATTTACCCGCCCGCCCGCCCCACGGCGCGACGCCGCTCACCACAGCCCGCAGCGCAGGCACGGCCGAGCCGCCGCCCGCCCCTGCCCCGGCGGAGCACTGAGGAGCCGCTCGCCCGCGGGCAGAGCCGTGGCGCGGCCACCGCTGCGGCGGGCAGGGCGGACGGCCGTGGCTCTCTGCCTTCCCCTCTCTGCTCCGGGCGGCGGGTCTGTCCCCAGCAGCAGCACGAAGCCCTCCCCAGCCCGGCAGCGCTGCCTCACTGACACGGCGCCGGCGCCCCCGCTCAATAAATACCGCCGGCCCCGGCGCGGGCCCGCCCGCCCCGCCCCATTGGCTGTGCCGCTCGGAGCAGCGCGGGGCGCGCCGCGGGCNCGCCCGCGGCGCCCCCGGGCGGCTCCGGCTCCGGGTGCTCCGGCTGTTAACCCCGCTTAATTCAATAATGGGCACTAAGTGCAGGTCCCCGGCCCCGGACTCCCCGGGGCTCTGCACAGATAGCGATCGCTGGCGGCGCGGAGCGGCCTGACTCGCTGTAGTGGTCTGGGGGCTCTCCGGGGGCGCCAGGGTGAGCTCCGCCGACATCCCTCGAAATCACCCCCTTACGGAGGCGGCAGCGCCGAGTTTCATAAGCAAATGCAGCGGCTCTGGCTGCGAGCTTGGCGGAGCCGTGTTTAATGAATAAACAGCAGTACAAACCCCTCTCTGCAGGATGAAAGGCAGAGTTAAAGGGAGAGGCGGCCGAACCCTCCCCGTCTGCGCTCGCCACCCCCCGCTCCCGGCGCTGCCACCGGCCCCTCGGCGCGGCCCCGCTGCCAGCCCTGCCCCGGCTCCTCCGCCCCGGCGCTCCAGGCTATGCGAGGATGCAAAAGTGTTGCAACACGCGGGATGCCAGAAGTTTCACTGCAGCCAGGTTTTGTGGGGTTTTTGTTGTTGTTGTTGTTTGTTTGTTTTCCAAGCTTATGAAAAACCTGTGTTTGGGCTTGATGCGGCGTGGAGGTAACAGCAACCCGGCTGAAAGCAGAGTGCGGCTGTGGTCTGCAGCCCCCTGGGTCCACAGCACCCGCGCAGCCTGGGGTGGACCGTGCAGCTTGGGGGGCTTCTGCGCCTCCCCGGGATCTTCCAAACTGATGTCATGTTCGTGGTGAGACAGCAGACCCGTGGTCAGAGCCGTCAGCAAATACACCGTGCGGTAACGCTACTGTCCTTGCGCGGTGTCCTTTTGAATACCAGCTTTGAGTTCACTTGGATGGAAGTATGAGGTGATGTTCCACCACCGGTCTCTGACACAGCTCCTGTGGGTCATGTTTAGCTTGGACAGTTTTCCTTCACGTGTTGGTCCTGAAAACAATGTGCCCCATAGTTAGAATTTCTTTGCTAACTTAGTTTTCTCCTTTCTTTTCTCGTTACATTTTATAAGCCTTATTTTCTGCCGCATTTGCACGCTGGCTGTTTCCCATTTATGGGCAAAATGCTTTAAATATTTGAGTCCACAGCTAGTATTAAAGCTGCTGGATGATGTGTAGATAAGAAGTTAATTGCAAAAATGACTTTAGAATTTTATTGGGGATGTTTTGTGAGTCTTTAAAGTCATTTTCAGTTCAGGACATAATACCTTGTGACAGAGACATTCCTCCCCTGAAAGAGAAAGGAGGAAATATGAAATCTGAGATTGAGATAACCCCAGTTTACTTTGGCAGAGAGGAACAGATCTCAAGCTAATTAGTGCTGATGCCATCACGCGTTATAATGGTTTTTACTGCAAGTCTTGCCATTTGCATATGTATAACACAGATACACGTGTGCTGCACCGCAGCCTTTACACTTATGTTATACATATTTGCACTCCACCACAAAGTAATTTTCTAATTCTTGTTTCTGTTTAGAAATTATAAAAACGGTGAGATCAGCCAAGCCATATCTCCCACTCTGGCACCAGCTATCAGACACTCATTTGCAAACATACGAAAATATCATTCATTATAACTTAGAATCATTACAGCAGCATGCACAATTCTGTTTCTTCTGTTCCTACCACTGGTGACAGGCGCATTTAGCAGATCTCATTTGTTACATGCGATACCGACAGACTGGAAATGGCTTTTATTCGTGGAGCCACATTACTGCACTAAGTAACATGAGAGACTCTCTGAATATTATAAACATCCTGGCCAAGGGAACATGAGCAGACTAACCAGAAGGCAATGTGCTTGAGATCAGTTTTGAGCAGCATATTTCATTGACAGCTGTCAAGTTTGAATTGTGAGCTACAATTTACTGTAAAAATATGCTTATTCTGTGTGCTACAGGCATGCTTGAAGTGCCACAAGTGATGGAGGGGCAGCAGGGCTCACTCCCCAGCCCTGGTTCCCCGCAAAGCAACTAATTTGAAGACCCTTTGGGGAACCTGTGGATCAAGCCGGGGTGTCAGAAGCGTTTGACTGACTTACCATGCCTCCTCTCTCGCTGGTAGTTTGCTCAGGGAGCTGTGCAAGGATTGGGGGGGGTCCTCTGACAGACCATAACATAAACAAAATAATTCAGCTTCTGCAGTGCTAATTTGCTTTTGTTTTAGAGGCAAGAGCAAACAGGACCAGATTGGCCTTGCAAAAGGGACAGGAGACAGACCCAGCACAAAGCAATAATAACAACATGTTCTGCAACCAGAAGGAATGTGGGATAATGACTACAAGGAACCATCAAGGAAAGCGTCAGGAGCCTGAGGCCGCATGACGTGTCTCCAGCAGCCATGGGAGAGCAGCCTGGAGCCTCCACTTGAATGGACTACACAGCCCCACAGAGCACAGGGCTGCTCCCTCCCACCAGATACGGTGAAGTCCTTTGAAGCCAACTCAAATGAAGGACCTGGTTGCAAAATCAGCCTCTGGGCACTTCAGGGAAAGGGACTGCTTTGGGAAGCATCTCACAGGAACACATTCCTCTCTGCCTCAGCTCAAAACTGTGTCACAGATGCAAAATTTTACCTTTAAGAAGATGAAGTTCCCAACCAAAAGAAGAGATGCATCCAAAGAGGCTCTGCAGGCCATCCAAATGCTGGTTTGGTTCTTTTATTTCACAAGCCAATAGTTGCAGTGCCAAAGCTTCTGCCAGGAGTACTTAAGAACTAAGGAGTCCTTCTTAAAGACCAATTCAAACAAGCATCCGAGGTCCTGAACTATTCCAGACCAGGACTTCTCCTATCAGACAAGCAGCTGCACAGCAGAGGTCCTGCTTTTCCCTACAATCCCATTCAAGAAAAGGCTCACTCTTTGCCACCAGGAGCATGTGAGCAGTGCAGCCATGCACAAGTCTACCTCCCAATGTCAGCTGGTGAAATCCCTCCAATGAAACCCCAAACTACATCCACCACCTTCCTCAGAAGCTCCATGTGCTTGAGAACCCAGTGCAGGCGTGAGAGGATGACTGGCATGAGGGGTTTAGGTCTTTCCTAGATCAAGGAGGAAAATAAGACAAGCCAAGACAGAGGCCAGCCTAGCGGCACTTTCTGAGTACAACTCAATGAGAGAAAAGCGCCTCTCTGACTCTGCAGAAAAAAAAAGAAAAAAAAAAATCAACCTCCTTTCTTTCTATTACTTCTTTCATATACTCCCTGTCACATGAATTGGCAACAACACCTGTCCCTGCTGCTCCTGTCTACCATGTGTGTGCCACCAGCAGCAGCGTGCCTGCAAAACTGACTAAACAGAGTTGAAACCTCAGCCTGCAGGTGCCCCTGATTTAAGCAGCTAGCCCTGGAAAAATGGTTTGCAGTGGAAAGTAATTCCTTCATCTGGCAGCTTTAAACATTACGATGAATTCCTCACCCTCCATAAACTTTTCTGGCATGCTGGTAACTCAACACCATTTCCCCCAAATGTTTGGATGTAACCCCACAGTTTACCTCTACCAACAACCATGTTAATACAGTATCTCTGCCTGCTTGAACCCTTCCACCAACCTCCTCCCCCATTGAAAAAAAGAAAAAAGAAAAAAAAAAGGATAAGAACTGCAGTTTGGGAATCCATCCAGGTTCACCTCTATAGTCAGGGCATCACAGCAGCCCTGTCCTGGGGAAACTCACATTCCTTGGGGAGCTGAGGATTTGCATACTGCTGGATTTACATGTGCACGCTGGCATTTGCCAGTACTGCCAAATCAGATGCTGATTTCACTAGCAAGGACAGGTTAGTACTGCTACACTGCAGTCATTTCAAATTGGTGTCAGAAGCAACGTTCATGCACCACATCTATTCTTTTTTGCACCTTGCAATTATGATTCATCTGGGAACTTCTCATTTGGAAATTATATGCAGTTAAAAGCATTGGGACTGTTTAAAGCTTCTTTGGAGCAGTATTAATCAGAGTAGTATTTTTTTTTCTTGTTAACTGCTCAACACTAGCCAACAAACAACTTTCTTTTCCCAGTTATTTTGCTAGCATTTTGGATATGATACACACAAGCTAATTCTACTGAATTACCTTTATTTATGCTGATTATTGCCTTTAAAAAAATAATTAAGGCTTAAGCTAGCATAGCTATGCTCAACATAAAGCCCAGGGGCAGGGAACGTAATATGACTCGATGCAATTTCTTTGGCTTCCCACTTCTGGGGTTGGCCATGGATTTATTGAATCAAGTAGCCAGTTCAGGAGCTAAGACTACGCAGAGCCCAAAACCTGGCTCCTTGGTCAGCCGCTCCCCTGTGACAGACAGGTGAATAACTCCCGGGGGATACCGGGGCAGTTCACAGGGGTGGATGGAGACCTGCACTCCTGCTCACTTTCAGCAGCAATTAGCATGTCCCCAGTGAAACTCGGTTACCTGCAAATTGGAGGAGGGGAGCTGTGTTCCAGAAATGTTCAGTGATACCTGTTCACATCAAATAAAAAGGAAACGGTTAGTCTGCTTAGCAGCATCCACCTCTCCATGCACATGTCGTGTATCATCCAGGTGGCATCGATTTGCATCCCCCCAGATACAGGACATGATAAAGACACACTTTTTAAGTGGCCCAGAAAGTGAAGCGTTTCCTGCCATGCTCATCAGCTTACTTTTTTAAATTTAAAACTAATCTTCTCTCCCCCACCCCCGAAACTGCACTCCTACTCCTCCCAATCAATAGGACGATTTGCGTTTATCCTCCTGGAGGCATTGCTGCTAGGACCGGGGCCAGAGCGATCCAATCGATAGGGGGAAGCTGGAGCAAGGCTGGAAAAGAAGCAGCAGAGAGATTCCCCCAGGGAGAAATGCAAAACACTGGAGAGAGGCAACAATTATTGTAATTGAAGGTAATGAGGCCGAGGCGCCAGCTCCAGCTCTGCTTAACATCATTCAATACAAAGTGAAACACAGATGGAGACAGCCCAGCCCGGCTGGCCCTGCCCGCAGCCGGCAGCGAGCCCTGCCTGCAGCCCAGCCCTGCCTGCAGCCCAGCCCTGCCTGCAGCCGGCAGCGAGCCCTGCCTCTCCTCTCCCGGCTGCAGCCCCCTCGGTGCAGCCTCCGCCTGCTGCAGCAGGGATGCTCCTGGGACGGGTGTGTCTCCTGCGTTGGTGGCCCAGCAGCACTGGAGTTGATGCATTTAGAGGAGTCACGCTGGATCTGACTGGTCTTGTGGACACGGGGTCCTCCTTTTCCTTTCTATAGAAAACTCCTGTGTCTGTAGCATCTTCAGTGTATTTAACCTCACTGTGCCCTGGAAGTCACACACTGAGCATCAAATCAGCTCGGCAAAGGACAAATCTTGTCCTGGCCCATAGCAGGACAACAAATCCAGCCCCTCAACCTTCAGCCCTACTCTGCACCCCGGCTCTTTCTGCCACCCCATCCCTCTCTTCTGCAGCCTCCCCGCGGCGCCAGGAGGGGCGGAGGGAGCAGGGTCTCCTGGACAGGACAGGGATGCTGGAATGGAGCTTCTCCTGCTCTGTGGCTTTCCCCTGTGACTCTGCCTGGGCACGGTGTAGGTGTTTCTGTATCTCTAACACTGTACCTGGACTGCACAGTGCTGCTTTTAGAGCAGAGCTCACACCAGCTTGTGGCACCGTTTTTAAAGGAGACACAACTACATTTTCGCCATTGATGCCTTACCCACAGAGACCCCCATCGCAGCTTCAGCAGTGAGGGGGTGTCCGTAAGCCGTCAGCACCGCGACGGGCTTATTGTACCCTCCTTTAGATTAATGGAGCCGCGACCGAAAAGGTGGCACCGGAGTCAGAAAGCCGGTGACGCGGTGGCAGCCCCGGCGGGGCC
Organism: Pampusana beccarii; assembly: GCA_013399365.1. Taxonomy (NCBI): domain Eukaryota; kingdom Metazoa; phylum Chordata; class Aves; order Columbiformes; family Columbidae; genus Pampusana; species Pampusana beccarii. Next base: position 230,570 of record VWYH01003442.1, read on the forward strand.
CGGGCCCGGCTCCGCGGGCCGGCTGCGGGCTCACCGCGGGCACGTCTTGCCCTCTGCCGGCAGAGCCGGCCCTAGCAGGGCTGCCGGGGCCCTCTCGGACAGCCAGCGCAGCAACCTGTGCTGTGCAAATGCAGGGCCAGGAGCTGCTAAGTAGCGCTGCAGCTGCTTTTGGAACAGGAGGATGCGGCCGCCGGCAGCCACAGCGGTAAGTGATCCCATGGCAGAACAGCAAGAGCGGTGCAGGGCCCGGTGGTACCGCGGGGCTCACATCAGCTCCTGCCTCTGACTGCATCCTGCATACGGGAGTTAATGTCCAAGACTCAGCCATCACCTTGTGAAACATCCATGTAAAGGTGTTACATGTCAGAATTCATAAACTGTACCTAAAAAGTCAAGCACCACCTATCAGCTCTGGGTTATCAGGTGTCTAGAGATAAGGTATGGCAAATATTAGCAATTCACTTTAGATCCCAAGTATGAAAAACCATTAGTTATGTCCTGACACAGCATAGCGTGCGTGTGGGAGATGAGAACTGGCACTGGAGTCATGACAGGGCCAAAAAAACCCCTGGAAATTGAGCATCACTGTAACAGGACAAAACAAAATTCAAGTAACATTTGTTACAGAAAGCTATAGTTTGGAGATAAGGCATCTAGTGGAACAGACATGTCGGCCAGTCAAACCAGAGCCTCTTTTGTAAAAAATAACCTATTGTCTTGCTAAGGAAACATCTCAGGCTTATATTTGCACATGCAAGACAGATTGTCCACAAAGTCTGACCACAGATGTCAGTTCCTTGGAGAACTTACAGCCAGCAGCCAAAACCTGAGATGCTCTGCAGGGTGTGGGGGCTAAGCGAGGCTGTTCTTTGCTCTTATAAGTAGCTGTTGTCAGCAGCCCCTCCACAACAGCAGCTCTAAAAGCTTTTGATGCAGACAAAGAAACTCTCTAGTGATATGTTACTCAGTATTAGTCAATATTTATTGCTCAACCTCTATTTTCTGAGTTGCGTATTTCAGAGTCGAATGCCAGAGACAAGGCAGTCAATGCAAGCTGGACGGGAAAGTCTATACACATTATAATAGACTGGAGTATCAGCTACTTAAGTAGGCAGCATTCTGACAGTTTACACCGAGATCCAGTTCTGACATTCATTTGCAAATGCAACAGGAAAGGCCAAAGGCAGAGCTAGATCTCAGAGCAAGGACCAGCAGCTTCAAGATGGATGTGTATCTTAATGAGGCCTTAATAATTCAGGCCCAGAAAGCTGCTGTTTGAAAAAGAAGACAGCAGGACACCTAAGCACAGACATGCAATAAGAATAAAATCTTAATTCTCACTTTACCATGAAAAGTAGAGGGGAAAAGAATATCTGTGAGACAGGGGACATGAGGAGCTGTGAGTTAGTAAGAGCTGTGGACTGGCTTAAATTCTAGCAGCATGTGGTGGAGTGCTCTGGGCTGGCCAGGGAGGCCACAAAGGGACAGCATGGAGGCTTCGCTCCTCTGGCTCTAGGGCAAGATCAGTAACTCCATCAGAGACAGCATGACAACTGGGAGTCAGAAAAATTGTGAAAAGGGGAAATAACAGGGCAAGAGGAGCTGCAGTGAGCTTTGGCAGACGCACGTCAGGCTGGAGGCACTGAACGGCCCAGCTGCTGGGCAGGGCGGCATCTGAAGACCCAAACCCACCATCTCTGATGGGTTTAACCAGGAAAGGTGAAGGTGGCTACATCCTCAGCTTTCTGCCAGCTTTCCCTGAGGGACTCCTACCCTCGTGGCAGGGATTGCAGAAGGGATCACCCATCCCTGCCATCTGCAGCCCAGCACTGAAGCACCCGAGGAACAGTTTTGGGTGCTGTCCTGCCACCTTCTGACAGAGAGGATAATCTCAGGCTAAGGAGAAGGACATACAGCTTCTGCCAGTAACATCTCGAAATGCCACAGGGGTTCATCTGTGGGATCACAGATGGATCAGGCAGAAGAAAGGATGGGCAGAATGAAGCAGAGTGTTGGCAGAAAGTGATACAAGCAGAACAGGAACTCAAATTCCTCACAGTTCAGGGCTGAGAAGCAGCAGGGGGCCAGGAAGATGAGTTGAGAGAGCTGATAATCCTGGAAGGGGGAAGAAGTGTGACCCCTGTGTTTGCATAACCACTAAAGAGAAGAGTCCAAGACATGTGAGAGATACATGGAACTAAAAAAAAAAAAAAAAAAAAAAAGAACTCCCACATAAAGAAAGCAGTCCTGATTATTCTCAGAGCATCCTTGGTAATGCAAAGTGCTACATAGCAGAATGGGACATCAAACTGAGCCCCCCCCCCCCAATAAAGGCTTGTGAGGCAGTAGTGAAATACAAAAGTTAAACATGCTGGAGGTGGGAAGCAGGCAAGTGCTGCCGGGCAGCCTCCACTGTCACAGCTCTGTACGGCAGAATGCAGCTGCTGCTTGCTTCCTCCAGGCTGCCACCGCCTTCCTCTGCTGTACCTCCATCGCACTGCCCTTCCGCTTTTGTGTTCACCACTATCACACATGTAGGGAAGCAACGGTTTTCCATCACTTATTATTCCTCCTCTTTGTTTACTGACACAACGAAGTTATAAAAAGGAGGTAGTGAGAGCAGCTTGGTTGCAGCCTGAGAGCCAAAACAAGCTGGGTTGTGAAGATAAAGCTCCTACCTACCAGAAGCAATAAAGAGGCTGAATTATTGTCTCCAGCAAGTACACCAGTCTGCCACAGGCTGTGAACGTGCTGCCCAGCTGCTGTGTCTCATCTTCGTTGGCTTTGGCACTGACGGTGGCACCGTGCTGCCCGTGCCTGCTGCAGCCCCGGCTGCCGCACACCCTGCCCTGCTGGCAGCACCGCGTGCTCCAGGCGGCACGTCTATGACCTCTGCCTTTCTCAATCAATTCCATCACAATCTTGTTTTCACTTTTGTTTTCTCTATCAGAGCCCTGATGAGACAAAACTCTTTAAAGACACATTTGGCCTGATACTAAGTCTCTGCTTGGAGAGCCTGGCAGGGAGACTGATAGCCCAGAGAAGAATGTCCTTTTCCCTCCCAAGTGCAGATTCTAAACTCATCTTGTTCTAACCATGGGAGCAACAGAAGGGCCAGTATTAGAAGCCAAATTAAGGGAGACTGCTGCTGAACACGTAGCAACTCGCTATTAGTGTGACAGAAACAAGACACAACAACCTGCATTGATTGTTAGCCCAAGATACTTGCATTTCTAAATAAATATGAGTTATATTTATCTGAATTGCATTCCCATAAATGACGCTGAACTCAAGCAGTGTGCCAAGGGAAGGAGGACCCTGTGAGCAGCTGTTTTCGGAGCAGGAGGGCTGGCAGCAGCTCTGCCCCCTGCGCCACGTCCAGCCAGCACCATTTCGTTTGACTCAATCTCTTTGCCCTTCCTGAAACGCTCAGGTTAAAACAATATCAGTTAATTTACAACATAAATGCCGACTGGAACACTTCTATTTCCGGTAGCAGGAGGCACCACTTGATTCAGCCCCGAGGAGCCCAGCAGCTTTGCCTGTCTCCCTTGCCACAGCAGAGATGGGACTCAGATGCCCAGAGACACCTGACTTGCACTAGGTGACATTTTTGTACCATTAAAACAAAAGGGGAGCTCAGTAGGAGAGTGAAGGAGAGACAGAAGCAGGGGAGAAAGAGAAGGAGAAAAGCAGAAGGAGAAGAAGAAAGTCAGTTATGAAGATGAGAACACCAGCAGCACAGGCTGAAGATGCCCAGGGGCTGCGGGCGGGAGGCTGGGTGTGCTGCTGGGTGAGCCTTCCTCCAGAGCAAATGACACCTCCTTCTCTCCTCCTGCCACTCCCAGGCAGTTAGCAGACAGTTCCACATTTCATCCCCTATGTTAAGAGATTTACTACCCAGCTACTACTTCTCCCTGGCCTTGTAGAGAAGTTGTTGCCCTTACACCTTCACTCTACCCCTTCATTCTCTGCCTCCAGAAAAATATATTGAAAACATACACTGGGACTCTCGTGCCAGCTGTGAAGCTCTGCCATGCAAAGCTGCATGTGACACTGTTCCAGGCTGCTTCCCTGTCACGCAGGGGCTGTGAGACACGCTGGCCAGCACGGCCACGCTGGGTGACAGCAGCAGGGCTCCAGGGCTTTGCGCGGCTCCGGGGCTGCTCTTTGCTCAGCGCCAGCCTTGTACTTGGGTGAGGCTGTGTTATTCTCCCCACCCTCAGCAGAGGGGCTGGAGAAAGTGATGAAAATATTGCAGTGGTGGCAAACCGCGAAGAGCTGAGGATAACCACCCACCCCGTTCCATGTGCTGGTGAGCTCCCATGTAAATCTCTGCTCTTCACATCTGGTTAGCACCAAAAGAACTCAAGATCATCCCTACTGACTTGCTCTTCAGGTGTCTCCCCAGAAACCTGGACTCACCTTTGCCTCTCTCACTCACACTACTTTTCCCTGTATCTACACATGAAGCTATAAAGCAGTACTGACAAGATGTATGAAGCTGTTGAACAAGGCAGAGTGGGATGAAAACAGGACAAAATGGAAAGGACCTCAAAAACCTAGCAGGGAGGAAAGACGAGAAATGAGCCACCGGAGTGAAAAGCAGCGAGTGGATCCAAGCATGAACCCTGCAGTGAGAAAAGCTGGTCCCAGCACCGTGCTGAAGGAACAAGGTGTGACGTGCCAGGAAAAAGGGATGGGGTAATGAAAGCTAAGGACATGCTGACTGACAGGCACCGGCACCGCCAAACACCCACACATGAAAAATTGTCCTCACTGCCTTCTCTACTGGTTTGCAACTTGACAAGACAATGAGCTCAGCTGGCACTGGGAGGTGCTGGGAAGAACTGGTGGTGAGGGGTGGGTACAGAGAGAGCACAAAGAGGCTGAGGTGCACCTGAAGTCTGAGGAGCAGATGTTTGGCAGGAGGGCAGCAGCTTTTGGGGACACCCCCTTGTGCAGGACAGTGCTGTCAGGATACCCCTCTCTGCTGAACGAGGCGCTCTGCATCCTTCTTGGCAATTCTGCAACAGCACTCGTATTTTCATTCCTAAAACCTGGTACCTCACTCCAGAAACAGATCATTATTTCCAACATGCCAAGCTCGGGATTTTTCATTGTGCCCAGAAAATAAATCTCTCTATGGCCTGCTCGGTCCCTGACCATCCTGCAGGAACATTTGGATAAGGAATATCTCATCGTGGCTGATTGAGTTTTTCCTTTCTAATTTCAATTACATAATTAAGAAAGCACAAATGATGTGGCTTTTTTCAGAAAGTACGCTCCTTCCATCTTTTCTGGCACATCTGGAGCAGTCCTCCACACTACATTTGTGTGACAGATTTACTTCATTTGTGTTGAAAGAAGAGGTTGTCAGAAATCTGGAAATGGAAACTGTGCCAGAGTCCTACCTTAATCCTTAAAACTACACAGCTGCCTCAGACTCCCTCAGCACAGATTGCTTAAAAACATGGTGGTATGTAATAACTTCCCACCACCAACCAGCGGGGACTGGCAGATAATACGTCAGGAGATACCCTCAGCTTATAAAGCCTGTTTCTTCCAGAAGATCCCCAAAGCCCGGGACAAAAACCAGCCAAAATGACTGATTAAAAGACTTGTGCCTTCTCAGCTGTGGTGTGGGTGACGATCCTGAGTAGAAATGTGCATGCCAGCTCTGAAGAAAGTGAAATGAATGGCAATTGATTCTCTCTAAATTGTGAAACACGTAATTCTGTCACCAGCCCCCGTGACTCTTATCACAATATTAAACTTCACTGGACCGTTACCAAGAACAATCCCACAGCTGATGCAGAAAGCACAATAACTTGTTCAAGAGCTTCTCATTTCTTCCAACATTAACAATTAAGACTGGGATTCTTCAGGAGAATTTAATGGTGCTAAGCTCCTGTCCATACAGGAAAACTCTCATGTATTACCGAAGAGCAATGGTTACAAACCACATTTGAACGTGTTAGACGTGGGAAGCAGAGCAAGCTGTTGGTAAAAGCCATGCAGCACCTACAGCCAGAATGAACTGGTGAATTTGCATGCCCAGCAGTAACACTCATGGAAGCATCCCTGCTGGAAAAAATCACACTTACTTCAACAGATTATTTTCCCTCTGCAGAAAGCCCCATGCTGTGGACAGAGTGCCATACTGCAGGAGCCCAGCAGACTCTGATACGCAAGACCTTCTCTTTTGGTTTTCTCTTGAACAGTGCCCTTAGAAAAAAGCGTTTGGAATTACTAGTCATATCCTTGTGGAAATCTCCACATACCATCTTGTTTGACCCCTTAAGAACAGAGGAAAGGAACAGAAATGAACCGTATTTCTCAACCCAGCTTCAGAAAGCATTCAGTTGTACTAAGTGTTGCCCCATCGTACTCTGGATTCCTGCTTCAGTACATAAAATAATGTGTGAGACTTGTTCAGCATCCAAAATTGAAGCCATCAAGTTCTACAGATGTTGGAAGTTCATTTATAATCATCCAGAAATGTCAAGGAAAGACCTGCAGGCAGCAATAAAGTATCCCAGAATAAATTATCACTTCAGAACCTAAGAAAAATATAAGTAAAGTTTGATTAAAAAAACAACAACCGCCACCAGAGAGAATTGGGCTAGGAAGAACTTTAAATGGTCATCAAGGCCGTTATCCTCGTCCAGTGCAGGATCACATCTCCCTCTCCCTATAGCAGATACTTGTCCCACATACTCTCCAGTGGCACCCAGTGCAGGAGCCCCACAGCTTTCGGGGCAGCTCTCCCCAGCTCTTCACTTACACTATTGTATTATAAACAGCAACTCAAGTCTTACCCGGTGCAGCCTGAGCCACTTTTTCCTTGTACTACCTGCCAAGGACACAGAACACATTTTTCTTCTCGCAACAGCCCTCTATATATCTGAAGATTCGCATATTGCCTGTTCCCCTCTTTCCCCCTTAGGCTTCCCCAGGCTAAGCTACCCCTGTTTTTCCAGGCCTCTCTGGCAGGTCATGTTTTGGAGATCACTGCCCTTGTTCTCCTCCATGCTCATTCCAAACTGCAGTCTACAAACACAGACATCACACTACACCTCAGGCCCTCCTTGCCTCATTTGTGTATCTTGCAGACTGAACTGTGGTTTATACCTCTGAATTTGCTGCTTTTCTGCAACAGCAACACACTGGGATATATCCTGGAAAGCTCTCCATAATGAAGAAGGTAATCTCCCTGTTTGAAACACAGAGGCTACTCCAGAGAATGTTTCTGAATAGTTGTCTGGCTAAAGCAGTCCAAATTTCTTTATAGGAAGGGGGTCCACTGGCTAGAGAGGGAGCTTGGGAAGACTGGCATCACTAGGCAAGCCGTGTGTGACAGATTCACCACCAGTGAGCACATCCAGCTCGTCATACACAGGATGGACTCTCAGACAACCTGTAATGTACTTTCAGCACGCTGCTCCACCAGCTGTGTTCCTGAGCTGGGCTCTCTCGGTTGAATGTGCACATTTGTTCTTTTCGCTGATGAGTTTCATCTCATGTTTCTCCAGAAACCTTCTTTTCACTTTCTGTACGCGCCTACCTTGTGAAAGAAGAGATAACATCTTAGCCAGCATTGCCTCTTATTGCTTTTTATTTTGTTCATCCATGCTGGAACAACTTCGGATATCCTTAGCACTTCAAAAATTATTATTATTATTTAAAGGGATTTCCAGCTCTGCTTAACTCCTTTTTCCTGTAGCCTTCCTCCCTAAAATTACCTGCTAATTCTGATTCTACTCAAGACTTTCGTCTTTAGTTAGCTCTTCTGCCATTTTGTACTGCTGTACAGTACATGCATTACCTTTTATCTTCACAGTCAGTTTTTTCTACTGGTTAGTCTCAAATCTAGAATTTCTCTTTTTTTATTATTTTATATATATTCCACCTCATTCATATAGGTAGGACTATACAGATATATGTATGAAACTCATTATGACAACAAGCGCTAGAATTTCTCACCACTCTACATCCCACTCATCCTTTCCCAGCAGATGTGAAGGTGATTCCAGCCCTTCCTGTCCATCATGCTCTGTACTTCAGATGACATTGCTAGTTGCTGAAAGGCCACCTCATCCACCTGATTTTCCTGGCATGGCAGGCTGCAGAAACACGTGCAGCCACAGCACTCCTTCCCCCTCTTGTTCATCATCACTGACAGAGCCCGTAACCCCTGTGAAGGCAGCAGAGGGGCTCCCATCCTTTATTCCTTCTTTGGTTTAACAGCCACAAGTTGCACAGAGGTCGAACTGTGTGGTGCTTCCTTCCGCATCAGTGACATTTGGTCCTTACTTTGTGTTCAGGCAACACTCTAGTCAGTCTTCCCTACCGAGGAGCAGGTACAATCACCAGCTCAGTGACTGCTTTCTTATTGCAGATCAGCATTTTCTCTGTCATTAGTGATCCTGCTGCAAACCTCCAGCATCCCAGCTTTCGCCTTTTGAGGCCTCTACATCCACCCTATCTGGGTCTTTGGGATGACAGACCTGTCTCCATCTGACCTTTTCTCACCCAGCTCTTGCAGCCTGTCTCTACAGAAATTTCCCCAGTACTAGTCTCCACATTGGGGGATGTTGTTCTCTTTACCCTCACCAGCAGAAAAATGTGGAGTTCAGCCCTTGGCAACCCAGGCTGCCATCCAGGCTGAAGCACGGCATGTTGGCGGTGACCGTGTGGGCCCGGTTCTGAGGGCCGCAGGTTAAGGAAGGTCTTGGCTCCAGCAGCACTGCGCTTCACCATTCCTGCCTTGCAGGCTGTGACCCAGCCCCAGCTCTTGGCTGTGTGAAAATCCACCTTGGTGTCCCCTGTTCACTCACAGGTGCTGGGGCTGAGGGCTCACAGACCCCCTCCCAGCCCAGCTGCGTCCTGCTCTCTTCTTAGGGTGTAAAAAGAGGGCAGAGTTGTTACCTCTCATTAAACTGATACAGCTGGAGGAACAGCAGCAGATGGCTCTGGCTGGAAGGATTATATGGCTATGCTGGGATTCCCTATAAATTCAGCTCAGTCAAACCAGTTTTCTCCTGATCTGGGAAGACTAAATGAGAAAGAGTCTTAAAGCAGGTGAAGAGGAAGGGCACCAGAGCCACAACAAACCTCCATCATGTCTTTCTGAACAAGGGTATTGCTTCTAGTTGTCAGTGTGGCTTGTCTCACAACAACAGAAATTGGGCTCACTGCACCAATTCTAGAGATCAGCTCTTTCCACTACAAGATTGTCGTTTGAGAAAGAGCTGAGATTCACTCACGTGAGCCTGTCTCTTCTTTAAGTAAGCACCTGCCCAACATTTCAGAGAGACTTTTTTTTCCCCTCAGCATGCACACCATTGGTTTTGTTAGCTGTTAGGCATGTGTGTTAGGCATTAAAAGCAGTAACATTCAAAAGGAGGCAGGTAAAAGTTTACATCTTTGTTATTTTAGCTACTTTTCTTATCCAGTTGGACACATATTGTCTACTTGCAATATCTCTGAAAACGTAACGTGGTTGGTTCTTCCTGTTTTGAACATTATGAAAGACATGGTAACTATGTCCCCCTGTTTCTTTACAGTCAGTTCTTCAGACTGTTAATGTTTTGACCTACTTGAGGACACTGAATTTCTCCAATCTCAGAATCAGAATGTGTTAAGATCAAGGTTATACCTCCCTAGCCCATATGTGGACAGGTGGCCAAAGGTCAAGCTTACCAAAAAATGTCCATTTCCAAATTGTGTTTATGAGTTGATGCTTTAAAATCATTGCCAAAGAAACAGGAATGAATGACTCAAGTTTGTGTCTCAATATCACCTCAGTATTGAAAGAAGCATTCCAACGTATTTAAGTCAAGAGACTTCTGTGAAGTCTCCGCATTTTTTGACATCTCCAGAAGCATTTTTTTATTTTTTTGCCTTGAACATACCACTGAAAATACTTTGTGATGGGCACCTGCACTTGTCCGCAGTACCCAACAGTGCTGTTTTGGTACCTCGGCAACCTTTGGTACCTGGGACCTCAGAAGTGCTGAGCTCTCAGAGGAGGACTTGCTGGGGAATGAGGGTGGGATAGCAAAGTGAAGAGAGTTCGTAGAGATGTCACCAGTGGGCGACCTGGATAAAGCTACACAGGCATGTGGGGTCAGCATGTTTAAATTAGGAAATCTACCCCCAGATTCATGCTCCTGCTGTTCCCTTGGAGGAGCAAATGATAGAGGAAATTTTAGAAAATCTAGTTCGTCTCATATGCTAAGTTATTGCAGGTAGAGACTCAAAGTGAATAATAATGAATCATACACACCTGCTTGTCACAGTAGCTTCCTCATTCCTTTCCCAGTACTTTTAGTGGCTGTCAGTGCATCTTGTTTTATAACAGACAGGGTTTTGCAGAATGAGGGCCATTTCCTAGTTTCTGAAATGCCCCAAATCCTTTTTGGGATTCAGAAGCAACTATTTCCTATTCTCAACTAAAATTATGAGGATCATTGACATAATTCCTCCCAAGTTGAGTTTTTACTCAGCCTCAGCACTGAACTGTTGGCACAAACCAAAGCCACAGAAGACCCTCGTGACCATTTCAGCCGCTGTTGCATGACTACGTTTGACCCATGGAGGAACAGGTAATGGACAGGATCTCCACCCTGATCACACCCAGGAAAATGTTTTCTTAATGCTAGACATGAATTCGTGGTACAGAGGAGGTATTTTGGCAGACAGACCAGCCTCTGTCCATGTAGACTTGGGAAGTCGAACATAGAGGAGCCAAGTCTCGTTTTTCACATTAAAATCAATCAATTAGACTTCTTAATCATCTCATTGCAACATCCTGGTTGCCCTGCCAAGCTGGGCTGGTCAACAGATTTTGTTTTCCCACCAGTATACACTGGGACTAGCAAAACAGGCTATGACATCCCACCTCTTGTGGCAGCTGCCAGGGCCTCTTCCTTCATGAAGACAGATAGACGCAAAATCAGGGCAGAGAGCAAAGAGATCAGGCAGTCACAGCATTCCCATCCTCTTGTCCAAATTTTCTGCCTCCCAAATCGCTAAGGCCTGCAATAAAATGAACTTACACAGCCACGTAAGAAGCAAGGTACACTTCGAGAGAAATGCAGAGGAGATCTGGTGTCATGGAGCAACAAGTCACCCTAAAGGAAAAGAAACATCCAGGAAAACAAAGCTGACTGGTAAGGTCCAGGGAGACAGTAACACTTTATATCCAGCGTGGATATTAATCAAACACGCTTCTGAAAGCACATATTAACCTTTCTTCAAGAAATGAGGACTCCCCACATAACTGCTCTCCTACAGGAATTAAAGCACCTTGTGAACACGTCTTTCTGGGAGTCACTCAGCCTGCGGTCCCCCTTTCTCGCCAGCTGTGCACTGTGAAAGCACCTCCAGCAAGAGCCATCAGTCTCACCCCGCCAGAGGCTGAGCGCTGCCATGCTCTGCCACTGGGGCTCCAGATTCTTACTTCGCAGAATGCCTTTGCCGTGGGCCTTTCACTGCTGTTTAAGTCATTATTGTACGAATTATCACTGCAAGCACCAGCTAAAAAATTAAAATAAATCAGATTGCAGAATGAAGCCTACAGAAGAAAAAGGAAGGAGAGGTTTTCTTTCTCAGGTGGTGTTGTTCTGAGTAGACCTCTTATTTGAAAAACATTTGGAAGAAAGTAGATCCTGACCTTGCAAAGTCCCAAACAGCATCACCTCTCCTCAAAGCTGAGCAATAAACCATAGCAGTAGTATACAGCAGTCTGATCAAAAAGTATTCTTCTGTCCCTAAATACCTTCGACCCCATGATATAGTCTCTCATGGTCAGAAGCTACTGGTTTAACATCACCGTTTTTGAGCACGGCACCTCCGTAACGAAGCAGGTTGCAGCTGTGCCTGAACGTTTGGCTTTGCTGAGCAGCGTGGGAGATGCTGGAAGCAAGGGGTTAACGTGTGGCGCAACCACAGCCCTTCAGCTTCTCCTTGCAGCCAAACGCAGAAACTGCCAAGTGCTGCGTTCCAATAAAATGCAACTCACACAATCTGTGAGTGTAATAAAATAGCTGTTAACAATTCTGTAACTCTCTTTAAGCTTGTAAAATCCTGAAGGTCAGCTGGAAGTCAAGTTGCATTTCTTTGGAAGGAGGTCAGGACGGTCCTGGGTGACCTGTTCCTGTCGTTTTACCTCATCCTCTGGGGTTTCTGAAGGGCAAACACTGGGCCTGGAGGGGCTTTTCTGCCTTTCTCCCACCACAGGAGAGCAAACAGAGCAGAAAGGTACATGAACAGAGCGGAACAGGTACCGAATGACCTCGCCACTTCAGAGCTGCTCAGACCTGGCCTCCACCAGTGGTGTCACCGAATGAACACCTTCCCAGTTCAGTGGTGTGGGACAAACAAGCTGACGGTTTCCCTTCTCCGGGCTTGATGCTGGAGACTCTCAAGACTGTGCAGTGATAAGAGAAACAAATTCAAACCCTGTCCCTCCAGTTAGGAGCAAGTCTTAAAATTGCATGGTGACCTCCAGGCTCACTGGGGTTTAGGGCTGGGTACGCAAACCCCAGGACAGCATTCCTGCAGTCTTGGATGTCGAAATGTAAGACCACCAACCAAGGGAACAAAGTAGCTTTGCCATGTACAAATGTGGGGAAGCAGGATGGACGTGGAAAGGGAGAACAAGGGTGGGGGAGGTATAAAAAATTCATCACCATTCTCTCATCACAAGACACTCCATTTCTAGTTTGGCAAACCAAATGAATTTGTCATCTCCAGGGTCAAAAGCCTCTCCATTTAATCATGGAGATTTGGAGGGACAGAATGTGCCAACACTCACCAACGTGAAAATAATGTTTTCCTCAGTAATTTCCCAGTTGTGTCCCCAAGTATAACAAATTCTTGAGAGAAGCAGCATCCAAACAGACGAGACAGAGGGCCGTGCAACACCACCGGGGCAGCTCTGGCAAAATCAGCAGTTGTTGCAAAACGGGGCAATCCGCTCCAGTCAATTAACGGTAGCAAGAATTAAGCCTACATGGCTGGATCCTTTTATTATTTTAGCGAATGGTATGTTATGATATTTTTCTTATATGTTACATTAAAACTTTGGGGTTTTTTTAAGCTAAAAGAAAGGAGGAAAACGAAAGGGGGAAAAGTGCACTAACCTGCAAAACCAATTCAAACACAGGCTTTAAGATCAAGTATCTTTTCCAGGATGATATAGGAGTACCCAAAGCCCTGCAGGGGTCCTAACAGGATTTTGCTTGCCGTTATTTTACAGGAGGTGAAGCCATGGTTTCTGGGGGCAGATTTGGATGAGCACTGTGAGGAGGAGAACACCAACGGCAGGCAAGGCATCACCCTTCCCTTCAGGTGCTGCAGGCCCTTGTGCATGCAGGAAATTCTAAGGCACAGACATACCTGCACCACTCACACACACCACGTACAGACTTACATTTTTATTTTTAAGAAGCACCCTTTAGAAACCCCATGCCCCAAAAGATATTTTGCAGAAAGGGTACAATGCCAGCTCAGGTAACAGTAAAAAGCACAAGTAGCACCAAAAAAAAAATCATGAAACTGTTGCGTTTTTCACCCAAACTTATGTCTTCAGTTCAGCTGAAGTCAAGTTTGGTTCAAGAAGAATTTTGGATTCCCTGGGGATTTGGCTACAAGAAACCAGCTATAGCATTGGAAGAAGATGGAAAGTTTCCAGAGGGAGATGGTGGGGTTTGTGTTTGGTGAAGAACTGCAGAAGTTCAAACAATTTGCCTTAGGAGGAACCCCTGCATGGTCTGGGAAATGGGTCTGGAAATACCATGGAAATACTAATAAGGTGTGGGTGGTGAAGAGAAGGGGAAACCACACATTAGCCCAGAGCACAACCACCTGTGATGTCCCGAACAAGAGCTGGCACCTTCTGCCCTCACATCCTAGCTGTCCAGGGGACACCCGCCCCAGACCCCAGAGAGGGTGGCGAGCTCAGCTTTAGACAGCACAACCCTTCCCGCTGCTGCTTTGGTGAAAATTACTAGAAGCGATGAAACTTGTCCTCGGCCAGCTCCGGCCGTGCGCAGGCCCAGCGGCAGACCCGAGGCCCCCGCTCTCACCGAGCCACAGCTGGAGCACATCTGGGGGGAAAGCGGGGCTGCCAGGTGTGGGATGGGGCAGTGGATGGGGCAGTGGATGGGGCAGGAGGGCCAGGGTGCAAGGGGAGACCTGTTGCCTCCACCTGGCCAGAACATTCCTGGTGCTGCCCAGAGGGCAGCAGGGGAATTGACAACAGAAGGACCTTGGGTTTCGTGAGACCAAAGGAGGTGAAGGGCAGCGGAGAAGCAAAATTAGGCAGAGGAAGATGAGGCCATGACAGTCAAACTTTCAGCATGAAGCTCAAAACAGTGCAACGGGTGAGAAAATCCTACCTGGGAGAGGAGAAAATGCACAACCGAAATATCACAGCGAGGCACTTTTGGCACAGGCTGCTGCACGGCCTGGTGAGGGGACACAACCCGCGACCAAAGATGGAGATTTGCTACAACAGGGCATAGTAAGGAACTTCAGAGACATAAAAGTGGGGGTGGGAAGAAAAGCAAGCCTCAAGAGCAACATTTCAAATAAAATGGCCTGCATGGTTCAAAATGGGCAAAATTATCAGATGGGTTTCTCAGCTGAGGAAAGTCTAAAGCTGCAGGAGCCTACTTCTGCATTTATTAAAATGCATTCATTATCTCTGAGTTTTAGATTAACATTGAAAAGCGGATTCAGCTAAAACTATTTCCCAAAATTCACAAACATCCTGTCACTCATCCCAGGAAATTCCAAAAAATGGAAAAGCACACAGAAAATATGGTATTTCATGAAATTGAATCCAGCTTCACTGAAAACTTCAAGCCTGTGCAGAATTCAAGTATGTAACAAAGTGAGCAGGCAAATCTTCTTTAATTTTTAACTTTTTCCTCCCCTTGGGAAAGTTATAGATTCTCACAGTGTTTTGTGAATTTAGGGGTTTTAGGATACACTGTTAATTATTAAGACATTACTCATTTGTGTGTGCTGTACTTGGTGGATACGGAAAAAAATAAAAATCAAGGCACTACACAAGTAGGTCACAACTACATTGAATTCCCAGGTAGAAATTCCCTCTGTTGAATAACTCCATATAAATGAAGTAACCACTCCTGCTCTAAAGAGAAAAATCTCATAACCTCTACTGTGAAGAGGTACAAAAGATGAGGTTACATTGGTATTTCTACTTGTCAGCCAGGGAAGACATTGCTGAAAAAAAATATGTTTAACAAAACGTCCCTTGAGAAAACTCCTGTAAGAATCCAAATCCCACCAGAGTTCAACCAGGCAGTACAAAAATGTAGGATGTCACTAAAAAATATGAGATTTTAAAAAATTACTATTTAAGAAGTTGATGACAGGTTTGTTTTAGCTGATTGTCATCTAAAATAACATATAGCTGCACAAGCATGAAGAAGGTTTAAGCCTCTCTATGTCTTGATATCTCCATACTAGATCCTTCAAAATATAGCGCTCGTGGCTGGGCAAACTGGATGTGAGCACAAGTTACTCTTGTGTTATGAATAGCTGACCTAAAAACAGTAACAGCTCTTTGTGTCAACACATGATAATGGAAACCCGTCTGCAGACTACAAAATGCTAAATAATCAATGTATAGCATGCCTGAAGCAAAGTCCTTTACTAAGTACTATTCAGGGATGATGTTTATCATCCCGTTCTCCACTGCACAAGACAGGTTTTTGTGAAACTCAGATCACCATTACATTTCACCAATGCCATGAAGATCAGTCATGTGAAACTGCAAAAGCATGTAGCAAACTTCCATGGACCAGCTACCAAAACGTTGCCTCTGCTCATAGAATCATGGAATTATTTAGGTTGGAAAAGACCTTTAAGATAGAGTCCAACTGTAAACCTAACACTGCCAAGTCCACCACTAAACCACGTCCTTAAGTGCCACATCTACACATCTTCTAAACACCTCCAGGGATGGTGACTCCACCACTTCCCTGGGCAGCCTGTTCCAATGCCTGACAACCCTTCAATAAACTAGCCCAAATTATACTTACAGTCCTAAGTAACTTGGAACAACGGCTGTCATTATACGTTAAAAAAAAAAAAAAAAAAAATCAAATCAGAACTTTACACCTAAACTCCACTTAACCTTACATTGGTTAAAGGTGATCGGTTGTGAAAACAGACACTATAAAACTAAACAATTTCAAATATATTAACAATTAGAGAGAAATCTAGGCCTGTTAGCTAGAAGAAAAAGATTTAGGGGCTTATACCAAAGATTATTCTAGGCAGGGTATCAGAGTCTCAAAATTGGTTAACATTGATTTTTAAGTAGGAGGAACACAGTTTCCAGAGGAAGAGGGTCTGGCCTATAATTGCCAAAATCAGCTACAAGTTGGCCATAGTAACAGAGCTTGATGCAGTTCAGGAGCGAATGGACACCCTGCTATGCTTTTCTGAACTCTCTTTTGGGTGGTTCTCTTGCTCTGACCCTCTAGGGTCGGATCCCTTCTGGGTGCCACAGAGATTCCCGCACCTCAGAGCTTCCTCAGCTACTCCAGCACTGAAAACTCCAGCCGAGTACAGAAGTGCCAGCTGAAGCGGGGTTTTTTACCAGGCCAGTCTGTCTCTGCTGGGCTGGACCAGTTCAGGCACTGCGTTCTCCCCTGAGCAGGCACCAGAGCCGCAGCCGCCGCACGAGTCAGGCGGTTTGTCTGGAGAGAGACAGAAAGCACAGGCAGGGACAGGCTGTGCCTCCCCACGCGCCGGCACAGGCGGAGCTCTGCCAAGCGCCCGCGCGGGCCCGCGATCCGCGGGAGATGCCCGGGACGGCAGGCGGCTCGGGGACCCGTGGCGAGGACACCTGTTCGCTCACGAGGCTCCCGCAGGGGAGCCTGCAAAACCCTCGTGGAACAACTCGGGAGTCCAGGAAACGCTGCGAACTCCTCAGATGGCAGACGAAGACGGCCGAGTTGCCTGTCCTCGTTCTCAGGAGCAGTTTGGTATCTGAAGAAACCATCCAGGGCAAGGAAAACAGCTCAGTGTTAGTTTAACAGGGAGCAACCGTTGGAGAGGATTATCACCTCCTTGGAGACAACTCTCCGTTCATATTCCAAACCTATTAAGACACACTGTTTGCTTTGGGATGGGTGCTTTGTTTTAAATATATTATCAAGAGCATGGCTGATAATTACACCTTTACTCATGCTTAGTTGAAAACCCATACAACAGCCAATAGGGCAGTTTGGCTGGCAGGTCAGGATTTTGATCAGCTGCGCAGCAGGTAAACATTCATACAGACAGAAAATTTCTAGATGGAAGCACACACACATCCAAACTCAGAAAACAATGCCTGACTTGGAGCAATTTCCATGCCCCAGCCCTTCTCTTTGCACATGTACAAAGTTTTAAGAGCACTTAGTGTTTACCGTCTGAGTTTACTGCTGCCCCGAGTGTTCTCCTGACCTGCCCTCCAACACCAGAGGTGCCAGCCCTGCCCTGTCACCCTTGCTCCGAGCCTCTGCAGACACACGTACCAGGCAGGTTTCTGCTGGGGCTTTGCTCCCTGACCCGCTCCAGGGCTGGCAAAGGGGACTCGGCAGGAGCAGGGAAGCAATAAGGAAGGGTGTTTTCTTCTTGCAGGGAGCTGGATGTCAGATAAGCTCTCCCACTGTGTGAAGCCTCACCCTCAACAAGCAATTCTTTCAATGAAACCACCTATGAAGCAAACAAGAGCCCTTAAAGATCTTGTCCTATCGCTGTGTGTTATGCACTCTGCACACACCCACACACGTCTCTAGTTCTTCAGGTGAAGAGACGTCAGGAGACATGAGAACAAAATATACAACAAATTAATTTTCTTTTTAAATGAAGTGAAATTTACCTATCGCCAGAGGTCAAAGTGACCTCCGAGAATTTTTATCCTAAAAAAAGAATAGTATCAAAAGGTTTGATTATCTGTGCTTCCACTTGCAATGTTATTGCAAGCAGAACGGTAGTTTAATTTAGCAAGTGAAGACAGGGACATGCCGTCAGCGGTTTAATAGCTTTCCCACTTTAAAAAAGCTAGAAGACTTACTTTGGAATTGAATCCCCGACGAGAAGAAAACATTCAATTAAACCTTTCAAAATGTGGAAGGAAAAAACCTTTATTCCGAGGCTGCAGAGCAGCAGCTAAAGGAACCTGGATGGAGCCGAGAGACACCAGAGCCCCTTGGCACCACCAAGTAGCCCAGACTTGCTGATAACACATTCACCTTCTGTAGCACCATCTGCCACGGGCTTCAGCTGCTTCGCCAGATAACTCTGCCCAGTACACAAGCTTTCTGCTGCTAATAAGGACGCATCTAGCAGAAGAACAGGAACCCCAGTTAACCTCCGACAGCGTCCCAGTTACACTGAAAGAAGATCCAATCACAGATTTTTGGAGGGAGAAGCATGTAAGACCTTGACAGCCAATCTGCCTGGCCAGGCAGGAGAAGGAGGTTCGTCAGAGCTCTGAAAGGCAACACGTTCACAGACCAAAATGTGTCAACTTCAGAAATCTGTGGGGAAGAGAATCAATTTAAGTTACTTGTGCCATTCTAGCTACTGGTGCAGAGGACTGACAGTACCATCCATAATTAAGTATATGAATTTTCCTGTAACATACAGTAAAATATGAGCACAACAGACCACTCTGAGCTTCACTATATTAACACACACTTTCCATTCAGCCCAAATCCTGAGATTTCAAACTGGGGTGAAGGGACTCACCTTTGAGCACGGTGCTGCATGCAGAAGTAGATGGCATGCCTTCGTAAATGCTCTCTGGCATGTGTGACTAAGAGGAGGTGACAAAATACTGTCACATCTACTGAATGGGAAGAAAGGTTTTTAAAGCCGTGTTTGCAAACCTGGCGTGCAAAGTCTGCTCTGCGGAGCCCTGTAGCACAGCTGCCCTGCCACCCAGCAGCTCCAGGCAGGACCTGTCCGGGACGCAACACGACTTGCCAGGATGTTACTAGTTCTCCTGGGAGACAAAACCTGACGGCTCATTCTCTAGAACACCCTAGATCAGCTGGGTGAGTGTTCTTATCAGGGAGGAGAAAAGCGCTTCATGACTTCCAGATCCTCAGCTAGCTGGAGTCCTGATTGCTAGCGAGTCCACATCAGGCCTTTCCCTCAGGTAAGATCTTCAAACAAGAAGCCATGGTTGGGCAGCACAGAAATCTGTAGCAAGGAGCTGCTTCTAGGAACAATTCCAGCCAAATCAGTGCAGCAGCAGCAACACAGGTGTCCAGGAAGGTTAGAATAGAGCTGGCGCCTACAGCTACGGAAGGCTCAGTCTTTCCAAACGCCTGTTGTAGACCAGAGAGAAGGAAGACAGAGGAACTTAACAGGTATTTGAATAGAGTGACGTGTAACTGGAATGCAAAACTGCATCACAGCTGAAAACTGTTTTATTTGCAAAAGAAGTCAACATATATATGGATCTCGGTTGCAAATGAAAGCTTTTGCTTAACTAACTGCAAAAGAAAACAACTGCCAAAGGAGTCAGGCTGGAAAAAGACAAAAAAAATCCTCCTACATCAAAAGCTCTGATTCTTATGAAATAATAAAAAATAAAGAAGAAAACAAAACCAGAAGAAACCCGCGCATATTATTAATCAGTAGTTACGGGCAGAAGAGCAGTGCTAATCTCAATAAAACGGCATCTTAGCTCAGAATATTCCTCTTCAGGAAACTTTCAAAAGTCAAGGCAGCATTTTTAAAACATCCGGCATTGCCTCATTATTTTCTTACGTCTGTAAATGAGACTGTGTTTGGGTGAGGACAGAATATTATTCCAGGAATATATTCATGACATATTCACAAAACCATCCAGCTCCTAATTCCAAGGATGGACTTGAAATTTAAGTATATATACGGTAGTCAAGTGTTAGTTTAGGGTTGTAGGTGACTGTCTCTTCTGCAAGGCTGACTCACAAGTACCCCCAAGGCACGGTGACAGTGACGCCCAGGGCACATCGCTCCTTCCTTGAGCGGAACATGCAATACTGACGCAGCAGCCGAACTCACAGGAACAAAGGACCCTGCTCTGGTAAGTCCTCAGGATGTCATCTAGGCAAGGTGACACTAGAATCAAGGGGTGACAGTAAATACAATCACCTTTGACCCACAGACTCATGAGACATGGCATAACTACCCCGTATATTCTCACGTATCTTTGGGGATACTCCTGCAACGAGGCTGCTCCAAAATAAAGAGAAGTTTTTAATTCTCTCACCTCAATTACATACCCTTCCTGAGGATGTTTTTAGCTGCAACAGTGAAGACAGCACCTGTGTCCACTAAAAGATAAAGAGCTCCTACCAAAGGAGATACAATTAATAAAACAAGTCTGAAAAGGAGACACTACATCACTGCAAGAAAGGAGCCTGAGCAGTTGACCACAGCATCTTAGGATCAAGGCCAGCGACAAAAAAATATAGAGACCTTCAAAGACAGAGGGCCTTAAAAATATATATATATTTTATTTTTTTTTAAAGGCGCAATTGTAAAAGCATCAAACACGGGAGTCCCTCGGATTAGTCAAGTGGTTTAATTCTATTAAGCCCTCCTGCTGGAGTTCCTTGAGCATGCCACCACAGATGGTAAAATACTGTCCCACCAGCACTGTTCGCAGTGTGAGTCAATCTCTTAAGTAATTCTAAAGACCGTTTCTCTAACACACTGAATAGTTGCTTAGCAAATGTGTAACAGGAAAACCAAGAGCAACGTATGCAACAACAGGCCTTTCATCAGCTTCACATCACTATTCCTTGACCACCCATATAAAGTAATTAATAAAGAAAAACCATCCCACAACTCCAAACACCTTCTGAACACCTGCCTAGGAAGAAAACAAGATTTACCGCAGAAGAACTTAAGATTTGCCCCAGAAGAAATTCTCTTTATTGGAACTGCAGGCATAGAACGATCCAATAAAGCCCCTTTCACTATATATCATCAACGACATTTGAAAGGACAGCACTAGCTTCAGGACAGATAATAAACCATAAACTGGTAATCTAGTGACAGGTCTCAGTGCACCTGCCCACTTCTCTGTTGCCCAGCTTCAGGTAAGAGATTTGATAGGAAGGAGAAAAATCTTGTTGCTGCTGCTTCCCAGCCCTCCCCTCAAGCAACGCACAGAGGTCAGTTTGTGCGTGTCACTGCAGAGGACTCCACATCACACAGCAAGGCCAGAATTGCATTTGTCTTGCAGTGAAGCCGTTCTGAAGGACATTAGTCCAGACCCTGCCATTTGGTTAGTGCCCACTTCAGAGCAGTGCCTGCAATCCTCCTGCCCAATCTGGCTAACGCTAGTGAAAGTCTGGCAAGCTGGCCCCACTCAGCAGAAGTCTCCACGGGATATATGTATACGCATGCACTTATTTTTAAGAGGTTAAAGGAGCACGTTAATCCTTGCTACTCCCAAATTATCTGTGACCATTCGCACATTTTGCAAGTTTTCATGTGATAAAACAGACTAATATTCTTCAGGCTGGAAGACAGATTCTTCTGTAAAACAATGAATAATAAGATCAACAGACAGCAGCTAAGCATATATGCAAATTCATTGAAACCAGAGGTTTAAAAAAAATAATGCAAAATCATATTCTGCAGAACAAAATTAACTTGTGAAGCTCATTAATACAGGATCTTATAAAGGGCAGTACAGGAATCAAAAGGCAACAAAATAAGCTCGTGGACAACAGGCTCGGCGTACCTACCGAGACAGAAACCACCTCCGTCTCATCAGGTAACCAAACAGCAAACACCCGAGCTAAGGACAACCACTGGCCAAAGATCACTGTAGCTCCAGCCATTTCACATCGCCCCACACTTGGGCAACCCCAGGCCCATGAGCACTACAAGAAATGGGACATTTGGCAAACGTCAGTCTCAGGAAGCCTTCTGTCACTTGGCCTTGGGTCTCTAAAAATGCAGAAATGATCTACATTACAATTAATTCATTCAAGATTATTCTATTGCCAGTTTATGTGCAAACCCAAACATTTGCATTATACGAAACACAACATCACATTCTGGGTTGAAAAGTAAGTAATCCATCCTGATTTCTGTTTTTTTTTGTTGTTGTTATTTCAATTAGTTCCATTTGCAATGTCTTGTTAGGACAGAGAATTCAGCTTCCACTGATTAAAAACTGCTTTTAAAAGACAGTCTGAGCCCACTCAACGTGAGATAAGGCAAAATCAAGTAATGTTTCTGGTGCTGAAAGACAGAATTTTGTAGGAACAACACATGTAGCATCACCTTTATCATTAAGTTATTTTTTTCAATCCACCACCTACAATCTTTCTTACTTAACAGGCTACTGTAACATATACACCTCTGCCAATATTAAACTAGTACTGCCATCACTATTTTTGTTGGTTTTAAGCAAAGAAAAAGTCACGTTTATTTTGTAGTAGCAATAGTTTCTTTTTTATTTTTAATATACTTTAGGAAACAATATACAAAGCTGAGCTTTGCCACCATTTTCAAACGGTGGGTTGCTCCAATTACACAAATTCAGCGTTTTGTGATGGTTAAGAACAGCAGTCAGCACCAGACTTAAACAGTTAGCTACAACACAAACATCCTTCAAAATGAAATGTCATAATATCAAGACAGGTAAACCAGGAGTTAACATATGACAACTGTTGGGGAGGTGTCTTAAATCATTCTTGTTGAATTTTATATTTCATTAAATATTTTATACACATTTTCCTGTTTACAAGTTTTAAACAAGACCTCCCTTGAGGAATTATTTAAGTACAAAAATGTTCAACAAGAACAGTTCTAATAAAGAGTCCCCGAACAGACCAAATTTTAATGTGTTGACCAAAGGAAATGAAAACCAGTGTTTCTTTGTTTTAACATGTTTATTACAACAGATACAATTCACATCTGACTAGCTTTTTTTTTTTCCTCTTTCCCCTCCCACAACCATGTTAACATGTTCATTGGGCTATTTCCTTATATTTGAGCAAGTAATGTACTTTCAGCACACATGCCCAGCAGTACTATAAGTCCATTCTTACAGGGTGCAAATGGAAATACGTTTCAATAATTTATACAAACAAGTGGGTTATGCTCAATCACTGCAATTTTAAGCTACTGTACACAGGAATGAAAAGATTATAGAAAAAGTGCCATAGCAACAGTGCCTTAAGAAAAGAGAAAATTAGAAGCATTAAAAAACTGATAAAATCGGATTTAGGATTTCACAGGGGAATGGAACACAGAAAATGAAAAACATTTCTCTGTATACAGAAATGGAGAAGCACTGCTCTTGATTCGGTGCAAGTGTGGAAACAGTTGTTTCACGATATTTTGTACATTACCCAAATTGTTGCAGCCTTAGACACAGATCGCCTGGCGCTTGCATTGAATTTTAGGAAACGCAAGATTTCTGAATGATAAATTAACAAAAAAAAAAAAAAAAAAAAAAAANAAAAAAAAAGAAAGCTAATTTTGCAGACAGGTTTACATGTAAAAGGCTAGGTATTTAGCCACCTCAGCATTGATTAGTTTTGGATGTCTAAGCTCTGATACACATGGCTTCCCATGGCTTCACTCTACAAAACATATTTACAACGTGAAGAATACATCTACAAGAAATCTACATTTCAAGGGTTTTACAAATCATTCTTGTATCTTTCCCCTGAATTTGACTCCCTCCTGTCCCCTTCCCCATGGCAACTTTTTTCTGCCCAGCTCAACGGTCCAAAGTCTACTCAAATGCAGCTCAAAAGTGTTAAGACTGGGCATCAGTTTAATAGTTCCTGTACTCAAAACCATGTGCAATTGTTTCCAACTTTTCACACCATGAAGGAATTCTGATTCTTTAGCTTTTCAAGTTCTTTAATTTGTTGTCTCAAAAATAGTATCCTGCAAGAGAAAATAATTAAATTAGTATAAACATTTCAATTATACAGAAACTAGCATCTACACAAGTACTTCTACAATCTCAGCAAATGATGCCAAGCTCCTTATAGATCTATCAATACATCTCAAATATTTTAAATGAATGCCCAACCTGTTCAACCACCTATGAGCACTGCATGCAGGTGCACAGAGACCTGCAGTATTTGATTTCTTGGTTCAGAAAAATCAAGTAGCTGTATTTCATTCTGACAGATACACAGTTATATTTAAGCCTGCTCTTCACTTGAATTTAACTCCTAGAAAAAGCTGGACACCAGAAGAGTATGCCGAGTAACTAAATATTCTGAAGAATGGTATTATGCCTGCATCATGCAGTTCTCCAGACTGTAAAACAACCCAAAGCACTCATATTTTTTCAAACAAGGAATTTTTCTCCTAGGCGCAACACTTACTTTCCAGTATTTGGCTCTGTGGCTGGTATAACTGCTTATTCTATAGGCAGTCTCTAGCTATGGCAAGCTCCAATCTCAAAACATTTGATCGTTAAAAGACACCTACAGAAAAAAAGCTGCTAACTACATCTGTCTTATAAATAAATTACATTGCTAGAAATTCCTTTATCAACTTTTCCTTTTTCTACTGAGCTGATATAAACTACTGTTGTGATTAACGAACATTTGGTTTCCACGCTGTTTCCTAGACTTTAAGGAATATTTTGTAACAACTTTTCATGATGCTGAAGTACAATGCAAGCATGTGAATATATTAAGAAAATGCTCAAGGAAAGTTAAGTTTCATATAAACATTCTATAAAGTCTGAAGCACCTTTAACAGATACAGAAAATGCATCCACTTCAGCAGACTTTTGCAGGACACTTTTCAAGTATGTGCCCAATTCAGTAAAAGTAAATTTTCTACTGAAAAGTAGGTGGAAAAACTATTAGGATAGACACGCTGAAAAAAAACATTAAACTTAAGAAGTGCAGGCATATGAAACACGGAAAGTGCCTTTCCACATGCTGTCAGTTATAGTTTAAATAACATACTTGCTTTGCCCAGAGATAAAGTTCCCTCTTACAATGAATTTAAATAAGTATTTTAAAAGTATAGAAATAATATCATTATTCAAACATACTGGCTTTGATAATTCCACCCTTTGCAAAAGTTTCCCCCACCAACTTGTTACTTATGCCATATATTCCACATCTTTGGGATTGCAGCAAAAACAAGAGATACATGTTATCATAGATTCCAAGTCATAATAATCATTATCCACTGACAGCTTAATGATACACAGCATACAAGGAGCAACGTGCTATTTAGTGAGCTGAACGACGACATGTGACATGTTATTTCAGATCAAATGTGCACCCAGAGACTGAAATGAAGCCTCGGGAGGTTTTATTTCATCTGTAAGAAAGCAAGTAGTTCATCAAATATTCTACAGAAACTATAGGTTATGTAATGAAGTTATGAAGTAAGATTTCAGAAAGAATGGACATTAGATTCTTTACTAGGAAAGATTTACAAATATACCATAGCCTACTTCTGACTACAAGGATTGTTTTGCTAACTGCCAACAGGGAAGAGCTTCCAGGATAAAGCCAGCTGTTTCAACTGCATGCAACACTAGTAAAGCGGCTTAAAATAATGAATCAGAATCACTGCATTCAACCTGCAGTGTGACTTCATAGGATAACACCATTCAAAAAGGAAACCGAATATCAAAATATCCTGAGATCATGACCACAGGTGAGAAGTTTCAGCACATACTGTAAGACTAAACTTTTTGCTCTTGCACGAGAGTGTTGAATAATGTGGCTGTGTTTTGCTTCAGTGATACAGAAGACATTCCTGTTACTGACTGAAGCAGCAGAAGTCTACGTTGCTATACTCAGTGGCTCAGTAAAGAACCTCAATATCTTCTCAGACTACCTAAGTAACAAACATTATTTATTCCTTAGCTTGCGATATCAACGAGACCTCTTCAAACTTGTTCTGGCTTTAGAACTAACAAGCGTCTCATGCAAACTGTAGATGTTTAAGAACAGCATAAACTGTGTAAACGTGTACCTATGTGATCTATGCACCACGTATGGACAGATATTTTAGAAGTATGCTGAACTAGTCAGAGTTAATCAGTTTTTCCTAATGGACTGATGTATCTAGAAAGATATTTCTTTTCTGTCCAAGTGAAAATACATAGAGAAGTTATATATCTGGTTCTACTCACTGGAGAACAAAAGGTATCTGTGTAGAGGACAGGTAGAAAGTACACAGGGAAG
Organism: Pampusana beccarii; assembly: GCA_013399365.1. Taxonomy (NCBI): domain Eukaryota; kingdom Metazoa; phylum Chordata; class Aves; order Columbiformes; family Columbidae; genus Pampusana; species Pampusana beccarii. The sequence goes on from VWYH01003442.1 coordinate 256,804, forward strand.
ACAACTCACAAACCTGGCAAGTATTAGCATGCTTACAAAGTCATCAGTAAATACAGCACACACAAAACAATGCCAGAACAGGATTTCTAATACCGCCTTGAAAATTACCATTTCGAAAATAAACACAGAACAGACACTTACCTTTGCTCACGCAAAGTTGCTTGAATTTCACATACTCGAACTAAAGATCTTAAATTCTTTAATTCAGTACAAATTTCTGACATATGGACACTTCCCATGTTATGGGCTTCCTCTCGTAATCTTGATGCCTGCAACGGTTACACATAAAGGTTAGGATTTCGAATCATGCATCGGAAACAACTGGCGTTAGCCAGAGGATTGCTGGATGAATGTGTCCTGAAACAGCAAAGCTCTCTAACTTCAAAACGGAATATTACATCAGAAGTACGTTAAATTCTCTACAAAAGCCCATTTAGAAACAGAAATGAACAACACTGGCTGCCAAGAGGTTTTCTAAAGCAGGCCCATGCTAACGCAGGGATGACTAAGATTTCCTTGATCCTAACAAATGTCTACCAAACTATGTTGAAAAGATAGTACATGACAGGGCTCCAAGTTTCCAAAGTAATTTGTTCAAGTAGTTGATTGTCTCCATCTACTATTTCTATGGGAGACTTAAACTTCCCATCTAAATTAAGCCTTAGTGACAAAAATAATTGAATGCCATCTTCTTTCCAGCTACCTCATGCAAGAAAAAAAAAACCTATGCAACCCTTTCCAGGTGTTCTCTTCCAAACAAACCTTATAATTTTATTAGAGATATTTTAATATCCCCATTTGGTCAGGTGGAGACAAGCACAAATGTAAATGTAGAAGGCATGACCTATCCCAAATATGTGCATTTCTTAAAGTCTTTTCGCTGAACTGGATGTACAACTCCTTAGGACTCCTCAACAGCACTAAGGAGACAAGTAGAACTACTCTGAGGTCCTGTGTATCAGGCTGCAATTAGAAAAGATGACTTCTTGCAAGTGGCACACTGGAAAAAAATTATTGTTTCAAATAAATCTTTCCCTGCAGTATTACTGTTTAGCAATGCTATTCCCTGCTGTACTGGGTCTGGCTGGGATGGAGTTAGTGTTAGACTCAACTGACACGGTTCCTTTGAGTAATACATTCCAAGCAGCTGACATGCATCCAGTTTTCCTGTATTACCACAACAGGATAGGTTTCATGCAGTTAGTTATAAAATATGGACGGCAATTCTACTGGATTTCCCATTATGTAGAAATAGGGCAAATCCAGTCTGAGCCCTCTACATCATCTCAAAAACTCGGTACAACAAACTAGGCAGAGTCCCTTTTTCACTGTGTAGAGCTAACTGTGGAGCAGTCTCAAATACTTTAACTCCATCACCTAATTCGTAACATTTTCCACATGACAAAAATACCATCATTATAAAAATCTGTTGAAATTTATGTTTTGGTTTTGTTTTTTTTTTTAAATAAATTTCAACAGGACTTTGGCAGTAACAGTTATGAGAATAGCTATTAATCTGAGAGAATTTCAAAAGTACTGGTACTTTAAGTGAGACTGAAAATACTCAAATTGCTAAATGGGAATCACATGTAAAACCTGCAGGTCTGGCTTAATCTCTCTCCCCTCTCCTCTTTTCTTGCTACACCAAGCATTGGAATTTTTAAAAATACTTTTAATTCCTAGAAAAAGCAACCTGCGTAAGAAAACCAGATTTTAAGCTACACGTTTTGCACCCTCATGGGGAGCAAAGCACAGGTGTACTCACCTGCTTTTCTGCATGATCTGCAGGCCAGCCTTGAACATGCTTTATAAGATTTTCGTTGAAGTGTGCTGCTAGCGTAGGTGTTAATGAACAAGTGGGTCGCACAGATGTATTTTGCGGTGCAGGTGTTGAATTTGATGCACTAGTGCTAGAGGTATGATTTGGACCTGGTGATGGGCTTCTTTGACTACTAGAAGAATTTAAAAAAAAAAAAGCATTTAAAAACATATGTAAACCTACAGAGAAATAAACAATTCAAATTCATTGTTTCCAGCCACAAAAATACATGAAGCATTTAAACCACAAGTAAATACTTCTGGTAGACCAAATGTGCCACTTTTCCACAACTTGCATGGGAGCTGTTAGAGTGCTACAACATAATGTTGTTTTGTTTTGTTGGTTTTTTGTTTGCTTATTTTTAACTTTTATAGCTACTCCAGAGCTGTAAGCTGTGTCTACATTTTAGCGTTGGATAGAGAATATATACACGTACGTTCTTCCTTCAACAAGCTGCAAACCTAAGATTTTCAATAATGATGTACCAGATGCAGTCAAGCAGGTTTATTCAACAGAATATAGGCAAGTGACATAATACTCATTAAGCACAAAGCCTCATGTCCTGATCTAAAAATATAGCCATATGAGGAATGTAACCATTTACTAACGCCAAAACACAAACACCTAGGTGACTTTGTGATACTGTACATCCCCACTTAAAGCATTCAAGCCAACAGAAGTACCACAGGAGCAGTATGTTTGTAGCTACCACCTTGACTGCTTTACTGGAACACATTCACGCTGCTGTTTTTCTGGTTCATGCGGTAATCTGTTGCTGGAGAACAGATGCATGGAGACATGTTCACCTGATACGTGTATTGTAAGAAGAATAAAAAACTGTGCCTTGGACAAAGCCTTTCACTGCCCTCTTTCAGATCTCCATATGCAAGGCAAACACATTTAGATTATCTGAACACTACACCGATACACAGCTTTTCCAATTCTACTTTGCAACTATAAGTCTTGGTCAAAAACTTTTCTATTTCTTACCAGAAAAACTCTCATGTTGATCTTGGAATAGCAGTCTTTTGCCATTCACAGTGCTCAAGATTATGTTATCTACAAAGTATTCAAGCCATTGTAACATGGGTTTTTTTGTTTGTGTTTTGATTGTTTGTTTTAAACTGCATTCCTCTAATAATTACCCTCTCACTTCACAAGACATTTTTCCTCTCTACCTCATGATGTTTCTCATGTATGGGAGGGGCCTTCTTAAGAATCTCATCTCTTTACAAAAGCCTATTCCTGCTGCAATGACTAAAAAAGGTGGGCACCGCTTAGACAAATCTTTGGTAAACTGGTATGACTGACTAGTCCACAAAGACTCTCGTACTCACAGTTTGCAAATACACTTCCTCCACCTTCCACTTGGACGGTAGGCTCTCTAGGTAAAGAAGCAGCGTTTCTTTGTTTCACTTGTATCACTTATCTCAATAAAGCTATGATACACAACCTTAACACCTAACATCAAACCCAACAAGCTACAGAAGTTGCCCCAAAATATGTAAAAAATCAGATACTTAAATTTACTTTTCCATGTATCCAGAAGCCCAGGTGCCAGGGCCAGCATGAAGACCACACTCTCATATTATATGGATCCAGCCACAACCTACACAGCTACCAGAGCTGCAGCGACACAGTTCTACTCGTAAGAGGTCACCACTGCTCTTCAGCTTCTGTATTATCAGCCACAGGCGACTCCACTGCGACTTTCACCAGCATCAACACTGCTATTTGGTATATCATTGTTATCAAACAAAGGATCAGAATGTGGGGGGTTCTCTCCTCCTTGCAAGCACTGCTGTCCAGGTGATCTGATCTTCTAGGAAGCCAGAACTTGCACTGGGAGGGTCTATAACCCATGGTGGGCAACCTTAAAAGCTGATGTTTCAGCACATGCGCTTTTCTACTCTCCCATCACTTGCAGAAACAAGGCCTCTATGCTCTTACTTCCCTTCCCAGCATTCACTCCATCCCCACCCCACACACTCACACTGAGAAGGGCTCTGTTGTTCTGTTTTGCAAGAAGGAGGTGGGAGCAGCACTAGTTACAGCACATGAACATGGACAGGTCAGGATGAAACAGTCTGCTCTGTCCTCTCCACCCTTTTAACAGTAGACAAAGGAAGCAGTAACCTTGAGCAGGGCAAAAGAACATCACTAGCACCATAGCAGCGATGGTACCTCACAGTTACAATGTTCTTTGGCACTACATATACTGAGAAATAGTAGTACTAATTATGTAACTACCTACCATTACTCAAAAGATTATGTTTACAATCACTCTCCCACTGGCAGCAGCTTTTCAACACAGGCCATAATTTCAGTCTATTTCTTAAAACTTCCTTACTACTTGCCTGCGAGTGATGTAATGTAATATGAAGAAAAAACAAATTTGAGAGGCATCTTAATTCATCACCTAACTTATGCCCTTGAGGACTGAAAACATCCTAGCACAATGAAACTATCCTCGCAGTCCAATGCCCAGCCGTTTATCCTCACCACTCACACTTGCAAAGAATTACAGCAGGTTTCCAAACAAACAGCCAACAAATTAGGTACAGCACATTGCTCTGCAACATCAAAGACTTTAACCTCATTCTTTTCAGTACTCTCAAAGTTGTTTAAAACCTTAGAATATTAAAAAAAAATATTATGCAGAAAGACTGTGGCAGGCAGCTTTCTTAAGAGTAGTATACATAGATTTCCCTTGATTTCAGGCAGCAGAAATTGTAAAAGGGAATATATGATGTAACTGGGGAGGTGGAAGTATTATTTGGGGTTTGTGCTCTGTAGTCTCCTCAGGAATTGGCTCAACTACTTCAAAACCACTTACGAGTGCAAACGTTTAACTGTAGAAACGTTCAGTTGCTTAGGAAAAAATGGCATTTGGATTCTGAAGCTGGAGTTGAAAATATCCAAGAATGCGAAGGGCAACAAGGGCTGTACATCAGAAGTAAACAAAAGATTAAGGAACAAGTGGGTTGTTCCTCTACACAGCAAAGGGACCTAGAGAGAAAGGACGTGAAAAAGGCCAGAATAGTTGGCAAGTTTTTTTTGCCTGGGCTTGTACAGGTATGGTCCACCCCCAGGCCTCCCACACGCCCAAACACATCAGCAGTCAGTGCAAGTGAAGTATTATCTACACCAGAGGAAGAAGCTAGAGCAGTTAACCCGACTGGACGTGTGTCCACACAACCAGAAGGCACACACCTGAGGGTCATCAGGAGCTGGCCGGTGTAACTCAGATGCTGCATCATCTTGAAGCAGCATAATGAGCAGGGGAAAAAAGCAAACATTAAAGCCATCTTCTAGAAGCACAAGGAGGACAACCTGGTCAACTACAGGCCAGTTGACCTTAATCTCTGGGAAGTTATGGAACAAGTCCTCCTGGGAGGGGTTCTAGCTACATGGAAGTCCAAAAGGCAAAATAAAAGAGCTAGCACAGATTTACCACAGGTAAATTATGTCTGACCCAACCTCCCCAACTTCTATGATGAGATGACGAGCTCAGGGAATAAGGGGAAAGCAGTGATGTTGTTTACTTTGACTGCAGCAAGGCCTGCAACATCATCTCCCATAATATTCTTATAGCCAAACTGTTCACTTCTCCAGTCCATATTTCATGTGTAAGGTGGGTAGGAAACAGAACTGCTGGACTCAAAGGTCCAGCAGTACAAAGACCAAAAGCCAGTGACTAGTGCTGAGCTTCACTGACTAACACAGGGGCCAATACTGTTTAACTTTAAAAAAACCTGGATGGTGGCACACAATGTACCTTCAGTGAGTCTAGAGATGACACCTACTTGGGGAGAGCAGTCAATACATTGGAGGGTAGGATGTTATTCAGGGTGGAACAACCCTGTGCAATAGTTCTGGAACAACCCCAACCCCATGGAACAGCACAGGATGAGTGCATAGAAAGCAGCTTTGCAGAAAAGGGCCTGAGGATCCTGGTGGACAAGTTAAACATGGGTAAGCAATGTACTCCTGTGGCAAAGCAGGCCAAGCACACGCTGGGCTGTGTTAGCAAGAGTGTGGTTGAAGAAAGCAATTCCTCCCCTCTCTTCAGAGCTTATGAGATCCACAGCACCTGCAACACTGTGTAGTGGAGAGCCCCAAAACAGACAAAAATTAGACTGCCATACCAAAGGAATCCAGCAGAGGACCACACAGATAACGAGGGGGCTGAAGCACATGCTGTATCAGGAGAAGCCAAAAGTTCATTCAGTCTGGAAAAGAGAAGGCTGAGGGACGGGGGTTGAAGGTTCCTCTAACTGTTTTTAACTAGCTATGGGGAGAGCAGAGAGCCAGACTCTTTTCAGAGACGCACAGTGATAGGGCAAGAGGCAGAGACACCAGTTGCAGCAAGGGAAGTTCTCATTAGACATACGGAAAAAACATTTCACTGTCCAGGGAGTCTAACATTAGAAGAAGATGCTCAGAGATATTAAAAAAATCACCTAAGCAACACCCTTAGCAATTCAAACTTACCAGTCCTACTTTGAGTTGGGACTTAGACTAGATCACAATTAGAAGTCCGTTCCAACCTAAATTATTCTGTTTCTATGTATTCATACAGCATTCGCATACCAATAACACAGAGGAAGGCTACATGTATTAACTAAGTAGAATTGAGGCATCACCTTCAACACCTATTTACTCCTTAGTTCTAATAGGATCGAAGTTCCCCTATGACTTGCCTCCTCTCCATTTACCAACCTGACTTCTCTGACTCCTGCTTCATCAGTTAAAAAAAAATAAAATAAAATAAAATCACTCTAACATATCAGAAACACTTCAGGAAAATAAATAAAATCTGTGGGTTTCTCAAAAATAAAGTTGTAGCTTAATTATGAATAAAACATATTGTCACAAAATATCCTAGTACTGCTGTTAGCAGCAGGGGGAGCTACGAATGCAGCAATGACAGATAGCTCCAAACTACTGCTATATTTTTAAAGGCTTCAGTAAAGCCAAACACTGCCTTAGCTGCTGGCTGAGTTAAAGACTGACTATGCCACAGGTAACGGAATGCTTCCAGAGAGGCAAATCATCTGCATAAGAACAGGATGGTTCTGAAATACACTACTACAAACTACAAAATCTTACAACCTACCGAAAACGGGAGGAAACACCTCCCCCCCTCCAGCAGTTTTGCATTTTCTAAGGTAAAGGAAAAATATTCCCAGTCTTTTCTGGAAATAAAGAGATACCAGCAACCTGATCATACTATTAATTACGTAAATACTCATTTGTTTCCATTTTTAAAGCAGTCATAATTCATGGTGTGTCTTTGGAATCATCTCTTAGGCATACAAAAGAAACAGAAATGCATGACCTCATGATGCACAGTATACAAGTCACAAATGTCTAACAATTTGAGAGACACAGGACACTAAACAACACTAATACTGTCATAATACCTTTGATATTAGCCTGCACACTCTGCTCTATCTGTGCACTGTTTCCTCCTCAAATATAGGACCATGCCACCTGCATGACCCCTCTGCTCCAGCAGCACAGTTTCTGGGACAAACTCGGCTTCTCCAGCAAAATGCTGATGGCAAGCAGAGCAATGGTTTGCAGAGGGCCAGTAGGTCCATAAAGGGAACTCAACGTGGACAACGGTTATGACGAAGTACAAAGTCCTATAACCCAAAGGGAGGGTGGGGTACGGATTAGCAGGCCAAATGCCCACCGGGATCACTTCACACAGAATCCAGGCCATGGTGAATGTTTCCAAGAACAAGACTATACTATACTAGATTCTCTATGAGGAAATGGTGATCAGCAAAGGACAAAAGGGTCTGTGACTGAGTGCTGTTCCCCAAAATTTCACTGCTCCCTATAAAAAGGTCTAATTCCCTTAAAATTAAAAAGGTTGCCAAGTACAATTTTACTTTTGGTACTGTAATTTAGGAAAGACTTTAACAGCACCATCCATAACTACTAGAGACTACAGGTGGGACACCATATCCTTATTCTACCCATAGAGGAAAACGAGTTGTATGTTATACTGCCAAAGACTAGAATCAAGTGTCTGTAAGACAGCAAACACTAAAGACTCTAAAACTTCTTACTTGCTCCTGTTTTTACCCTCAAACTGACCAATACCATAGCATCTCCAGTAAAGCCAGTCACTGGGACAGGACTGCCAAGCAAACAAACAAAAATCCAAACACAAAACAACCTCCTTATCCCCACAAAAAGAGCAAAAACCAACACAGATTTGGAAATCTGAGTGCAGTGATGACATGTAATCAAAGGTTCCCTTTATTATTAGTCCCATCAGCACAGCTAAAAGGATCTCACAATTTTATTATCTGGAAAGCACCACCACGTAGCTTCAGGTATGCAGACAAGGAAAGAGTCTTGGGTTTTTCTGCTGTTGTAGCATGTGAGTTTTGGGATTTGTTTGTTGTTGTTGTTTTGTTGTTGTTGGGGGTTTTTTGTTGTTTTGTGGGTTTTTCTGGGTTTTTGTTGTTATTTTTGTTTGTTTTAGTTTTTGTTATAAGCAGCAAATGCTATACCACATACCTTATCCAACCACTCCAAAAATCGAGCTTTTAAGAACTGCAACACCCTGCAGATTTACAGGAACCCACTGCAATGATGCACTTTTTAAAAAGTCAACCTGCAATCTCCTCCTGCCACAGTTCTAGACCATGACTCCATTAGAAAAGGATCTCATGACAGATCTTTGGTTACAGCCCCTGAAACCAATATGACAAAGTGCACAGCATCCTACACTACGAAAAGCTGATCTTCCCAAAAGAAAAATTTCAGAAAAGATAGAGATCCTAACCTCACCTTGTACATCAATGGCTAAATGTTCATATCATGCAACATCTGAACAGGTTGCAATGTTGACAAAAAAGTCTGGCCAAGGAAAAGCATTTATGAAACTTTTTTTTTTATGGTTTTTATTACAGCAGCAAAATCACCTGACAGACAGAAGTTCTAATTTAAAAACCATATTACACAACAGTAAGACACCACAAACATCTAACACTAAGCAAATCACAGAGAGTTAAAGCATTTAATCCCATAACTGCACAGAAATAAACAAAACCTCCAAAGTCAGAAATCACAATACAAAGAAGCACTTGTAAAATTGACTCCACAATGACAGAATATGAAATATGAATTCTATTTTCCTTGTGTGAACAGAACTCGTGTGGTGGTCCTAAAATGAAGAATCTACCACATTAGCTCTGTAACAAAGATATTGAGCTGCATCCTCTCAGTAGCAGCAGAGCTAAATCATATGTTCAGTAAATAGGACAAAGAAGAACCCACAGATTGCAACAAACACAACACACATTGGATCCAGAGCAAAAACAGAGGACAGCACAGAGAAGTAGTTCAAAATACCTTGAGCGTTGAAGGCTTCGTGGAGAGGCAGGTTCGTGACCTGCCTGCTTGTCAGCTATTACCGGCTGCTGAGGTGCTGCCTGTGACACTGGTCCTTGTTTAACACCTGGAGTAGCAACCTGGAAAGTTCAAAACCTCATTAAGATTTCTTCCACAGTAAATGTCAAGTGTAAGAACCAGGGGAAAACATGGATATTACAAGTTACAAGGCCAGTGGGGTTTTTTGATACGAGGTCTTTTTATTGACAGAATTTTTATATTCTTCACAGGGTGTCTTTTTAAAAAAATCATTTATAGTTCCACAACCGTGATAGATAACTGTTTCAACTAAAATACAAATAGTACTTAACAGGCACAACAGAAGCAAACGTAGATCCATCTGACTTGTTAAAATATTGCAAGTTTATTAGGTTAAATACTTCAACCCAATTTCATTTTTGATCACATCTACTTGAAAACACATTGCACAGTGTCAAAAGCAGAATTATGTCATATCAGAAATGAAAGAAAAAAATCTGAAGCATATTAATAAGTCTGCTACTCCCTCCTTTTAACTGTTCTGTCAGTTCTAAATTAATGCATAAAGGAAAAAAAAAATCACCAGTAGCTTTTTGCTTTTCCTTCGCAGTACACATTCACATTAAAGACTTTAAGACACCAGCAGTGAGATACAGTCTTTTTTTCTGTTAATTCCTGAACTATAATAGGTTGAAAAATTTAGTAATATACTAGTGTCTAAGTTACAGTAAATGGAGTTCAAGATAGGTTTTTCATCCCATACTCTGCATACCTCTGTCCCTTTTAAAGCACATACAAGAGAGGAAACAGTTCCAAAATTTATCCCCCATTCTAGAAAATCAAGCTAACAATTTTAAGAAAGAGGGAGGAAAGAAAAATGGTTTCTAGAGATCCATACAGACAAAAAACATAAATCAGGCAGCCTGTCTGGCATTTGCTGACATCAAACTGGTGTCAATTACTAACTAGTGGTCATCTGAACCTCCAGAAATTCTCAGTTTCAGAAACAGACTCCTGTGAAACAAACCACAGATGGCAAGTCAGACAGTATCTGCTCAAGTAAATTCAAGACATAACTTCATTTATTTAAATACACAGGAAATCTTCATGTATCTCAAACCTACCTATATGTCTAAGAGCAAAAGCCACCTTTAAAAATTATCATCAAAAGCCAAAAAAGTTTGAAAAGCATATGAAAAGGTCATGCTTCTGAAAAGATAAAGTAAGATCACTGTAAGATCACTCAAGTGTGTTGAAATCAACAGCATTATACAGTTAAGGGGGCGAAACAGTAGCAGCTCAAAAATTAATTTATGAAAAGACTCCCTGCATATCTTTATGAAATGTATGACATCAAGAACTTTGCTATTAATGCCTAAGTTTCGCTCATCTTATGAGCAGATATAAGCATCAAGGTTGTTCAAACAGAAGTAACAATTTCAAAAGGAAAGTCTGAGAGATAATACAACCACCTTCAGATCTGAACTAGAAACTAACCAGCTCCTTGGCTGGTAAAAATAAAACCAAAAATGGATTGTGAAGAAGAACTGAGATTTGTTCCATAAACGAGCCACAAAAACTCTTAACTGTTCCCTGTTCTCCAAGTGTTTCAAAGACTGTAAGTGTACTACGAACAGAAAAATAGTAAGGGCTAAATTAAAAAAAAAAGTTATAAGCAGCATTCTCACTGAGCTTGACATGTCTGTATATGTTTTACACTGTTATTTTGCAGAAAATCCCAGCAGTTTCTGACCATACAACACAGGCAGAGCTGAACAGAAAAACGTGATGCCTCAGATGCCGGAGTCTGTGCCGCCTGAGCTGCCAGGTGTGTGCAGCACGTCGCCAGGCACACCTACCAGCACAGACACGTTCCTGCAGTCCCACGTACCAGGCTTGACTGCGCGACGGCACCACACTGTTCCCAGAGCCAGGCAAGGACCTGCGCACCCGGCGCTGGCTCTGCTCGCAGGGTGCCAGTTCAGCTGTGTGCGTGCCTGCTGCACAGAGGCACCCAAAGCCAACGAGCCTGTGCTCTGAAACCAAGCGTGTCCTGGCACAGCACCACACCTTGATTGTGCATAATCTACCTCATACTCTTAGAACTGCATAAACTAACCTGACTGACATATCCAAAGGAGTACTAAAACAGAGAAGCTCACAGGGAACTATCACCACTTAAGTTCTCATCTCAATCTCATCTTACAGAATTGTATTATGTGAACAGATGAACTACCAAGAAATTTCTTTCCCTGCTGAACTGGAAAGGTATCTGCTGCTGAACCAGAATTTGTTACTTCTGGGACTAACACACAAACAATTCATGTTTGTATCTCAACAGCACCAGATTTGAGAAACACCAGAAAAAAAAAATCCTGCTGTCAAGCATTACTATTAATTCTGTTTAGCTGCTCTGTAAAGCTACTCGAGGTACCTAGAAAAGAGAAAGCATTTACGGCTATGATAAACCAATGTAGTAAAAGTTATAACTTCCTCACAGGGGGATGACAGTAAAAACTTGCCAATGTATATAATAATTCGCAAAAGTCCATCAGGACTAATATAACAGTATTCTGAAGCAAAGACATTATAGCCTAGAATGTGTAACTCCGAAATTTACTATGCTTAATACTTTGATTGCAATCATATTGTATGTGCTTGAAAAATAAGCCACATGTGCAATCTCACCTCACTGTCATGCCATTTTAAGGAAAGGTGGATTAAAATATAGTAATTTCAAAATGTGTCACAGTATGCTCACCAAAATATAGATATCACTTTTGGAAAAACCTCTATATTTGTATCAATAAAACAAACACTACCCTATTTCAAAAATACCAGAGGTGATACCCTGCATGCCAAGTCACTAACTACAGGCAATCACAAAGCCCTGCATGTAAGTGCAGATTCTCGTATCCCATAAAGCATAAACCAATGAACACTTTCTTGGTTGTTCTTTTTGGACAAGTAGCAGCCTTGCTGTAGCTACAACTTACACTAAACTCAGAACAACTCTTCCCAAACCTGCATTTAGCCTTTAAGTCTTTTGTTTCTACTGAAAACCTGAGGGAAGGCTCATGTGTTCAAAAGCATATTCAATTATACAGACAAGACAGACTGGCCCTACTTTCCCCCTGTGCTCAGCAGTAGTGAGGCTGCAACCTGAATCCTATGTTCTGTTTTGGGCCACTCACTATAGGAAAGACATTGAGGTGCTGGAGAGAGTGCAGAGGAGGGTGATGAAGTTGGCGATGGGCCTGGAGCACAAGTCTGATGAGAAGCGGCTGAGGGAGCTGGGGCTGTTCAGCCTGGAGAAAAGGAGGCTGAGGGGAGACCTGATCGCTGTCTACAACTACCTGAAAGGAGGTTGTAGCATGGAGGGTGTTGGTACTCTTTCTCCCAAGTAGCAAGTGGTAGGATGAGAGGAAATGGCCTCACATTGTGCCAGGGGAGGTTTACATTGGATATTAGGAAAAATTTCTTTACGGAAAGAGTTGTGAAGCACTGGTATAGGCCGCCTAGGGAAGTGGTGGCGTCACCATTCCTGGAGGTGTTCAAAAGACATATAGATGAGGCTTTTAGGGATATGGTTTAGTGCTAGCGTTAGGTTATGTTTGGACTCTACGATCTTAAGGGTCTCTTCCAACCAAAATTATTCTGCAATTCTACTTCAGTACTTGGCTTGCCTTCACTTTCTCTTAAGGTATAGTTTACTACCACACCACCTACTTCATAGGTATAATGCTGGCCTTTATACTGGGTTTGTCTGCACAGCCATAGGAAAACATCTCTAGCAGGATGATAAATATTAAGAATAAGATTATAAAGCAAGGATAAATGTCTGGGGTGGAGGGGAGGCGAGGGCAGCTCCTGCTGAGCTGTCCTTCCTTCAAGTTTTCTTTCAAAAAACACTGTAGATAAAGAAGATCCCAAAGGATAAAGCTTTTCCCATGCTTATAATACAGCTGATAATCAGAACTTTATAAATAAAGTAGATCCAGATCTCTGGCTTGTGGAGACCAGAACAGATCAACTTCCAGTTACTGCCAGTAAACAAGAAGATTCTCTTGCATATTCCAGGATTTTAAAGTGTCAGACATCTCCCTTCTTGTTTTCAAGTTTGTTGTTCGATAATTTTATTACTTGTCACCTAGCTATGGGATGTGACCACATAGATTCAGGATGCACTCCAGGGGCAGAAACAAAGACAACAAGCAGGATTAGTATACACATGAGGCTTTCACAATTCACAGTACCATTACCAACCACAGCAAACTGGGAGAATCACTTGGCTTGCTTTGTACTCATGAAAAAAATTCAAATGTAAGAAAATGAGGCATTTAGACTAGAGTGAGGAATGCAATCTGTCCTCCTGAAGGCCTTTAAGAAATGCTTTTATCTTCAAGACAGAAGAGGTTATCTTCCAAGAAGAAAAGTGAAAGAAAGATGCCTTAGTTAGCTGAGCAAGGTGGGGGAGAACAGCTATTTTACCAAAACAAAACAAAACGGATCTCACCCCAAAGTCTAGAGCCATGCTTCTTACACTGATAAGATACTACATACACTGAACAACATACTGATAGAATGGGTTAAAATCTGAGGGTCTCAAACTTGAAAGAAACATCTGTACAACGAAGAGACAGGACAAGCTCCCATTGCACGAACACAGCAAACCTCTAGGAGAGGTCCAAATCCTCTTCAGACTTCCATTTTTCACAGCCAGAACACTGCAGACTGTTAATTCTTTTTTTAAACTTGCCTAAAAGGCACAACTGTTATGACCTGCAGCTCTACCTATCACTACAAAACTATCTCAAACATAAAATGTTACTTTCCACCAGAGGGTGTAAATCAGCAGCCCTGCCTTCAGTTCCCTTTAGTAACAAAATTCTCTGTCATAACAGGTCCTTTAACCCACTTCCCTGCCTTGCTGTATAGCATGTATCACAAGTCTTTAAACAAGGAAAGAGAACAGTCCTTAAGGGGAAGTTCATCTTGAGTGCCTCTAATTAGACCTACTGTCCCTACCTGTACACAGCAAAACACTATCTCTGATCCGCTGGACAGAGTAGGTAGATAGATAGATAATCACAGCTTCAAACGTATTTATTCCTCAATATCACCACTTGTAGGATATGGAATACTGAGCTCAGATCTCGCAAAAGACCTTTTTCCTACTTTCCTACTCTATTTTCATCCTTAGGAAGAACCACAGGGGCTTATTTGTTACCTTCAATTCATGTTTCCTAGTCCCTGATCCAATTAAGGAATTCTGAATGAATGAGGGTGAGAAGGCGGGAAGGGAAAGGGACATAATGTTATGACCTTGTAAACACCTAGAATACCTCTAAGTCAAATTTGAGACTATACCAAGTCAACCTCCCCAAGAATTTCCCATTCTAAAAATCTTTTATTAGCTGAAGTCTAGAGAACTGTATGAGCTGCTGCCTTTGGAGTCGTTTTTTGTTTCCATTTAAGTATGTTAAACTACTGATCTCTTGGCAATATCTCTAGATAGCAACTGAAGCGAGCACAAGATTTTCTTCAAAAACAGAGAAGTGTACTAGAATTCCATGTTAGAGCAGTACTGCAAAAATACAGCCAAGTAGTTGCTTCCAGTTGTTTCTGTTTCTATTGGGAAAGACAACACACATATTTTATCATCCCACATACAACTGCTAGCACATGGATGTATAGCAGCAATACTTAAAATTACCTGTAATGGTTTCTTACTACAATGTGGCATAAACCAAAAGGAGTTTACCTTTTGCTGCGATGATACCGGTGGCGTAGTCATCAAAGGTTTAAGTGGAACGGTGTTAGTCTGAGGCGTGCTTATTCTTGGAGATACATATGATCTTGGCGATGAGGCGTCAGATGTTAAAGACATTGGGGACTGATTAGATGGCTGAGCTGTAAAGAAAAAAAAAAGATTGTTTTTAATAAAACTATATCCTATCTTAAATGTGACTTAGATTTTCTTTTGGTACTTTGGAGTATGCTGTATTAACTAACATACAAACATATTCACCTTGAGACAGTTGGAGGGTGAACAACTGGAACAATCAGATATTCATCAACAATCCTAGCTAAAGAATTCTGTTTTCCCCAAACCCTCCACTTCTAAAATTTAAATGGGAAAAGGAGAGAGAAGTAGCTATTATGCAATGCTTGTTACATTAAGAGACTATATTAGCTTCCTTTGTAATTCCTATTTTAGAGCACTCAACTCGATTTAACTGAAAAAATGCATGAACAGTTTATCTAGAAATCCATTCTAGGCATCTATCAACAGTCTCCCACTCATATTTTAATCGCTGGCTAAAAATTAGCATTGTACTGCTTACCTACTCAATAATATAACTGCATTTATGGTTTTGGTTTCCAGTTTTACTAAGTTACAAGCCAGAATGTATTGAAGACACCTGAAGGAATATCTTGCCCGGAAGCTGAAAAATACTATTTACAGAAGACTACAAAGAAAGCCCTCACCAGATAAAATAAACTTTCTTTTAAGAAGAGTCACAGTTGCACACTATTGCAAGATGAGTGCTCAACCAAGGAAGAGTTGTGTTTTATACTGAACATTAAAAGACATCTAATTAAGGTTCAGAATAAACTGCAAGGGTCTTGCACATTTCAGAAAAAAAAACTACCAAAAGGTGAGACAGAGAAGCATATTTACTTAGTTGAGTGTCAGCTTCCAGCTCCTCAAGTAACAATTTCTTACCCTATCTTTGGAAGAAGAAGTCATTCGACATCCTCCACACCAGGTGTCCAAACACACGGCAATAAACAGCTTTCAACTGTACCAGCCTTTATAAAATGCAACGTAACGATTTTACATAAGTGAAAAGAAGACTCTGAATACCTTGCGTAGACAGTTGTGCAGCTTGAGAAATTAGGGAAGTGATATTGAAAGCAGATGGTCCAGCAGTAAGAATTTTATGGAGTATAGACTGCAGAGAGGCTTGTGTCACAGCTGCTGTCAAAACTAAAAACAAACATTCTTTTTTACTGACAACTGAACATCACTTTAAATTGTTCAAACTGGCTAAATACATTTAAGCTACATTTTCTTTCTGAATTTGTTCCCACATCCACAATAGACCAAAGTGCCACTTGAACTACTTTTCAATTACTTAAATTCAACTCATGAATGCTTGGCATGTCTAACCAAGTCCTTTATTTGGTAGTTTTATCTTTGAGATACACACTAAAAATTCTTTTAGAAAAATAGCTTTAGCTCTTCAGCTTGACTTTATGGATTAATACTAATTCTTGTAAACATAAGGAGAACATTTGTTCAATTTGTTATTGCAGTAAGCAGAATGTGTAGGGGTTTTTTAAAAAACAATGATTTTTTTAAAAAAGCAGTATCACTTTAACTCACTAAAAGAGATGGGGGGCAGGAGGGAAGACTTCCTGTTCAAGGAAAAAGATGTTTCAAGTTAAAAATCCAGACACTCAGTGTTTCTTCTTTAAAAAACTCACAACAAAATCGCCTTATTTGTTCTGGGTTTAGCTATCCCATCTCTCCTCCTCCAATAAAAAAATTAATAATTTTCAACCAGTCGTTTTAAAACTGCACTATGCAGGAAGAGCATCTTACAGTATGAGCAGATGAGACCCAGCTTCCAAACCCATCTTTTTAAAAAGGTCTCTGGGCTCAGAGAGATATTTCCTGAACATACACTACCCATGCACAAGTTTGAAAAAACTGACTCACCAGCACAAACACAGA
Organism: Pampusana beccarii; assembly: GCA_013399365.1. NCBI lineage: Eukaryota > Metazoa > Chordata > Aves > Columbiformes > Columbidae > Pampusana > Pampusana beccarii. Next base: position 273,762 of record VWYH01003442.1, read on the forward strand.
CTAACTCTGCATCGTGTGCACAGCGAGGGCTGTCCTGCTGTGCAAGGTGAAGTCGCTCTGCCACCAGAATAATACTAAACACGCCTGTTCCGAGATAGACCCAGCTGCTGCTCAGACATGGCAAGAGAAAATGACTGCGAACTTCAATTGGCAGCTTTCTAATAAAATACAGTTTGAGTTTTGATGGGACCCTTCATTCTTTTAACCACGATACTCCTACTTTTGTAGTCCAACCTAGTGCACTAGACTTGTAAAATCTTCTCCCTGCACAGGAAAAAAACCCAATAACCTACTCACCTATTAGTATTCAATGAAGCCACAATATTTGCTGATTAAAAGGAAGTCAATTGACAGTTTTTCCTTCTAAATAATCATAACGTACAAAATAGTAAAATTTTAAGTAATTTTACTATTTTGATTTTCATGGTTTGCACTTTAAAAACATTAAAGTTAATTAACTCTGGGCACTACATGTAAATGTTTTGCTTCTTATTTAAATCGGTGATCAGTGCACAAAAAGTTCAAAACAGCAAACAAAAATTCCCACAATAATTTCTTCATCAGTAACCTGCCACATTCAGACACCACATCAGAAAAAATTACATTCGAAATACATCAACTCTAGCTGTTCTTACAGCAAAAGGCACCATAGCTAGTTCTAAACTTTATTCTAATAAACTAGGCCAATGGGACAAGAATCTAGGGGATACACTGATTTTATACACAAAATTTAACTTGCTAGCAAAATTACTGATATGATGTCTTTATTCAGAGAGGCTAACATGCTCTGCTAGAAAAAAAAATTGATAGGCAACAAGATTTAAAGAATCCCTAGAAGTTTCAGTATTTGCAAACACATTATTAGAACAGCAGCACAAACTACAGAAAACAAAGAACACTGCACGAAACAAAAGAACAAAAAGCTCTAACTAAATTTTGGGCAACAGATGAATGCTGATACAGCGATTAAGTCACCAGTCTCAATTAGACTGCTCACATACATCAGCATTTATTAGCCTAACAACTTCAAATGTTACTCGGCTAATTTAAAATATTTAACAGGAAAAAACAAACAAAAAACCAAAGAACACCACACCACCAAAAACCCCAAATAAAAACAATGCCCACTTTATCTAGGGATTCATTTATTCACTTCTCATTTAAAGTAAGGCTTGGATTTACCACAGCTTAGTATCCAGTACTGTAATAATGTGTGTAAATAAGAGATTACATCAACTTCAAAGAATCCTTACCTTCATTGATTTTGGATATATCTACGCTAGAATTATTAAGCTGCAAGGTGGCTTGCAGAGCAGGCAGCAGCTGTCGAAGAAGATTTGGGTCCTGAAGTAACGGAGGAATTGGTGATTGTGGGACGGGTGAGACAGGAACTGTAGGAGCAGATGAAGCAGGCGCAGAAGCTGGATTCAGTCCAGAAGCAGAAGATGTAGAAGGAGTTGTGCAAGAATGGGATACAGACTTGTCCACAGATGCAGACTCTGAACAGAAGACAGACAGTAATTTTCATTTTCCCCAATATAACCTGAGAACCTCTCACTAGTACAATATCCATATTAAATTCAGAATATCAAATCCTTAGCTATCTTTATAAGGAAATAAAAGCATGACTATAACAAAAACGGAAGACATTTGATATTTAGTGTAATTTACGCTATTGGACTGTAAGCTGCCAGTATTACAAACACATTTTTTTCCCCCTAACATTCAGGACAAACGTGGGCCAAAAATTCCTCGGTGATTTTTTTCTTTTACTGTGCATATACTCGTATCTCGTGTTTTCACTCAGGAGTCTGATCTTTCTTTCCAAAATATACTACAAACAAAAAACATATAGCCCATGGACTTTACAGACAGGCTAATACGTCTAATTTGATGGGAGGGTATAAGTCATGTTTCATTTATTCAGAAAGCAGCCCACAAGAAGCTACAAAATAAAGACCAAGTCTATCATCCACAACCCAACTACATTGCTCAGGATTCAGACAGGTTAATGAGCTGCACTAGAAATATAAAACAAGAGCTGTTAATATCCCCACAGTAGACTACAAAAACATCTGAAAATGTATCTGCCCATAATTAATCTCAAACTTGTCAGCTTCTCCTGAAGCATCAAGACCTATGCCCTTTATTTTATTGATCTCATTTTAGCAACTATCAACACTTACTATGAGCAGAAATGGTTAGGACTTAAATTCAATTATACCGTATGGCATTTTTTTTCTAATTAATTTGAGTTATTTAATTAATTTAAATTTTGATTTCTAGTTAACATGATAGTTTCTCCTCCATTCCAGTACTGTGAGAAATTCCTGCACTGAAATGATTTCCACTTACTACAGGTGTACCATCAGTCACCTCAAATATCCTTCCCTTACGAAGCCTGGACCACCGTATTTCAATTTTAGCTTCCCCTTCTCTCATTCCTATTAAACCCCGTCAGAGATCCTGGCCCCAAATTCAGTCAAGACTAATGTCTCTATAGTACCAAACAGCTTGGATGAAGGCTGAGAAGATGGACACGGATCCAAGATCTCACCCAGGATGTTTGCCCACAATATCAAAGACCTGGATTTTAAATTCACCTCAAACTGGCAGAGAATGTCAACCTGGATATTCCACATTTCAGGCAAAAATCCAAATGAAAGCTAAAATAACTGGCTGGGAAATTGTTTTACTCCAAAGGTCTTTGTTCGGGGGGTTTATTTGGTTTTGGTTTGGTTTTGTGGGTTTGTTTTGGGTTTTTTTGTTGGGTTTTGGGTGTTTTGTGTGTGTTTTTGTTTTTCTCTCTCCTTCAGAGAGATTGACAAGGTACGAAGAAGCTGACTGTTAGGAAAAAAAGAAAAATGAAGAGGTCTTGGTATTTTGTTTTTGTTTGTTTTTGTTGTTTTTTTGTTTGTTTGTTTGTTTTACTACTTAAGAATAACGTTACAAAATCTCTAAAAGCCTTTGTTTTGTGACAGCCTTAATTGCAACTTTTAAGACTAATTTGGAGAAAAACCCTAAAAAAATAAAAAAATTACTGACGTGAGTATCAATACATAAGTCAAATCAGATTAGAAATCTCAGTGAAAAGAAAGAGGACTTCTGCTTCCATGCAGTTACCGTAGAAATAGTTCACAACAGGTCGCAAATACTCCAAAAAAACTTTTCCAGTCAAGCAATTGAGAAATTTAAACCAGAAAAAAATGCTGAATAATCCAAATTTGACAGCTTGCAAGATTGCAACAGCAATATTTTGGTGTTTTAGGCAAACTTCTAAAAAAGAGGCAGCCTTATCTAGTCACAAGCTCCTCAGGACAAGGGGTTTGCTTTCAATGTATCTGTAAAGGGACCTGGTCATTTGGCCAGGAGTTTTCATAAGAAAAACTTATGGAGGAACAAGAAGCATTAAAGACTGAAGATAGAAAAAAAGCAGTTACAAAAGTTTTTAATGGTTTTCAGTAGCATGTGACTAGGACAGCTGATTAGTTATTAGCCCCCCTTAAAACAATAAGTCACTAGTACAAATCTTTGTTATAGAAGTATTACATACAAAATCTTACATGATGATGCTCAGAGTAAACTTATTAAGACAACTGCACATCAACAGACATGAAACAAACAAGAATCTTATCATACTAAACAAAAACATGTAAAGTTTAAACTGAACTTGGATTTGTCACAGTCCGAATAAGGAAAACAAGATACACTGGCAGAAAAAAGCAAGCAAATTAAGCACACTGAGGCATGTTAATACTTCTATGTACCAGTCTCCTACCCTGTGGTTTTGAGAACCTTACAAAAACTCCCAAACAAACCCAACAAAACACCAACACCCACAAACAACAAAACAAAACAACCAACCAAAAACCTATGCAACTGCCAGTAATAATTTCGAAACATATTTAATATAGTCAGGCTTGTCTTCACAGTTAGATTGAGTTATTTTAAGTAAAGCAGCAACACATTACTATATTATTAATGTACATAAGCAATACCTGAGCTTCAAACCACACCAAAACAGCTGGAAGCATTTCTCACCCATGATGCTGTTTTGAACACAAAATAAACTGAATCAAAGGCAAACTCGAGCTAACAAGGCAGTGAAGAGACACCCCAAGACTAGTTGTGGGTATTTGCTCTTTTCTTGAATAAAATGACTCAAAATACATTATACAAAACCACTGAACTCCAAGAGTAGGTTAGTTTGGGGGACCTCCTCTGCTATAAAAATGCAAACTGAATTACATCAACACAACACAGTCCAGTTATCTTAGATCATATGGAGACGCTATTCTGTAGATGTATTATTGCAGGTCTTTTAAGTATACATTAAAATATATCTGCGAAAGATATTTCTTGTACATTCATCCAGATTGAACACCTAGAGAAAACAATGTGAGGAAAGGATGGTGTCTAACGCCAACATTCCAGTCTTCTCAGATGGTTCATTTCACAAAATCAACAGTCCAAAGCTTGTGAAAGAATACATCTCTGTGATCACGACTATCTGCATGTACACCGTATTATGACTAATATTTAACATCACAGAGGATGTAGAATACAATGAATGCTCAGACCATCACTGCAGTTCACAAATTAAGTGACTTAAGTTATTCATAGTGAAATAAAGGGTATAAACCTGTTTCTGCTAAAAAAAAAAACACGCAAAAATTACTTGTGGAAATACAAGTATTTCTTGTTTGCATTAAGTAGCCTGAATGGATATTTTCTTCTCTATAAAGGGAAACTCCTTTGTAATGAAAACAAACATACTAAAAAATACAGACTACAGATCCGTTCTGTTTAATCCCAACTTTCATGACCTTAGCATAAACCAACCTATCTCACCCCATGGTGTCCAGACTGGACACTTGATTTCACAGAAATAAATCAAAGAAATACTGCTGATAAAACAAAGCCTCTAAATATCACACATCCATTCTTGTATAATGTAATTACAAAGGTTTAAAACTGGTTTAATTTCTGATGCTATACAGAACTTGCAAGTTTTGCCCTTAAAGTTAGAGCAACTAGTCAAAACTCCCGAAGATTAAATGTTTTTCATAAAATTCCTCAGATATCACCCACTGGGGTGTGAGCATTTCTCCTGCATTTTCACACAAATAGCAGCAGAAACTCCTCACTCCCTCCTTTTCTTCCTTAATTCCTTTTTTCTGATCTGCTTTGAGAGACTGCTTCATTGTATGTTCTGTCACACAGTTTACCGAAACGCCATTTCCTAGTTTCTGAAACATTTACTAGGATTTAAAAAAAACGCTTAGAATTATACAGTCTTGTAGTTCTTAAATGCATTGGAAGCCTCAGCCATCATGAAACAGTCAAAATGCGCACAGCATACTGAGAAGAGGTAAATACCTTTACAAATCTAAGTCCTTTAGTTTTACAACTGATACGCTGGTCTCAACACTTGTTTCAACAATAAGTTCATGCTCATCAACAAGCAATCTACAGTATTATTGCAAAATAAGGCTTTGGATTACACAGCAGTTATTCATAAACCTAATTTGAACCACTAGTACGTCAATAAGACTAATTTTGGAACGTACAACTGGAATTTTACAAACAGAAAATGCAAATTTGGTCTGTGTCTTAAAGAAAATACGAACTATGCTGCAAGGCCAGCAAAAGATGACTGAATTTGCCAGCTATAGAACACGGCAACTCTGCAGCCTCCTCACTCTCAACACCGATTTCCATTCAATTGCTATGGAAATGGTTCATCAACCTCACATAAAATTTCAGCTATTATCATGAAAGTCCCAAGGAAAACTTTCTAAATAATAACAAAAAATTAAAACCAAAGCAGAACAAAGCCTGCTGTGATGCTTTGAACTGCTGAAAATTTTGTTAATTAAAATTTACGCTTTAGCTCTTCCTCTGAAGAAATAAAAAATAGATTTTCTAAATTGTTTTAGTGATGTTAAAAAAAGTTTCAACTTCTGAAGCTTTTAAAAAACTTCTAAAAAAAATCCATTCACTTTGTCGCAACAATACGAAAATATAGCATACTTCCTGACAACCACATCACCAAGTTTAGATGCAGCCTACATACAGAACTACAATATATAACTAACCAAGTTTCTGGACTGTCAACTTCAATCATATGAGAAAAAAAAAAAGGCAAGAAATAAAGCCATTAAAAAACCAAACCTAATTACATGGCAAACTAAACAAGTAGATGTGGCGATTAAATTAATGTGAAGAACTGTTAGTTGTTTTACACTAAAATGGAGCAGGAACAAACCTTTTTATTACGAAAATTTTTGAAGACCACAATGATTAGGAAAGAGCTTTCTATTCACAACCTACTCTGCTGGAGTGTGACCTGCGACCACATCTTCTGGGCGAACAGGAGAGAAGTCCAGTTATCAGGCAGTGTTCTCTATGACAAGCGCCTGCATGGCAAAGGTAGCCAGCATTGCAGCAGGTTTCTCAAAGACGTATCTGAACTGAAGTAAACTGGAAGCTATTGCTTGCCCCAGAAACATGATGTCAGAATGGAAACATTACACTGTATATTTCCGGGTAGTGTGGATTTTTTAATAATAAGGCCAAGCAATCCTTTCAGAAAAAAATACCACAGCAGTTGTGCCATAACGTTCTCCAGTTAGAACCTAGATACAAGGTGGCAAATGCTTAGCTCCTCAGAGTCTGAGGCAGTGTATCAAAATGCTGCTGAATCTCACTGTCATCAATCTCTGCCCCTTATTATAAGAACTTCTGCTCTGGACGTCGTTCTGGAAGACAGTTTTCAGCCTAGTTACGTTACAGTTAAAGTTATTCACACCAGGTCTAATGCAGAAGGGGTGAAAAACTAAGTCTTCCGACTGTTCAGCTTCTCTCAAAAAAGAGCTCTCGATACCAACACTCCTGCTCAGCTGCTGTGCCTCAGTCGCTCCGTTCTACCTGCTGGAGTTCTTTGAGTTTTTGTTGCCAGTACCTCCTCGCTCCCTTCTCACCCACCCTGTGCCAAGTTATTCAGCCATGTCAGTGTGACAGAGAAGCGGGGAATAAAGAAACAAAAAGAGGTAATGCATTTTTTGTGCAATAACTTCCTTCACAGTCCTCCTCCTCACAATAATATACTTGTACTTCCTATACAACAAGTCGCTTTAAAACACTGCTATATATAGCTTGCTCTTATTCTGCCACATATAGAGACAGCTGATCTATTTCAACAAAGATTTTTTTCAATGACATGGAAATTACCCACTACCATTGACTGGATAATTCCCAAATGTGACCCTTTGAGTGTTCCAATAGCTTTTATTACTGATGTAATTTTTATGTCATCTAAAACAAAACCAATGCATTCAAATTCCTTCAGATTCAACACTACAATATTACCCAAACACTTTATTGAGAGCTTGAGCCGTATCTTCGCTCTGTTAGCAGCAGTCATGCACTTGTGCTCTCAGTGTGCTCTCTGTGGGAGGAACACTGCATTACAAAATTTTCACAAATCCAATGCCGTGTTGCATAAACCTCACCTCTGCTATACTGATAAAACAGTTACCACCTAGAACCACTAACTGAACCGTTTGATTTACTGCTGATGATCAAGAACCATAACACACTCATCTGTGCTGAAGTACCTTGAGTGTATAGTCCACCAACTAAGCTCTCGAAGTTAGTGACAGTCACAATTACCTTTTTACGCAGTTCAGTTCTGATCTACTAAGGACTTGAAGCCACACCAAAATATATAAAAATTTGAAAGCAATGCATTTTCTAAACACATTTGGCCAAATGAAACCGTGGCAATAACAGTAACTGGGTTCTCAAACACACTCAAATTATCTAAAATACAAAAAAGTCCATATTTTTCTCATTTCGATTACTTCAGTCTTAAAACTGAATTTTCGTATTTCATCTCTGCTGCCAAAACAGATATAACATCAATGTGCAGCAAACAAGTATAAAATACTGGAAGAAACCTCTAACAGTGTTGCTAGTGCCATTTTTTCTAACCACTGTATGAATTGTGTAATATGCTTAAAACTGCAAAACTCAGCCAAAGAGGATGCAATAATACCAGAAGCAATGTTAATAACTGACTGCTAAAGACTAGCAAGTGTTACAAGTAAGAAAACCACAGGGTGAGAAAAGGATGAGGAAAAAGCTCAGTTGTCACTGACCAACCACTTTAATCGCCAGCACCAGGGCCACAACCCACCCAGCGTTGCACTGCCCAGCTTGCTGAGTTTTGTCAGGAAAATTTCAAGTATTGCTGCACTAGAAACAGAAGTGCTGCCTGATGGGACTTGGAGGAAAGGTATGAGAAGAAGTATCCTACAGACAGACACACTGTTAAGATACAGACAATACAACATTTCATTCAGTAACTGAATTAAAAGTACGAAAATGTGATGTGCCCTACAGATAAAGCAGCCAAACAAGTAGGAAAAGCAACCCCACACTTTACCTGCATAAAGCACTCACAGTGAGCACAAACAGAAGCAGCAGATTCTGACTGGAACATTCAAACCAAAGGGTAGAGGTCAAATAGTTCCCCAGGAACTCTCCACTACTGCCAGCCATTGAGGGCAGAGGACTATCGCTAACAGCTGAGCTAGAGTTCAGCCAGGGATTTTATTCAATCTCCTTGTGGGACTACAACATACCCCTGCAGCAAAAGAGATTGAGCTGAAAAAAGTGGTGTCGTTGGGTTTTGTGGTTTTTTTTTTTGTTGTTGTTTTGTTTTTCACAACTATTACTGCATTAAAAAATACACACTAAGAACAGAACTATTAACACAGTGGTACATATATGCTGGCATAAGGCTGCCAGCAACACATTGACAAGAAGCAAGAACTCACTCAGGCAAGGCCTACTGCACATACTATTCAGTCATTTGGACCAAGCTATTTTTATAAGCAAAAAATACAGCTTTACCTCTTTTTAGAGAGAGGGATGGCACAGCTAGCAAACAGAAAAAGATCAAAGGCTGTTTTCTTTACTAGTGTAAAAATAACCCCCTCAAACTATTTTCCAATTTTACAAAGATACTTATAGAAGATTGTTTGAACTGAGTGTCTCAGGACAATGTTGTTGGTTTTTTGTTTGTTTTCATTTTTTCCATTTTATATAACAGCTACAAACAAATACTTTTAAACACTGCATACCTACAGCACTACAGGTTCAGTCAACTCCGGGAAAACGAGTAACAGAAGTAAACTATCCAACAACATCCCAATATAAGGCATTGCCTCCTCCCTTCTTTTAAATTTAAATACATAAAATGCTACAGAAATGACACTGGTCAAATTTCTTATAAAATAAAAAGCAAGCCCATTCACAAAAAAGAAGGTGAGACTACTGAATATACTCTTTGAATGACCTCTTATGATATAAGCGGCACTGAAATTTTCTGTTTCTGTAAGAAAAGAGGTATTCAAGCAACATGTGAAAAGTCACATATTCTGGACTAAGTTCTTCAAGCCTAACATTCATCTATTCTAAGTCTTCAATTACTTACTAACTTTCTATAATTAATCTTGTCTGAAAGCTCAGGAAGTTATTATATTTGCTTTCAATGAAGTGCCACGAAACACATCAAGGCAAGAGTATTACAGAGCATCTATCCATTTAACCCATGTGAACTTTAAAAACCAACACAGGAAGAGAAATTAAGTGGTTATTTAATACGGAACCATCCATGGTAACATGGACTCCACAGTAAGATTTACGGTGTCAAGACCGCTCTGTGCGATCATTTTCACTATTCATACCCAATTGTGTGCTCTCAAATGAATGTCTTACATAAGAAATACTAGAACTGCCTGCCAACATTTGTAGTTGTCACAATGGGAAATTCCTTCAATTGCAGCAAGATTCAGTTGCTTAATTTAAGTGGAAGCAACTAATAAAAGTATGCAGTAAAGCAGGGAAAGAATATATCCATTTTGAAACTGGATCACACACCAAACAGGAATAAAGTACTTGCCAGAACTGAGTAATAATAAGGGGTTACTTGGAGTATATTTTAAAGATAACAGTGAAAATAGAGAACATAGGCTAAAGGAGAGAAAACAGGACATGGATGTTTCGCAATGTCATGTTTAAAATGCATCAAACTGCAATCAAGACATAGAGGCTGAACTGAAGCAGGTAACTATAGTATTCAGTACAAGAACTGCAAAACTGCTTTAGTATGTTGAACAGAAATTCTTCACATACACAATTTTCACATTGTATTATTTACCAATGTATGGTATTGTTTGGATATTTTGGATGGCCAAGTGCACTTAGCTCTGTTTAACACATGGAATTCTGTAATAAAAGTGGAGGGCAGGAAAGCAAACACAGAGTATAAGACCAATGACAGACTCAAGTCTTTTTGGTCTTCTTTTTAGCACTGCATTCTTCTTCTGTAATTAGACAGACTCGGAAATATCAACAGGGCAACAAGCAATATTTCAAAAAAGAATTCAGTGTCATATAATTAAGCAATATTTTAATTAAAAGCAGACATATTGATCAAAAATTACTTTTTCCCCCTCCAACAGCCCCTAAAAAAGAATTTTCTTGTACAAAATTATCTCTAAGAACTTGACTATACCAAAGTATCACACTATCACTAACACCACACATCTCCATTCTCACAATCTTCTTTTCTTCCACAATAATGAAGTAAATCCAATTAAAATACAGACTTTTGAAGGTCACAAACAATGCACAGTAAAGTCCTGATCTTCACTTGATGACTAAATTTTTCTGTTACACAGTGTACAGCAACACAAACTTTCAGCAGCTTCAGAACTAAAGAATAGTATGTCAAGACACAGATCAAAAAAGTAGCTGTCACAGACATGTAGAAAATGGTACTGCGTTCTGTAAGAATTGCACTTGTGCTTATTGAAAAGTTTGACATGGGCATTCCAAACAGTAACAGCAGTTCATAAAATATAATGGTCCAAAATGACTTTCAAACGGTCTAACTACATCTGTTAAGAATTCAAATAATGGCAAAGATCCAAAGCAACATGAGGGAGGACAAAAACGAAAGTATGTCCTAGTAAAATACATCTTTCAAATTATCATTTGAAATTATAATTTGCAGAAAAAGCCATAAACAGCAAATATTGCAGTGTCAATTTGCAGTTGTGTAAGATATAGAAAACAGGATTTAAGGGGAAATAAACACATCAAAACAGTAACTGGGTTCTAAGCACACACAAACACAAAAAATATCTTTGAATTCTAGAACTAACATACTTTGAACAAGCAACACAAATGCAACGCATCTCCTTAAATACTAGAAAGAACTTCATTAGACATACCTTTTCGCTCTGTTTTCTGTGCAGGGATGGAAGATGTGGATGTAGGCAGTTTTGATAAAGTAGATGCTCCATTAGCATCAAAGGTTTTCTTTGGCTGGTGATCAGATTGTAGAGAAAATGGACTAGGAGGAACAGTGCTTGGGGTAGCAGTTGGATGAACCACTGGTTTGATGGGATGCTGTACTGGAGTAGAACTACTGTGAGTCTCTGCTCTTGGCAGTCTGTAGTCTCTGTCATTGTGCCTGCTTGTTTGAGATAAAATATTCTGTGGGAGCATACTACTGGCGTCACTGGAATGCTTGTCTTCCACTTTATTCAGGATTCCCCAAGTAACGTTGCAATAAGAAAGAAAGACTAAATTAGAAACTTGTCTAAGATTGTAGTGACCTTGATTAATACAGTTGCACATCAACAGCTAGAACTGATTGAATTTATTATTAAAAAAAGACTCAAGTAGATCAGCATCAAAAAAGGCAAAATTTAATTTTACTCACTGACAAAACGCATTTTCTCTGACCTTCACTTGATTTAGAGTTCCAGTTAAGCAGTGTGTTTTGATGAAAGGCTGCTTTATAACAAGTGTTACAGTCAAGTTAACTTTTGAAGTCTCCTAAAAAAATCTAAATCAAAATCTATTATTTCCATCTTACACTTAGCGTGAAGAGATTAATTTGTGCCATTTTTCTTTTGTTCATTGAAAACCCTGAACATCCAAGTATAATTTAATAGTTTCAAATTCTAGTCTTCAAAGAATTCCACTTCAAGTCACTTAAGTACTACTACAAAGAATTTACTTTCAATTGAGTTAATTCAAGAAGACTATATTAAATGAGTGACTAATCTGCATTTGTCACACAGAGACTTTAAATTACGTTACACAGAGAACATAACAAGCAAATATAGAGTAATTATTTTAATAAATTCCTAGATTTTCACCTGTCACAAACCAAATAATTACTGCAATATGCATTTCTGCTATCTTTTTGTAGTATACACTATATTTTAGCATATGCAGTATGTTGCAGCACATGCAAACCCCAGTTCTTTATATGTCTTTGCCTTGTCAAGTCCCAAGTAAGTTGTGGGGGAAGGCTAATACTTTGGATTTTACTTTTAAACCACCATGAGAACTATGCCACAAATTCGCCCCAACTACACCATCATACAGAAAGAATCTCACAGTATAACCATCTCCCAGAAAAATTTAATAAATATTAAAAAAAAACCCCAAACATTACAAGTAATAGAAATTCACAGTCTAGAAAAGCCTTTGCTAAGAGAATTCACATGGCAAAATTACGCTTTCAATAACATACATAAGCCTCTGAAAACGCTGATATCATCATCCACTAAATGGGAAACCAAGGTTTTAGACGAGACTTCTGTATCTCTATTTTTAAGCTCACAATACAAAACTGACAGGTCTCAATGATCACAACAGTCCAACTATACCATAAACCGTTCAAGTTGTTTCAATAACTACTTATAAAGGAAAATTAGGCAGTAAAGCTACAAAAAGGAGCAGTACCATGAGAAGCATTAAACAAGTGTTGTAAAGGCTCAAAGTTATTTTAAGAGACAACATTTGGGAGAGCTGTCTGTGCTATTCACTTTGGCCTTTTTATAGAAAAAGGTGAGAAAAACAGCTAAGGAAAGAGATTTTTTTTTTTTAAGTTTGGAAGAGAAAACAGTAATGCAAACAAGGCAAGAATATATTACTGTAAAGAAACCACATACTTCCACTGGCAAACCCACTGGCAGCTGCCGCCTGCATCACCTCTCTTCTGTAATCCCTGTCTTTTGGAAAACTGTTAACTGACATTTTGCTTGCTTCTTTTTGCCTCTGCTCTCTGAAGAAAAGAAAACACAAGTTAAGTAAGAACTTACACCATCTAATAATGTAACACTTTACGCAGGTGAAGTTGGATGAGATGAATTAAACTATCGTAAGTGCTTGCTGCTATAGATGGGGTAGGCAAACTCCAGCTACTGCTTCCCTATACCACTGCTTGTCAAAGCCTCCAATACAACAGTTCAGTTCACTAACATTGTAAAAAACCAAAACAAAACAAGCAAACCCGCCACCCCACAAAACAACACACACATACACAAAACAAAAACACACCACGCACAACAACAAACAAACCATACTTCCCCCCTGCCCCAGCTTTGGATCATCAAGGGATATAACAGGTGCCAAAGGTCATGGTACGGGCAAGAACACAGTCGTCTTGGACCACAATCTTTTATAGCAGTAATCTGTTAGATAAGCTCAACTGCGCTTAAATGAGCTTAAGAATATTTGGTCTTTATACAACGAAAACAGGCACACGCGTATACCTTTCCAGCCACTCTTTTGGTTTTTCCCATTGTGAAACTTCTGTTCGGCAGTTGTAGTAGTACTTTTTGCCTGAAGAGCTGATGTGTTCAGACCAATCATCCGCAGAATCATAAGCCTTTAAAATACAAACAGTGTTGGACAAAGACTACTTGAGAGTTTTAGTACACAAATTTAAAAGCTTCCACCTTCTTTAAAACTACATGGTGCTGTCATATTCACCCATATCACTGCTTTCCATTTACACCATCTCTAAATGCCTGTTTCATTTTGACAGTTTAATGATGGGACCACTATGTTCCTGTTGCATTCTGCAACAGTTTCCTCTGTTTTATTCCCATCAACCCTGAAACAAAATCTGATGGTATGTTTAGTGGGATACAGTAATATCAATATCGATAACATTAGTTTTTTGCACCTTAAAACTACCTCAAAAATCATTCATTATCTTTTCAGAATTTCTCTATACTTCACAAGTGTATCTGTTCTGTTTTCAGCTAAATTTTTATCAAACACCATCCTAACCACTAAAATTTGGATAATAAAGTGACTAAAATTCACAATATGTAATGCATCCTAAGTAAGTAAAATCATAACTCTGTCTCTAAATTCATCCAAGCTCACAGAAAATATTTCTCTCTATATTTATTTCATGTAAATAATCTAGTATTCTAAAATTCAAAACAGGTACCTCAAAGCTCTAATGATTATCAATTAGAAGAGTTTTACAACATATAAGAACTGCAGCTTGGGTTTACAGAGTGTTTATAAAATAAAGACTGATGCTGGAGAACTCCATGAAGCAAGTAATATACATGTCATCTGTTTTAGATAAAACAATTAAAATGTAATATGTATAACTGGAGTGACACAGGGATGAACACCAATCACAAATACTCACTGCATCAGAAGTTTTGCTTGGATTATTGCTGGGATTAGAAGAATGTGAATTTGAACTATGAAGAGCACTGTGGTTATGTGAATTTTCTTGTGGAGAGTAACTGGTCCCTAAAGGAAAAAAGAAAGACTGTTCACCATGTATGTTTTCAAAGAAATCAACCATATATGCATCCTAAGGAGGTGGAAGGGGAAAGGAGAGGGAATGGAGAAGGCAAGTTGCCTACAGCCTGGACCACAGCAAAGTTCAGATGCAACTATTTCAGGAGACCACAAGTGTACTTCTTTTTCATACAGCAAAAAGTTCCATTTGCCTTTCTAGTTACAATAATGCAGTATGTCTCTTTACTAGTTTTACTCTCAGACTTCATTCCACTACAAACAAGTATAGTCTTTATATTTTTTGATGGTTGGGGAGTCCTATCATATCAATTCATAAATTAAGAGAGATTTTCTCCTCAAGTCAGAAAGTTTAAATGGGTTTATCAACAGCCTACACAGTTAGACCCTTTTTGAGACTACATGTAACTGATCGTAGGTAACTATTTCTGTTTATGCATATAGATTAAATTAATTTTCCTGCACCCCAATCCCTGCAATTTTGGTATGGACATCTGGAATACCAAAAGCAGCATCTCCCAAACCGTCACCTGCTTCTGGCCTCCCTAACAACTGCTTCTCAAGATAACCCGGTTTTCTTCCTCACCATGAAATGACTTGAACACAAAAAAAACAGCTGGCAAACAAGTACGGAGATAATTCTGCATGTGTTTTACATCTACATGTGTGCCTAAACTCAAGTCACCAATTACACCTGAACAGTTCTAACTAAAATTAAACAAGGCCTTCCATTAAACCCTTCACAATCTTATTTTAAACGTCCTGCTCTTAAGGCCTCCCATTTCTCAAAAATTTAAGTAAAAACTCTTCCACTCTTTTTTACCTGATTTCCTCTTCCTAAGTTTCAAATGTTTATATAAACCACATCAAACTAAGAAAAATTATTTTATTACACATTTCAGGGAAAAACCTAGATATTCCAGTATAACATTCTTCCTGCCATTATTCTTCCTCTGCCTGCTGAGAAGTTTCTAAATACCAAAGGACAGTACATTAGGTACCACTAGCTTCACATACTGTACAGCAATCTAAATATCAAGTCAAAGTGCTTTGCAATTGGCAAAGGCTGTATCTTACAGGCAACTACCATAAAGAACACCCCACTGACAGCGGACTGAGAGGTGGGAGTGAATGGAGTCATTAAAACAAATATTTTTTTAAAGTCTTCTGGGTGCCACACACTCAGAAGGTGACTAAATTGT
The DNA here is from genome assembly GCA_013399365.1 of Pampusana beccarii. Lineage (NCBI taxonomy): Eukaryota > Metazoa > Chordata > Aves > Columbiformes > Columbidae > Pampusana > Pampusana beccarii. The sequence goes on from VWYH01003442.1 coordinate 289,625, forward strand.
ATACCATGGTGCACAATTGCAAATTCTATCTTCTGAGCCTTCTGACTACACAAGCATTGACAAAATTACTATTTCAAACTTCTTCCTCCCCACCCCTCATGCAGGTTAGAAAAACAGGCCATCACAAAAGCAAAGCGGTACACTGTACACTATGACCAATGTGTTTAGCACCCTACAAAGGTTAAACACTGATTTGCACGTGCATGAGTTATTGCAACCTGAACCAACAGTAGCTCTGAACCCTTTCCTACACTATTCTGGCTAAAACCATTTGTCATTCTCTTTAAAGATCTGGGGGTTGAAAAAAAAAAAAATTGAGCNAGGTCTTGTCCTCAAATACAGCCTTCCAAAAGTAAGACAATTAGTCCTACACCAAAAGTAACTTGCACGCTCAGAGACAGGTGGAATGATGTACCACAGGGGTAACTTTAGCTTGTCAAAGCAATACTCACAACAGCATGTGCTTGTGAAGCATGTGAACAACAAAAAATTGAGTCTCTAGTGAATGATGTGACTTTACATGTTACGTAGGTTAGAAAATTCCAGAATTTAGACTTCAATATACATTTATAAAAAGACACATTTAATTCCCTTAAACGTATGCAGGAAATATACTACAAGACTGTACTCCTCTCAGTCAGTCGCACCAATAGACTTAGTATTTTTTTAAGACACTGATTGTGCAGTGAGATAGGTGTTTAATATTTTTGTAGCAATTCTTCTGTTAGTCTTTATTTGCTTCCCTTCCCAAACTCTACTGAGGTAGTCATTACATTTCTTAGTGTATTTCTGTAGGTTGCTAAACACAGAGAGAATTTCTACTATGAGGTAAAATAATCTCTCTTTATAAAGGAAAAAACAATATGAAAATTGAACAGATGGCTTATTTGAACAGTTTGATATTAGTCACTTCAAAACTTCAGAAAACACCAATGCAGTTAATTTACTGTAATCCCTTACCACAGATACAGTAACACCATGTTTTGTTCAGTGTACTCAAGATATAGCTGGTGATTTTTAAATACTGCAGTGGTCTAAACACACCACCCCATGAATCTAATCTAACACGCATTTTCCAAACATGAATAAGAGCCAACAACATACGGATTGAATCAACAGAATCCTTTAAAGCCAGTTCTGTCCAACCCATAAACAAACCCCTCAAACTCCGTGAGCAGACTTCCAGCCCCCACGTGGTCCAACAGCTCGGCAGCATCCCCCCACCATTTCACACTGTTCCCTGCCCCAGCACTGAGTCACAAAGCACCTCGGAGCAGTATCAGAGCGGCTGCAGCTGTCACACCCACCTACGGCTGGCCCTGATAGCAGGAACGCCTGCTGTGCCGCAGGCCTGGGCCTCTCTGTGCAGAGCTGCAGCCCTGCCAGCAGAGCTCCAGCAGGGATGCTGCCCTCAGCTGCATGCAAACTGACCGTGGCTGCTCCAGCAATACCAACTGCCTTGGGTTGCCAGGACAAGCTACATGGGGGCTTTTACAAGGGCCAACCATAATACATACCCAGTAGCATCTAGAACAAATACACAGTATAATTACAGGTGCAGGCTGACCCCTATACCTGCATTTTATTTTGTGCATAGTATCACTTCACATTTGGATCAATACCTAACTTCAAGAGAATAAGCATACGAAAGGGCTGTCCAACTGCTGTTTGCTGCTGGGAAGCTCCCAAGACCACAGCAGATGATGCTCTGGAGAACAAGAGTTTTAGGCACTTCATACAATTAAGCGCTTAAAGATCATGCGTAAACACCAAATCCACGTCACCAAGTTAAGCACATACTAAAACCTTACTGGCTCAACATGAAAACGCATAGCCGTCACCTAGGCATTCTGACAACCCAGGCAAGCAAACCTTGCCAGCTCAGGTTGCCAGGGGAAGTTGCTCAAGATCTTTAAAAGGCCACCAAGTCAAAATACTATGCAGAGAGCCATCCGCAAGTATAGGTCTACCCTGAAAAGACAGGGACCGCTCACTTGTATGCTAGCTGTCAACATTAACAAAGCCTAACCCCAAGCCATCTTAAGATGGCTGTGACTTGCAATCAGCTGTGTGTCCCCCAGCTGCATGCCCAGTAAGTAGATCACGAGAACAGGACCACCGAGAATAGTCCATATCCCAGAAACAGGCCTGGTAAGGTAGGCAGCACATTACTGTCCCTTTAGACATTCCCTTGTAGCACTTCTCCCCCTTTCCTCTTACAGTCAGACCTTCTTTACTATTCCCACTTTATTCCAGAAAGAGGGCTAAAAAGACTTCTGTTTTTTAAAAGCTTATTAACATACCTTAAAATACAACCATTTGAAATATACATCTTTGATGCACCACGGGGAAATTCATAATTGTGTTATAAATCCTCCAATTCAGTTACAGAACTCCTCATGGAAACATTTACTGCACCGTCGCCAACTTTGCTCAGCTTAATCATTATTTTGGAAGCGGTTAAATCTGGAAAGAGCTATTCGTAACTGGAAGATGGCCAAGAAGGGCAGCAGCACTACAGTTTTATATAACTGTAGTGGTGCAAGTGTGTGAGCAAGCCTTCACTAACACTATCTCTAGTGATGAACAGGTCATAGGAAAGGATGGAGACAAGGTTAAATCACCACAACTATCTTCAAGTCTTTCAAATGAAAAATCACATGTTCCTCACTATGGCACGAAAATCAGCAGAAAGCAAAAAGCATGGTTCTGGGAACCAATTAAAAAACCAGACTGTGACTTAATGCCTACTACAGATTTGAGATTATGCCACATCAAGACTCACTTTAACAACACTTCTGAAGTAGCTTCCAGATCCAAACTGCTCAATCCAAGACAGTTTGAACTGCAAAGCTTCAACACTACACTGGACTCGGAAAACAGACATAACGTAGAGTGAAATAAGAATATTGCATTTCACAACACTGTCAACTTTCTCTAGTAATTATCACATTTAATTAATGGCTCAATTAACACCACTTCAATTCTGTGAAATTAAGTTGAAATTCTGAGTTTTGCTAAGGATTGGACTGCTTTAATAAAGTAACTGATTTCTCCCTTTGTTCCCTGCTGTCTTTCAAGAACAAGCTGAAACTCTTTCCTTTCCAAAACCTACACATCTATACTAGCAATTACAGCGTCCATTTATAACCAGCTAAAATAATCACAGAATCACAAAATGTTACGGATTGGAAGGGACCTTGAAAGATCATCCAGTCCAATCCCCCAGCCAGAGCAGGAACACCCAGATGAGGTTACACAGGAAGGTGTCCAGGCGGGTTTTGAATGTCTCCAGAGAAGGAGACTCCTCAACCTCCTTGGGCAGCCTGGTCCAGTGTCTGTCACCCTCACTGGGAAGAAGTTTCTTCTCAAGTTTAAGTGGAATTTCTTGTGTTCCAGTTTGCTCCCATTATCCCTTGTCTTACAATTGGCTGTCACCAAGAAGAGCCTGGCTCCATGCTCGTGACACTCACCCTTTACATATTTATAAACATTAATGAGGTCACCCCTCAGTCTCCTCTTCTCCAAGCTAAAGAGACTCAGCTCCCTCAGCCTTTCCTCACAAGGGAGATGCTCCACTCCCTTCATCATCTCCATGGCTCTGTGCTGGACTCTCTCCAGCAGTTCCCTGTCCTTCTTGAACTGAGGAGCCCAGAACTGGACACAATATTCCAGATGTGGTCTCACCAGGGCAGAGTAGAGGGGGAGGAGGACCTCTCTCGACCTACTAACCACCCCTCTTCTAATACACCCCATGATGCCATTGGCCTTCTTGGCCACGAGGGCACAGTGCTGGCTCATGGGCATCCTGCTGTCCACCACGACCCCCAGGTCCCTTTCCCCTACACTGCTCTCTAATAGGTCAATCCCCAACCTATACTGGAATCTGGGGTTGTTCCCACCCAGATGCAAGACACTACACTTGCCCTTGTTACATTTCATTAAATTTTTCATTCAATATTTCATTAAATTCCACACTGTCCTCTGGCATCCTAGTGTCTTAGTGTAATCAAAACTCTTCTTAGCACATAACATTATACAGTATCATAAACACAAAAATCTTGAGCTGAAGTGTCTCTTCAAACAAACATACGCTGAGAAATTAGGTAGTAAACAAGTTCACACACCTCCACTCACACCCAATATTTTAGCCAGGTATAAATAGTAAAATTACAGTAGTTGTCATAGTATAGTGTTGCATTACACCACAGTTCACTTTATACAGCCCGAACCAGAGCATTTATGTTTCCTTTTCAGTCAAATACCTTGTTAATATCCTAACTCTCCTTCTGTCTATTAAAAGTGTCAACGCAGATAATGCAAAGGAAAGTTTACAAATGTTCACCAGATGGAAAGGACCCACAAAAGCTGCTCCCTAGCAATAATGAGTGCTGTAAGTGGAACTCAAAGGCAGTCCTTCCCTCCACTCCCTGCACAGGGAACACGGATTTTTGGAAAGGCTCTAGGAATCATCTTTTCTGTGCCTAGAAACAAGGCATATGGAAAGAAACACTATGCAGCAGAAAAGCAAGGAAGTTCATTCAACCTGTTTCAACTCCACACATACCATTCTATGACTCCACATTCCACCTCTCCATTAATGTGCAATCAAATTCATTGAACTAGAGACAATATCAGAACTTGGACTTCCTCAACAGAGCAAATACTGCCCAGCTGACACACGCTAATTATTTATTAACAGAGAAAACAGCAACAGAGTTTATAGTAGTGAAATTTTATGGGGATAACTAATTAAGACTTGTTTAAACAGCGAAAATGATAAAAACTTACCCAGGATAAGCCTAAACTAAAAATTTCTAAAGTGTATTTCAATTGACATCTTTGTTACCTCAGTGCAAATCTTTATGCAGAACTTTAGAAAAAGTTCTTCATTACGGAGGAAAAAAGTAACACAATAGGAACACAATACCCCACGTCTCAGCAGTAACTGAATAGCATATCATGAACTTTTTAACTGCCACACGTAGAAGTAATAAGACAAAACAATTTTTCTTCACTGCATATTTATGTGGCCTGCTGTATTGAAATAAAATATGGCTGTCTTCCATAGGCAACTAAAAGCATAAAAACTTGCCATTTTTCTAGCAGAGCAATGGCCTCAGAGAATACACCAACTGTGCAGTAACATTTTCCAGAAATTCATAACATACCAAGTTGAATGCACAGTGCTCTGCCAAAAGAAAGAAAATTCACCCTAATCACTGTACTGCCCAACTGCCCAATTACAGACTCATTATGTCCCTCAAAATAAATATTTTATACCAGTCAACAAGTAGCTCTACAAGCAAAAGTGCTTACAAAGACTCATCTCCTCCCCTGCCCTCCTCTCCTGTTGCATCTATTTAACCAGGAGAGCAAAGCCTAGTTTTGTAATGTTTGGTTCACAGGATAATGTAAAGAAGCTTTCATGTTTTCTTCCAAGTTACTATTCACACAAAATTTCACAGAAATTAGTCCATAGTACTAGTACAGAAAAAAGACCAAGAGCTGTAGATACACGAAGTGGGACAGATGACCAAAAAGGGATGAAAATGATACTGTCAGCATACAGTTTTCTTCATAATAAAATTTTTCTTCTAAAATGCTAGTAAGAGAATGACACCTCAAGAAGGAAAAGCCAGGAGCAGTAAACCAATGGAAGTCAAGGACTTGTACTGTTTTACTCATGAACTACTGAAAGGATGCCAAGTTATTACTGATTGAAAAACATTAGCTTCAAATTTTATCTTACACATTGCATAATGTAACAGTAGTCCACCGGTTTGCTGTCTTCTGCTTACGTTTTTATTTTTAATTAGATCTGCCCAATTTATTTCAGAAACTGAAGTTTAATTTTGAGGCAAACAGTACAAGCTGCTCTCAAAAGAAAACCAGTTATCCGGCCATCAAAAAGGAAAGGAAAAGGCAGGAAGAAAAGGGTTCCAATTCAATTCAAACTTCTGAGTTCTCACGTGACAATTCAGTGATGTACTGCTCCAGTAGCTAACAGGCAGATTGTTTTCCTAGGGTTGTACTTCAGCCTAAAGTATCTAACAGCTTGGGTTGTCCTCACTGGTAGAACAGATATAAACTTATTTTTGTCTAACCATCCCCCTCTAGTTTGCTCCTTTCCTTGTCACAGCTACAGCAAAGTAATTAAGTAATTTTGGGGTTGTTTTTCATCCTCTCAGCCCACCTCTCAGTAGTAGTGAAAAATCACTTTTCAACCTATACATAATTTAGAAAATGATCAGGTTCACTGAACAAAGGCCACTGAATTCCCTGAGTTTCTGGATGATCCAATACTCAAATGACCCAAGTCATTTCCTTCAGAAAAGCATAGGGGATGAAGCATTAATTTCCACTGCACTCTATTCAAACCCCTATCAACTTTATTCTTCAAAGAAAACCACTATATTGGCAGTTTTCTTCACACCTCAACCATTAAATCAAAAATAAGCAAAAGACCAGACAAATAATTTTAGCATCACTGTAAGTAAGTTCACTCTTTATTTCTGAGGAGCAGTAAGCAATATCATTTGAAAGACTGCACCTGTTTCTCCTAAATTAAGGCAAGTTCCAACCAGCTTCTAAACCTTTCTGATTAGAACACCTTAGAAAGACTCAAAGGTTACTAGCAGTAGATTCATTTAAACAAATGGAAACCTGTAAGTTGAATTCACGTGAAAGTAAGAACTACAGGTGGACAATGTATTCTTCAGATTTACATTTGCTATTTCTTCCCTTTAGGTTCAGGTTACCTAATAAAAAAAGAAAAAGCTAGCAACATCCTCAACACTGCTTAACATCTCTAAGGAACTTACTTTATTTGAGATCAATAAAAAAATTCCTCAAGCAGCTTTAAGAAATTTTACCCATGGAAATACGAAAAAATACTACAAAACTCAGCAATCCAGAGTCATATTCCTAACTCTCTGGCTCATGACCCCAGAAGATCTCAATCTATTAAATAAAAATCAAACTCCCTGCTACAGCATCACTGATGACAGTCAATTTTAAAGTCTTTTTAATCTCAGAACACTTTTTAAAGCTATCATATTTGTACTAAGTGGGCACTTCTCTAAAAATAAACTGGAGGTAGTTGACAATAAAGCCATTGTTACGCTTTCATTCTTGACTGTAGCTCAGAAAACATTTACATTTCTAATACAGTGTAAGACAGTGCACAAGAGGTCCTTCTGTCCTCAAATAAGAGCTTCATACAGAAAGGGGCTTTTTAATTATTATGATACACAAACCGAGACGTGTTAAACTGACAGACAGAATCCTTACCACAAACTAATAATGCTGTTACCTTACCTCCACAACATCCGAGCAACAGACCAAATTTCCCTCTTCCAAGCCCTCTGGAGCAATACACCATGAAATGCAAAGGAACGGCCCTCCTGTGAGTGCTCTGTAACACAGTACTGAGGGATTCAAGTCCAGCAATGGAAATCTAACAGCACTGCAAGGAGATGCTGCCCTGTCTCAGGCAACTGTACTGCCACCAGCCTTGGTGAGCAGAAGACTGACTGCCACTGGTTGGTGCCTCAGATCAGTCTAAAACCTCCTCGAAAGATAACAACCCCACTACATAAATACAGCAAGAAAGGTGAGAACAGGATTTCGGGTTATGTCAAATATTCAAGGCCAGGTTGGACGGGGCTCTGAGCAACCTGATCTATTTGAAGATGTCCCTGCTCATGGCAGGGGGCTCAAACTAGATGACCTTGGAAGGTCCCTTCCAACACAAACTTTTCTATGATTCTATATCAAGGTTTTTAAACTGGGTCATAAGTAGAAACTAACTTTATGGCCAAGCATCTGATAATAAGCAGTTACCATAAAGATGGAGAAACTGTCTGCTTTAATAGAAAACACCATGCATAAATGTATATTCAGTACATATCACAAAAAATCATTTCACTTCCGTCAGATCGCCTGAAATCTCTATTTCTGCAATCACTGAAACACATGTCAGTAGATAATTCCAGTTTTACAAAGTTTTTCTCTCAAAACTCAAGAAAATGAAGAAACAGACAACTCAAGACATTTCTAAAAACATATTAGCCATCTGGGATATTTTTCAATTATTACCAACAGGCACCTGATACACAAATCCCCTAACACTCTGGAAGTATGATACGTGTGACAATTTTTACTTTTCATTCAAGGAGCTTCCCAAAGAAGATAAAACAAATACACTGGAAGAATCACTAATGTTTAACAACATACACCTCAGTGACGTTAAGATGAAAACTGCTTAAGTGTAGACACTTTCTAAAAACTGGGTTTTCCAATGTTTGAAGATTGCAAACAGCATGGTAATACTATGAAAGATTGATAGCACTATAAACTGGTCATCACTGAAAGAAGTACGAATAAAGTCAGAGGTCATGCAAAACAATTTATGCTTACAAAGGAGAAAAGAAAAAAAAAGCAGTATACAGCTCTGAAATTATTCCTCCATTTTCTGTGCATCAACAGCGCCAAATGAGTACTCTCACTCAGACACTCCGACCAATTAAGCAAGGTAAGACAACCTAATCTCCCTGACAAAATCCTCTGAGCAAAAATAAGATTAAATAAGAACAAGGCCATGTTGTTTGGCAGTTCTCAATTTTCTTTTAATATTTTGGGGATAGTTTCTTGGAGAGAAAGAAATTTCAGCAGAAGATTCTGCGAAAGCAATAGTACTTACAAATTAACTTGCAGGAAACTTTCCATTACTCAGTTTAAAATAAGGAAGATCAGGTTGCAGCTTTTTCTGAACATAGGTAGTGTTATGCAGTGACAAATGTTTACAACCTTAATCCCATCTTAAAAATTTCCTTCATTTCAACTGAGTGTGTACCATTCAGACTCGGCAACTCTACAAGTACATGGACTTGAAGAAAGATTAAAAAAATAAGTCTCTATTACAAAACACCACTACAATCCTGCAAAAAGGTTAGTCACACACACACCTAGCACACTTACATCCTTAATAAAAAGGCTGTGGCAGAATCAATTACTAAACCTATTAAAAAATAAACAAACAAACCAACAACAACAAAAAAAACCACAAAAAACCAAAACCAAAACAAAACCCCAAACCACCAAAACCCACTGTATCTCCCTTCTTAAACATGTCTTAAAAATATTAACTGTAAATCACATTATCTCAAATTGGTATCTCATGATACATCAAATTTGACTAGCCTCCAAAAGCATGCAGAATTTTGTCTCATTCAGTTCTATTCTATTTTTATTTTGCAGGCTAACACAAGAACACCTTATTTGTCCTCCGGTTACTTAACATCCATATCTGACAAGGACCAAACTCCACTCCAATACAAGATCACTGCCTAAGAGCTATTAACACTTGCCAGTTGAAGAGAATAATGCTTCTAAGACTATAGCTATGTTCAGGAAACTTGTAGTAACCCATCACAAATGAGCACACTAACTTGAAAATATTTAATATTAGAAGTAGCAATTGCTCAATAAACTTTCACATGATAACTTGTGAAACAATCAGATTTAGACAAACTACTCATTCAGTTCAGGACATGCTATACCAGATATATATTTATTAAAGTATAAGATATGCAACAAGTATAAGGATTTCAATTTTATGCTTATTTAATTTTCATCTGAGAATCATTTTTGAAAAGAAGCTACGCTAATTACATTCTGGAAAAAAAAAAAGGTTAAATCAATTTCTGCCTCATAGAAATTCTTCATTAAAAAAAAAAGAACGCGGGTTTGGTGTGGGAGGCAGCAAGCAAGGATCCACCTAAGAATCAATATATATAGCACTGTGGTTTTAATTCGATGGATTCACAGCTTTAGTATCAGGCTAGATATTTAGCACAGCTTAATAAAGCTATTGTGCAATAGGGTTTTCAAATATCTAAAGCATAGTAAGTGATGACAATTCTTCCCTCTTCCCATTAAATAATTCTTAAATATATATTTAAAATTCAACTGTTTTTTCCTGGAATTTCCTTACTGGAGGAAAATATGCCTCTCCACAAAAGCTCAAGTTAAATTTACAAACCGAAAATCTATTTTACAATTGCCTGGTTGCCTAAGTGGCTCATTTTACTTCTCTAGTTAAGTAAACACTTTCAAAAGGACTATACAGAGACTGCAATCATTAGTGTAGGTGGTGTTTTGCCAGTAAAACAGGTGAACTTTACACTACTTGGCTTTGAACAGGATCATATTATTTCTCTTATTCAAATAGAAATAATATTATTTCAAAAGAAATGAGCGTTTTTGAAAATTAAGTCTGTGTTAACCTGTCAGCAGCAGGTATCTGAATGAGCAAACTCCTCAACTACTTAACTAGAAAAGATCCAAACTCTTGCTGATGTTATTCGAGGTAGACACCTGACATGAACACACCATCAGCCAGAAGAACATAATTATGTCAAAAAACCACAGCAGAAAAAAAAAAGTAAAGCACATTACCTAATTTGTACAGAAGAGCTTATGTACATACGTGTATTATTTTAAATTATATGCCTTAATAAAAAATTCTTTGGGTTTTTTCCATGTGGTAGTGAATAGGTATTTCTGAAACATAATAAATGAGATGAGTAGGGCAGATCATAATTTCCCCTCCCCATTGCTGCTGCTGATGGATTTAAGTAATTTATACCTCTGTTACTCTAACAAACTCAGTAACAAATCTACCTAGGAAAGCCCTGAGGAAGCCTGTGGCTTTGGAGCACATAAAACAGCATGATACTTAAGAAATCTAGGAAACCAAGGTGGAGGAACTAACTTGTGTAACTGAGTTGGAGCTATAAATAGTTCCTTAAAAATATTTTCAGAAAGCCCGACATGCCTACATATAGCAGATTTCTATAATATGGTGAAATATAGAATGTTCCTCTCCCAAAAAAATAAGCTTAAAAAAAAAAAATCTTACTAGAGATATTTAAATTCTTACAGGAACATACGTAACATGCCCAAAAAAGGAGCAGGAGTGATTTTTTGAGAAGTTTAACTACACTGAGATCTTTTCCATCAGAAAGTGCCAATATCGGCAATTCAACATAACTTCGTTTGAATCTAGTAAAGCCTAAGAGTAACATGCCCATTACTATGAATATTTTTTTCAAATTATATTTTCTTCTAACAAAATGCTGATCTTCAGATTTCTGGAACAAGCACTACTGTCAAAACTCAAATCACTGAAATCTTCTCAAATCTTTAGGTACAGATACAGAATAAATTTGAAGCTCTCACTTCACTAAAACAGGCCAGAAACTATTCAAGTTTTTACTAAAAAAAAAAAAACAAAAAAAAATAAAAGTTTTTAATAAAAAAAAAAAAAAAAAAAAGTGTGCTTTAAAAAAACATTTTAAAGTATTCACTGTTTGCATTTTGTTTCTGCAGAAATTAATGTGCATGTTCACAATTTATCTTTTCACAAGCTTTTCTCTGGCAGGCAGCTCCTCAGACAACCGTACGGAGTAATGACAGCGCCAGTTTTGAAGTCCACTCTTCAAGGGACAACAGCAAGTAGCGGTAAATTCAAGATGAATGGTATTTGGCATTAAAAAACATATACAAAGATGACACAGTTAAATACATTTTTTTTTCCTCTTAATTTATTGAAGTGACTCAACATCATTCCCCTTTCAAGACCCACTAGGTGAGAACTTCTATTCTATTACCTGAGCACTATACACACACCAAAGGAGAAACGCCTCCAAGCTCTATTCTTCCCCAAATAACCTCAGCAGTGTTTTGAGTTTTTGAGAAGGCACAGATGAGCCGCTTTCATTTACACTTTCAGTAGCTATGTCAACTGTCTAAAAGAAAATGGTAAGAAGGAATTTCATGTTATCCAACGAACTGGACCCACAAAATAAACGAAAAACAACAACAAACCACCAAACCCAAACACACAACCCACACTGACTTTATAGTAGGAATTTCCAGAGCCACAAAATCATATGCCTTCAACCATTGCCTCCTAAAACCAGAGAAGGTACAAACTGGTCAAACACATGCAGCTAACATTTTCTAACCAAATATATAAACATGCAAGATGACACAATTTTTTCATAACATACAGCTTTTTCTGCATTTTTAAAACAAGTATAACAAATATTTAAATAGAAAAATGTAATTTTACAAATTTATTTAAAATTCCTTTATATTTTCTCACCAGTAAGAAGCTGTACTAGTTCAACCATGTTCAGGCTTTATTATCATTATTATTATTCAAAATTTTACTAAAATCACTGCAAAAAGGATAGGTGATCGATTTCCATTCAATATTGGCTTATTTAGGATTTAAATAAAACTGGTTTAATCTTTATGTAAGCAGAAGTAACCTAGTTTATCCTGCTTCTCATCTCATACTGTAGCCATCTTAGTCTCTAAGCCCAGATCTGTTTCTCTCATTCACAGCCAAAGATAAAGCTAAGGACAGGACTCAGAAAAACAGATAGCAGGGAAACAGATGTCACTGCCAAGTCCTCGTCCTATGTCCAATTAGGCACTCTGCTTCCTTTATGGTCACAATTAATTACAAGAAAAATATCCAGATAGGTCAGCAGACTTCAAATGGAGGCAAGGAAAAAAAAATTACTAAAGTTTCATTCAGATACTTCATTGTGTATCTTGACTTTATTATCTTATATATTCGAAAGTTGTCCTGGCAAAGACTGTTGACTATTTAAAGGAACACTTTATCCAATAAATCTTACAAGTTCTTTCTGCTTATAACAACGCCTCTTCAAGAAGTTCTGTGAGATGCAATAACAACTTTTGTTGAGCGAGAACTTCTGTATCAGAATTCAGAAGAAAATAGATTCTGAATCTGTTTTAATTCTCAGTACACTTAAATTAAAACCGTAAATAAGAAGAAAATACGTGGAAATGGAAACAACAGAATTTGATAAATCTAAATCAGCTTTTAAATGTAACCCCATACTTTTGGGGGAGGAAGAAAAAAAGATAATTTTAGCTTAATTATTCTCTACATTCACTTCACATTATCCTGCATAAACATGATCTGCACACAGGGAGTTTAAGGAGCGCAGCATTTCTCTATCCCAAAGAGAAATCTTTATCTACCGAAGCTATCAATTACTCTCCAACTTTCAAATTAACAAATTTAACTTTGAAATCAAATGTGTACTGGGAGGTGGGAAGGGTGGGAAGGGAAAGGCCTTACAAATCACCCTAAAATGCACGCAAGACAAGCGTGTCAACCTTTCTTTAACAAGTTCTTCTGGCAAAGAAATTTAAGAAGAAATTTATGTCATGTCATATGCAAATTCTGCAAATGTAAAACAGTAAAACAATTTCAAGATACTCAAATACTGTTGAACTAGATGAAGCTGTGCAGTTATGGCCAACTAACTAAAATCCAAACTGGTAAATATATATGCAGTGAAAAACATCAAAAGCCTGCATTGAAGTGGAAGAGTGCAATCGTCTTTGAAGAAAAACATTCTACATACTACGTCTGCTGTAGACTGTACTGAACCGCAGATAAATTCTGAACAATTTAGATGGTAAGAAATTTCAGAGATCTGATCATCTAGACTATATTCAATCTCAAAGATATTTTAGGATACCTACTCCCCAAAAAAGTATGCACTTAGCACGCAAAACTTAAAACTGTACCAGTGTAGCACATACCTGCAAATACTGAATTCTACTACCAATAGATCCATCATAGTCCCACTTGACCTCACAACAGCACTCAAAACAACATATTCTCAACGACCAAAAATCATACAATTGAATATGAAACACATTCACAGGTTCATAATCTTCAGATGCCATGAGCCAAATCCACCACTTGGTAGGGAAAAAGTAATCACAGAAATGCTACTTACAAAGTCAATTAAAAAATTTTAATCCCTTTTAATTTGAAGTCCACTGATCTACAATACTTCAACTAGAAATATTCACATTACTGTTTCAGCTATCAGTGGACCTCCGATCAACTGGTTCAACCTTCTGCACGAAACAAACCTTAGAAAACTGTTTTTACATCATCCCGATTCAAAACTGCCCGTGCTGCAAAAATCATCACATGAAGTCATTCCAGTTGTTACTAACAACATTAAAAATAGTGCCAAATTTCTACTTTCTGAATATTTAGGTTAAACTAACTAGATCTTGCAGCTTCGTCTGCTATATTCACGAACTTGCACACACACCATTTATTCTCCCTGTAATTATTAATCAAACCAACCCTTAATGTTTTCTTTGTAACTATACCAAGAGCTCTTTAAGTCTTTCCTTCTAATGCATGAGTTTCAATTGCAGTCATTTTCTTGCCTCTTCTCTGAAAATCTGCAGTTTCGCATACTTCCTAAACCGTAAGAATCAAACCAGAGACTGTATTCCAGTAGCTGTCACATTAGCACTAAGACGTAATCTCTCTAGTCCTACTTGATATTCCTCTGATCATATATCCTTTCTGGCTAACACTGCACTCAATATTTATGCTCCTAATTGTGTATGAGTTTCATGTCTGTTCTAAAAGTCATCACTCTGCACAGTATCCACTTTCTGTAAAGTCCTACACTCCATCCCGTCATCTCCTTCCTGTAACTTTTTACCCAGTGCACCACTTCTACATGTTCCTGTAGATCAATTAGCATTTTCACTTTCACATAACCTAGCTAGTTCTGTAGTAGTGAACAGCGTTTACTACTTGCCATTCAGTCTCAAATTACTGATAATGTATGAATGATCCTACTATTCTTTCTTGCAGATTAAAAAAACATTATTACTTAGGTCCAAGAGCAAACCTATACATAGTTTAAAATATTTTTTTTTAAATCAGCTCATTTGATGATCAGAAGTTTTATCATTTTGGGATCTATCAGTTATCAGTTTTTGATCTATAAAACACCCAATGTAAACAATATTTCTTAGTTAAAGATCTCAAAATATTTTACTCAGCAGCTAAGAATGGCCTACTTCATGTCTACCCAAGACAGCAGGTCAGAGAAGTTAGTTGATACGTATCAGAAAATTAACAACAAAAGTTTAGACAGAAAAAAAAAACCCTCTTGAAGACTCCTGCTGCCCCTCACGCACTAGGATTTTTGCTCTGGAAACTAGTTGGTTGTATTTCTGACGGCCTTGCCCTTGTCATGAAGCACTTTAATACTGCATTACATCTCTCTTTTTGAGCGATGACAAAACCAGGATACTAACATTTTTATCATACCTCGCTAAAGAAACAAAGTAAGCTAGGTTTCAAAATTGAAGCAGAAAAAGTTACAACATTAAATTTTGACATACTGTTCCTTCGCAAGTCTTCTCACTACAGCAGTCACAGTAAGGGACAGCATGGTTATCCCGAAGTAATACAGCGCCTCACCAAAGACCTTTAGGCCCCTTGCTTTCCATTAACTCCAAACACAATATAACATTGCTGCATGCATGGAAGCGTTAAGTCAAAGCCACAAAAGCTTACCAGAGATCTCTTAACCCATTTGATAAAAATGAAGAGCGAATAACGAGGTCTCTTGTCAGTCACCTACTCAAAAATTTATCTCCCTTTCCAGTAACTTGGAGGATAGACTTTCCAACTGGACGCTATTGTTGAATACTGCTCCAGAAGTCTATTTCTAGCCAGCAGGTAATAACAATTTGTGCCTTAAAACATGCATCTAACTTCAGGAGCTCCAAAGTATGGAGAAAAATTAAACACTGCCCAAGAGGAAAAGGAGGGATGCAAAAGTGTATGTAGGAGAATTTCAGGCTATTTCACTGGGGTTTTTTATTGTTGTTTTTTGGTTTTGCTGTTGAAAGTCTAAGAAAAACTTCCTGCAGCAGGAAAATAAGAATCAGATTCAAGACATTTTTGAATAATTTAAGAAGTGTTCAAAATGTACAAGATCAGCAATTTATTTTAGAAGCTTACACTTCAGAAATTCATGCAATTTGGTCCCTAATATATTTATTACCACAGACTTTCCACTTATTACAGACGAATTTCAAAATACAGTTTCACAAAGAAACACTCCCAACAAAAATTTCAATAAATGAAAATTTTAACCTACAGTATAATTCTAAAATTACTCCCTGTGCATACAACTGCAGGCAGAAAGCTCTGAATTCAGAAAATGGATAAATATTCAGCAAAAACCTGGTAAGCCACAAGAGTTGTTAGTGGTTTTTTAATAGGCAAAAGTAGTGAAAGGATACAGGTTCATGTCAAAAACTAGACATTAATTCTCTGTATGATTAGGTTAGTGCTTTCAAATGGAAAACACACTAGTAAAAAGCAAACCTGCCCAAAATGCATAAAACAAGCCAAAGAAGCCCAGAACTAAACAGTATTCTTTTACTACTAACAAAAGATTACTGGGATAAAGGAACAGCTAGTGAACTTATATGCTCCTTCTAGGGTAGTTTTATTGTTAAAAGCCATGAAGTCTGTTGAAGGTCTCCAAGAAAGGAAACAGAATCTTCTAAGACTGAAGTTACAAAACACTTGCAGTCAAGTACAACTAAGTTTGGTGACCCCTTCACAACTCAAGAGAAAAACATTAGGAGGGTAACAATCTTACTCAATACAAATAAATGCTTCCTTCTTTTCAAGTGCTACATTTAAGTCCAGAAAGGATTCACTTGTACACCACAACAAACTACTGACAAAGCATTAGCCTAGAAGCATCAGTACTGAGAACCGCCTTTCATTGCCGGTGCATTTTTTTCCTTACTGAAGAACTATATAAGGAACACATTCTCTGTACATTCATAAGTTTTTCCCTGGAAGTGCCTATGAAACTGTACAAAAGCCTGACATAATAAACAAATGTAGTTAACCCTGTAAGTTGGGTGCCATTAAATTACTATTTTCCACAGTAAAGTAATGACAGCATCATCTCCTCCCTCAGCCAAAACAGAAGCAGAGCTTTCTCTTCCAAGTCCTGCATAGTTTTAATGACACTTGACTTACTCAATACTTTATATAGAATAGGTAGAAACTGCAGGGAAAACAAACGTATACTGTCAATAAACAGTATTTCTCAGAAAGCAGCTGTGTCTCAAACAGTAGTTGAGGAGCTAACTTGGACTGAGAATGGATTGAGAGCAGCTCTGAGGAGAAGGACTTGAGGGTGTTGGCTGATGAGAAGAAGACCCCACAATGTGAGCTTGCAGCCCAGAAACGCAACTGTATCCTGGGCTGCATCAAAAGGAGCGTGGCCAGAAGGTCGAGGCAGGTGATTCTGCCCCTCTACTCTGCTTTGGTGGGACCCCACCTGCAATATTACATCCAGCTCTGGGGCCCCCAACATAAGGAGGACACGGACCTGTTGGACTGAGTCCAGAGGAGGCCATAAATATGATCAGAGGGCTGGAGTACCTCTCCTGTGAAGACAGGCTGAGAGAATTGGGGTTGTTAAGCCTCGAGAAGGCTCTGGGGAGACCTTACAGCAGCCTTCCAGTACCTAAAGGGGACCTACAAGAAAGCTGGAGAGAGACTTTTTACAAAGGCATGTAGGGATAGGACAAGCGGTAATGGCTTTATAATGAGATACAAGGAAGAAATTCTTCACCGTGAGGTCAGTGAGGCCCTGGAACAGGCTGCCCAGAGAAGCTGTGAATGCCCCATCTCTGGGAGTGTTCAAGGCCAAGTTGGACGGGACTTTGAGCAACCTGGTCTAGTGGAAGGTGTCCTGGCCTACAGCAGGGGGCTTGGAACTAGATGATCTTTAAGGTCCCTTCCAACCCAAACCGTTCTATGAGTCTAGAAACTTCAATTGGGAGCCATTAGGAAATACAGAGTAATCCCAGTAAAAAAGGCCACATAATTTACAAATTACTGTCTCTACTGTGGCCTAGTAGCAGGCAGCTCATCAGAAACTAACAATTTTCATTGCCTCTTTTCACCTTCAAAAAAGCAACTCAAAAGTACAAGCTTAATAAGCTCTACATTCCATTTCTGCCAAGTCAGAGGCTAGAAGCATTAAAAAAGTATGATGCTAAGTAAAAATCATTGCCTTGTGATTATATACCAAAGATAATCAAATTTAACAAATCTTGTTCATAGACAGTATTTTCCCTTTTCCAAAACATAAGCTTACATACAAAAGTTTACAGGGTCGAGCTATTAGACTGACTTAAACATATTACACTTACAATTGAAACACTAAGTTTATGAGTTCTTAAAACACTTAAAGATACATATTTCGGTAAACAGATCAAACACAACGGAAAACCTTATATATTTTATATACTAGCAAGTAGAAGAAATAAAGAATAGTAAGTGAAATTGGAAGTTGTCAAAGTCCTCATAGCAACAGATTTTTGGGAAGTAGCTGCAGCAATAGGTTACAAATGAACAATATTGCTTATTGCCATTCCCTGCAGCTTCCACTTCGGATAAGGTCTCCCATTAATACATCTTTACTCTCACAACCTACACCAGACACTCGAACTTCATGACAAGAAACACAAATCATTCCACCCACCTAAATGCATAAAGACTTAGCACTTAATACCATCATATTTATATCACTATTCATATCACTATATCATTATTTCCTAATATCAATAATATAAAATTAGGTTTTTAGATCTTAAATCTTATGCTTTTTGAAGGCTTTGCAGCTACTTTTCAAAAGCAATTTTGAACATTAACATTGTAAACCTCCAAGTCAAGAAAGTACCTACACAAGTTATATACTTTACTGTGATTCTATGATCACATACTTTGTAATTTCTTTTCTATTAGAGATTCTTCATAGCAAACTAAAACTAACAAACAAACAAAAAAAACCCCAACAACAAAACCACAGTTATAGAGCTGATCCAGCAAAAACTCATTTCAGAAATATACTCAATAAACATAAAAGCTACTTTTTATCTAAAACTTCTAAAATTTTAAAGGCAACTTAAAATTGCACCCTCCACCAAGTGAGGTACTAGTACTAGCAACACTTGAAAGAAAGCTTTATCAAAAGTAGAAAACAACAGAAATCTACTTTTTTCATCCTTTTTGTTAATCCAGAGAAAAGCTTCTAAGAGGTAAGTGGTCCTGGAAGCAATTGCATTTCTCTTAAAAAACAAAAGAAGCACTAAATCCCTCCTCCTTTAGAGCTATCCATACAGCCAATTTTCAACCAACCAGAGGAGCAAATCACCTCTTCTACATTTGGATGGTGGAGGGAATGTTCAAAGAAGGTTTCATTGAGAACCTACTCTCATTTGTGATCACAAGACTTCCCTCATCCCAGCTTTGATCATACAGTTACATTAAAGAAACAGTTTTCATAGTAATTAATAATTACTTTAACATTAATAGCAGATAGAAGATAGATAGAAGCTGTTCTAACTTCTTCCTTGACCCTTCGTTACACTTCATTGCTCTCACCTTCCCTCTTCCCACTTACCCTGCCATTTCCTCTTTTCAATGCACATCACCCAGGCAGCTGCCACTCTGTTGTACCTGCTCTAACATGCCGTTTATTCTTGCTAATTAAATCAACAGTTACAGCTCTTGTACTCCTCTACTGCGAGGGTTGCTAAGACAGGAAAGAAAAGCCAGCTCTCCATTTCTGGCTGTTCACCGTCCCTTTTGCTATGAGGACTCTGAACTCCTTCGGGGATCACTGGAAACAAAGCGAGCCAACACTTAATTACAGAAGCTACTACCACCACCTCAATAAAACTAGGAACTTGTGACTTAAAATATTCCATTCAGTCTCTGATAGCGGTACGATTTTTAATCTCTAGAACCTTATTACAGCCAGTAACAGTGGTCATTGATAGTATGCTTAATAGCCAATTAAAAAAAATATGCAAAAGAAACATATTCAGAAAAGTTTGGTTATATTTTGGAATTTAAATTTCACAAGTTCTAATCAAATTTTATTAAAATAGCCTACAAAGCACACAACCCAGCAAAAGATTTCATGCTGTGTATATTAATGCTCTCCATTTGTTATTTTAAGCAATTCAATAACATCATTACAAGGAGCAAACACAGACTTTCAAAGTCTCTTAAACCTAAACATAGTAAAACACTCAGTATCTTACTCCCAGTAAGAAACAACTTTGAGTACATGCAGCTTAACTGAACTTGTTTTGCACAAAGTTCTACTACGTATCTTAGTTGGTCATTCTGCCCCATACACTGAAGTAGAAAGAAACATTTTCTCTTTATTACCAAGGGCTGCGTCTTGCAATTTTCACTCCTAAATAAAATCATAGAATAATATGGATTGGAAGGGGCCTTCAAATGCCATCTAGTCCATCTCCCCTGTATATCTATGTCCTTTACAGCATTCCCAAAGGTACTACACTTATCCGATCCCTTTGTTTTCTTTCCTGTAAACCAATATCACCCAAGTTATGCATTTAAAAAGACCTACAAGGATCATCTATGCTCAGTCTGTCCATCCTCAAGCCCGCGATCCCTCAAACCTTTGTACTTTCCTTTCTACTTTAATGGAAACACTTTTCCACATCTACAATGCCTCTCCTAGTTGTATTTCCTGTAAACAGTGCTAGTCCCTATTTGCTACTGTCAAGGAACCTCACACTTGAGCTAGTCTCATAAGACCACCTCATCTCTTCCAACTGCACATTTGCCTTTAGCAGCTGACCTAGAAATAAGAGATGCACTGAGGGGGGTAGCTGTTCATTATGTTTTAAACACTTGCATACAGAGACAATGTCCGCATGCACAAGGACCTGAAAGCAAGAACACAATTACTGCCGTTTTTTGATATGCTGGATGTACAAGTATTCTGGAAACAAGGGATGTGACAAAAACTTTAAAGTACTCTACCATGTTTAGTCCAAGGTAAAGTCCCTCTTCAGAGAAACAGTCATCACTGTATGTAGTCTCTTTCCACAGAAATCGTGCAGTAAGCAACTTTGGAAAATGCTTTGTTTGCACTGTATCAGTACGGAAGGCTTACCCACAACACACGTTTTAAAACCTTAATTGAAAGCAATTGTACTTCTTACCATGGATTACGGTTCTACAAACACAAAAGATTCTGCCATGAATAATACAAAAATAAGCTGTAACAACAAATCCCTTTATACAGGTATCAAAAGTATTCACGGGGGGACATTCTACCAATTTTTGAGTTACTAATTTTCAATTTAATTATAGCTCCTACATTTCATACATGTACACTTAAATCTTTAACTGACATTTAGCCAATTGCCATTACCACAAAAAACAAACAAACAAACACACACACAACAACAAAACGGTCATGACTAAATGAGTCCCAAGTATCAGCATGCTACACCACTGAATCTTCCTGTTTCACTTCAGAGCAAATACCACCAATAGATACAAAGGAGTGACCTCTTAAACATTGACTTGAAAGGGAGAGATTAGGTTAATTTGGCATTACATTCAGCTGTAATAATCCAGATTTTTGTTCTATTTTATTTTCTAAGGGATAACAGAAAAAGAGATTGTTTGTTTGGAAGTTTAATGCAGTTTGGGGAAATAAATAATGGAGATTTTTCAATTAGGTTTGTTTTGTTAAGTTCAGCTAGATCACAGGAAGGCAATAAAACCTTTGCAGTAGTTCCAAATCAAGCACCACTGGTTTTACAATAATGAAATGCACAGCAATTAAAAAAAACAAAACTTTTTACTCTCAGAAGAGTGTCAAAAGAAAAGAAAACAAGCCAAAAAACTACAGTAGCACAGCAAATTAATACTTTCCAAGTCAAGGACTTCATGAAAGTTTTAGCTTTTTTAATTTTTTTTTTCTACTGTATGTCTGTAATTGCAAAACTAGGGGAATATTGTATCAATAACAGTACCTCAGTGTAATTCAAGAGCGAACATAGCAGATTATTAGATTATGTCTTTTGTGTATTAGCAATATGCCAATATCCATAATACCACAGAGTTTCACCTATACCAAAGCGTAACACCTACCTTCATACTGACAGAAAGATTCAGTAAATCATAGCAGGACACAGAAAATAAGATGCAATGAGCTCAAACTTGCACATAATTACTTTGGAAAACAAAGCTGATATCCTCCTGCTCACATCTGCTCAGCTTTGGTTTACTACATACAATAAACAAGATATAACACAACTGTAGTTGTTTTGAACATATCTGAAAAAGCTCAAACTGGGGCCAAACTAATCTTACTAACAATTAAAAAATCACTTTGTCTTTCCATTAAATAGTACATGTGTATCTTTTAAAATCAGTAATTTCTCTCAGACTGTTTAAGATTACTTCCTTCTTCCAGTCTAATAACATGTGATGTACAAACTACCACTTCCAGATCAGAAAAAAGGAAATTTTCCACTGTGTTAACAGCCTCAGGAAGGAGAAAGTAGAGCAGGATAATGTTCCTTCTACTCACAATACCACAAATAATTACTTTTCCTTCATCATTACTGTATACATCCATGCTTCAGGTCATTCACCAACTATTAAATCCAGCTGGAGTCAGTGTGAACTTCAGAATGTCCTTCCTATCTTAAAAACAATTCCAACACACAAAAAAGCAAATACGCTCCCCATATAGAGCCTCAACCTCCAGATGTTTTCATATATGCATAACTTCACTAAATGTAGCTCCACTGAAGCAGAAAGAATTACAGATTGTAGCAAAACTAAGCAGAATTGCAAGAGTATGTAGGACAAGTATCTTCGGACAGGTGAACAGGAAATAAGAGAGGACACCTCTGTGTCCTAAAACGTAGCACAGAATAGCAGCCTACTGGCTTTGCAAGTGCATTTAATTCTGAGATGCCTATACTTTCAAGTACAATCAGATATAATGAAAACAGTGTACTAACAAAAGATGCTTGCTTTTATAATCCTTCTACACAATACTATCAGTGGTCTACAGAGCCTCTGTATTAACCCAAAGAAGGAAAAATAAATAGGAATTGTAAGAACACTCAGGTACCATAAACACATTTGTGGAGTGGAACTAGTATTTCATAACAGGTACTTACAGATATTTTAACGATTCTAACATGTAAAAACAGTGCCGCAATAAATACATCTGTACACCACAAGTTGTGAACTTTATATAGAACAGACCAGCACTGATTGAAAGCTCTACGTTCTCCAATACTTCACTTTATAACTTGATACAGACAAAACACAGTCATTACAAAACAGAAAATATGCTTCCAAATTCAGGCAGTAACCAGGATTTTCAAAACTGCAACTGTTACATTGTTTATTAAATGGAACACCCTACTCCTTCCTTTTTCTAGGAAGCAGGGATAGAAAACAACATCAGCTAAAAAATATTGGGGATATCACTACTGCCTGCAATATCCTGTAAAAACACAGGAGGCTGACTTGACTGTGAACTGCTCTCTAAGCTCCTGCCAAAAAGGCTCTAGTAAGTGCTATCTTTGATTATCCTCTTCTGATTGTTAGGAGTTCTACACAGCAGGTAATCATGAAGAAGTTTTTTCTCCATTTCTTATGGAGTCTAGTCTATGAAGCAGGTAACTGCACAATATAGCACCATAATGCATAAAGTTACTTTTAAAAGTCTCTGAAACATCTAATAGTTATTGTTAGCATAACATTTCACATTATTACATGTTGCAGTGTCTAGAGTAAGTCAGGCATACTGGTTTAAAGAAAAAGAAACAAACAACAAAGAGACATTTATTTAATCTTTGTGGTTATTAGAAAAACTACCACACCTGTAAAAGTAAGAAAATTGATAGGTATTAAAGCATCTAAATGACTGCTTCCAATTAAACTTGCACATTGGTTACACTGTAGTCCTCCAAGCACAGTACCAGGCACATTTAGTGTAACACTCATCACCTGAGCGACAACAGCTGAATTTTAGTATTTTTGAGAAATGGTTTAAATAAAGGTTAATTAAAGATAACTCACCACCATCCCTCTCTCTAACTCTGTGAGCATGGACACTTTTTGCTTTACTGTGCCCTGTGTTGTCACCATACTTGTTTTCAGGGCTATCAGAGCGCCGCAACATTTTATTTGGTGGTGAAGGATCTGTGGTGTCTCGCATCTTGTCATGACGGTGATCACCACCACCGGGGTGACTCTTGGATGAGTACTTAAGAGCCTGTAACAGATCACATGAGAACAAGCATTTATATTAGGTATGAAGTTACAGAATTGATATTAAAATGTTATTTCTAAATTTTAATGTCTTTCCAAAACACTTTGTAAAGTTAATTAATTTTCATTTCCCATGTAAACAATCAGCATTAGTGTTTCTAATTTTCATTACCTACATTAAAGCAACAAGTTCTGTAATTAGAACTCAAACCATTTTCTCCCACTATCACATCCAACATAGCACTTGCTGTTAAGATAAGACTACTTTATTTTTTCCTTGATGGACTACACACTTTCAGCAGTAAATGGGCCGCAGTACTTCTACACTTTTGGGAGAAGCACAAATCTCCACTTGGTATGAAGAACATACACAGAAAGTTACACTGAATCAGTGTAAACTTCGAGTATGTCCTCCATACTGTAGCCAAGGCTACTCAGTTTCACCACTACCTTGAACTTCTGCAGTGTTTTTCAGTACTAGCAATCCTGTGGCAGATGTAGTTAAAAGCCCTAAAATTCTGGGGGCCCAAAACACATAACATGAGGATTCATTTTGAAGCATTTACCAAAAACTACATGTTCTGCCTCATTTTGACCTGCTTGATTTTGCAGTGGCAAGTGTTTACATCTACATGAACAGCCAGTGACAGCTGGCTTGGACTGTCAGATTACACCTCACAGTCATACAAATACACAGAAATGCAATAAAACAATTCAATTCTGTGCCCCAAGGAGAACAATATCACAATATAAGGCATTCCCCAGATTCACACCCAAAGAACTGGGTTTTTTTCAGTAGACACAGCAGAGGAATACAGTATCCACCTTACAGAAATTGAAGTTATTGTCAGCAGCTTAAGGGTTTGATGGTTTCTGAACATGCCTAGCAGCTGGCAACTGCAGAAATTAAGACTTACGGGCAACCCCTGTTATCCAGCGTCTAAAACCATGCTCTGCTCAGGTTACAGTCCACAGCAGCAGTTTTGGGGAGAAGAAAGGACTTGGGGACAGGAGTGAGGGAAGAACAAGACGCCTTTTGTTTTTAAAAGGAAAACACTCACCTCCCCCTGGATCTCCACTCCACTGCAAGTGACCCCGGCTGGCTCTCCCGCCCGTCGCACCGTCCCCTCCCCAACTCCTAGGCCCAAGCCCTCCCAGGGTCGCACTAGGCCTCTCCTCCTGGCCCCGGCCCCGCAGGCCTCAGCAGAGCGCCGGAGCCCCGTTCCCCCCGCGCGCGGCCGCTGCCGCCCCCACCTCCGCCCCCCTCGGGCCCGAAACGGCGCCGAGAGACGGGACCGAGGCGTCTGTGGCACCGCGGCCTGCGGCGGCGGCCGAAGCCTCCGCTGGAGTAGCTCCCCCCCACTTCTCCTCCCCTGCTCCTCCTCCTGGGCCTAGCGGCCGGCGCACAAGGTACCTGGTAGGGCTGCGAGTCCCCCCTGCGGTCGTGACAGCTAAAGAGAAAGCGAGAGAGAGAAAGACGTTAGCGAACAACCGTTACCGGCCGCCGGGAAAGGGGGCCCAAACATGGCGGAGGGGAGGGGGAGACCCCGCGGGGCCAGGGGCCAGAGAGGGAGGAAGGGATTTACCCATCACTGAGTCTCTGCTGTTTCCTCGCATACATTACCATCAATGCCCGGCCTGTGTGTGTGAGTGTGAGGGGACCAGGAGGGGACGGCCGCGGCCGGGCCACAGGCGCCGAGGGGGGAGGAGGGGGAGGCAGCGCTCCGCCTCGCCGCCGACCGGGGGCAGGGAGGGGGGAAGGGAGGGAGGGGGCGGCTCAGGCAGCTCGGCTGGGAGCAGCGCTCACGGGCCCATCTCCTCCGCGCACAGCGAGGGGAGAGACGCCAGCAACTCGGCCCCGCGCGCGCTGAGACACTCCGGGAGCACGGACGTCGCCACCGCTCCTGCTGCTGCTGCTGCCGCCGCGGCCGCCTCCTCCCCCCGCTGCGCCCGCCGCCACCGCCGCTCCTCCAACTACATCCGGGAAACTCGGGCGACGCCGCGCTCGGTTAACGTCGGCTCTTTTCGGCTCTTTCCGACATGCTCCGTCCCCTCTGTCCCCTTTGCTCTCGGGCGACTCTGCCTTCGGGAAACATCGGCAGCCTTCGCCGAGCCCAACGCCCTTCAATCTCTCCCTTCGGCAAACATCGGCTCGTTCCGTAACGCTGCTCCCTCCCTCCTCCTCCCACCGGCCAGCCCGCCTCGTCCTCCTCTCCGGAAAGCTACCTGTCTTCGGAAAACATCGGTTATTTCCGTAGAGCTATTGTCACGCTCCCGTCAGGGTGGCGCCGCGTTCGGAAACTCTCGGGTATTTCCGTGACCTCTCACCCAGCGGCTTCGAGGCGCCGCCGGCCGGAGCAGCCGTTGGCCGGGCGCGCCCGGCTGATTGGCCGAGGGGAGCCCCCGCCGCCCGCGGGCCCTCGCTTCGCTTCCCCAGGAGCAGGAGCAGGGCCGCGGCTGGGCAGCTGGCTTCCTCGGTGGGAGCCGATAGGGCGGGAACGCCAGGCAGGTGGGGGCAAGAGGAATTGCGAGAGAAGCGGCGGGGCGGGGGGAGCGGCGCGGCGCCCGGCCGCGAGATAGGAAAGGGAAGGTCTCCTCTTACCTCCCCCCTCCTCCCCTTCCGCCCAGGGACTTGATGCATAAGCAGGAGCCATTTTGTGTACGGCTCGTCCTCTGCGAGGAAGCGCTCGGCGGTGAAGAGGTGGTTAAAATGTCCTAGGGGACGCGGCGGCCGCGCGGGTCAGGCCCTGCCGCCCGGCCTTGCGGCGGCGCCGGTTTCTCCCCACTCGCGGTGGCGGGGCTCCGCTCCCGACCCCTGAGGAACCGCAGCCCCGGCCGCTGAGGGAGCGAGGAGCTGGCGGCAGAACGGCCTGGGCGCGGTGAAACCGCCGCCGGAGGGGAGGAGGGTTGGGTGGGGGGCGGCGGTGAGGGGCGCTGACAGCCGCGCCCGGCGAGCAGGCGGCTCGGTCCGCCGCTTGGCACACGCGTGGAAGTGTCGCCCCGGCGGCCGTGAGCAGCCAACGGCGCCAGGTGGGTTTGCGTAAGGTGGCCCCGGGCTCGCTGAGTGAAGTGGGTGGCTGGAGCTCAGTTTGTCAGGAAGGTCCCGTTCATCAGGGTCTGGGTGGATGATGCTGCTGGTGGTGACCACTGAGCCTTCTCCGGGAAAAGGGCCGTTTGGTGATTTCTGACCAAACCCTCGAAGTCTGAGGTACAAAGCATCATCTAGTCCAAATGGTATTAACATATTACAAAATATAAGTATAGTTGAGCTTTGGCATGAGGGTATCGTTGGAGAGACCGTTTTTCAGTCAACGTACAGTGTTGATGCTGAATTGTGTCCTGCCCCCGTCCTGAAAAGGGAAGAGATGTGACACAACTCGGAACTAGCAGTTAACCTTAAGCCAGAGCATCTTTCCCTGTGGCTCTGTCTGTGCTGATGTAGCATTGTTCATGGTAACTCTTACAGAATTTTTCTTTCTGTTTTTTACTGTGCGGTTCTTAATTTTTTTTCTTTTTTTTATTTTTTTTTCTTTTTTTCTTTAGAGTGCAGAAGGCTGTTGCTGAAAGGGGACTTCAGGGAGCAGTGACAGAGCTGAGTGAGGGGAGCAAAGGATGACTCAGCAGGGAGCTGTTCTTCAGGGTTACAATAATGAACTTGTGAAGTGCATTGAAGACTTGTGTATTCAAAAAGAAGAGCTGAACAAGCAAATCCAGCAAGCAGAAGAGGAAAAAAATAAACTCCAGCACGAAATCCAAGTCCTGAAAGATCAACTGGACTGTGTGTGTGAAAACCTGGCCCAAAAGGTAGCTTCACGGAATGAGCTTGATAAAATTCTTGCTGAAACTGAAGCTGCTTACATGAAGATTTTGGATAGTTCTAGAACTTTACTTAATGTCCTGAAGAAGGAAGTGGGAAGCTTAAAGCATACGCCAAAACTGAAAACCAATGTAACGTGAAACGGTCAAATGTTTGGACTCCACAGTGCTAAAATTCCACTAGGTGAGAAATGTGGTTAACCACAGAACCTTACAACAACAGTGTAAGCAGAGAGGGATTTTCTACCAACCTTTCTGTATGTTTTATTATTATTTTTTTAATGCACTAGAAAATAGATGAAATAAAGTTGATGTTTTGCTGTTAAAAGAAGTATTTGCAACGTAGTTTTGTAGTGTTTAAGTAAGTAATTGAGGCAGTTGTGAGACGCTCATTTTTGACATGATGATGCTTCAAGGCTATTCTGAAGACAGGAAGAAATATGTTTTTATTGGTTGGCTTCAGATGGCTACCAGTGAATTCCTGTTTGATTGAAAAGTAGTGGATGCAAGTAGATCAGATACTGCCTCTTTTCACTTTACAAATGCTTAGGCTTTACTGCTAAGGGCCCAATAGAAACAAACCATTTAGGTTACTCAAGGAGTTTGGAGTTCTGTCTGATGCATGCTCAAAGACAGCCCCTGTTTACAGTCATCTCTTGCTTATCTGGTATAATGGAGGGATAAAGTGAGAAAACATGACTAATGCAGAGCATGGAGGCTTAATCTGTAGGACTGTGTGGTTCTTCTGGAGCTATACTCAAAAGCCTATTTAGAAAGGAGGCACACTATAGCAAAAGATGGGGTTTAGTACCAGTGCCTGCCTGGTGTGCAGAGCACATCTCTGCAGGCAGCTATACCATGTACATTCAGACTAATCCATTTATGGATAAGGAAAAGATGACTGTACTTCAATAGCGTCTGGACATCTTGAAAAAGACTACCAAGGTTCAATCAAAAATACTAAGAGTTAAATACAAGGCCAAATACGATAACTAAAAGCCAGTAATAAAACTTCTGGAAACCTCATTTTAGTGCACTTTAGCTCTATACTGATCTACTAAATAATTGTAATAAGATTGTAAGGATAGTGAACAACTTGGAATGGTGAGAAATAAGTACAAATGAAAGATGGAAGAAGAAAATGAGATTAGATATAGTTTGCAGCTGTAAGGCATTCTTACAGATGAGGTTATAACAGAACCTAGTTTAGAGGTCAGAGAGGAGGTAACAGCATGGCAGAAATCTCAAATTAATCCTGTTTGCTATTTCTAGTAGTTACTAAACCTCCGTGGGTGTGTGTACACATACGTTTTGTACTGCTCATTCGTATGTTATAGCAGTACCTTTATTTTTGAGCTGTATCTTGTAGTCAAATCTTCATTCTGTACCAATTAACTAAATAGGAAGATATGCAATTCTAGTCTCCTTACTTGCATAATTGTGTGTCTCTCAGGTGCAAGTATAAAGGTTATGTAGATGTGAATAGTTTTAGTAATAGTACTTCACCGGCATGAAGCAAATTTTATGTTGTTCTGATTGCCATGCTACATCGGGGATTAGTGTGACTGAGCTAATTAACGATTTACTTGTATAGCATTTCCACTGCTTTCCCTCGAGTAATGCTGAGGTGATAAAACTAGATAATCTCAGGGGTACTGCTGTTGTAGTACTGCAGCATTCAGGACAGCCTTGTTTATATTGAAGTGAAACACAAAAGTGTTGCTATTGTTTAGTAGCAAAGAAGTTATTTATTAGACTGGATGTTCTTTGGTATTCTCTCTTCTCCTGCTCTTTAGTAGCAACTAATTTACATCAAAATAGGAAGACTCGGGAAGACTAAGACTAAGGAGTAGGGACTTTTTTTAGAATTGGATATGTAAACTGCTGCTGCTTATTAACTAGAAGGGAACTTAAACTTGCCTATGTGGGGAAAAAAAATCATAGAAAGGTCATTATAGAGAACAGTACAGTTAATTTCTCATATTATCAGTCTCCGACAATTACAGGTTTGTTTGCCTTAGAATACTCACAACACCTCTTCTTGCTCTACTTAGGCAGCTAACACTAAACAAGCTTTAAGAAGCCTTCTAAGTCTTTAAAGAAGGCTACTTCATGACCATAGCTACATCTTAATGTAGCTATCACAGTGTCAAAACTAAAATACCAGAGGTTTTAAAATTTTTTTATGTTACAAAACTAAGGGAAAATGTAATTCACTAGTATTTACATACACTGGAGCCTCCCAACTTTCAAATAAAAAGTTGACATGTTAGCATTTAATTCAGTGATCCCAATCTGTAAAATTTCTTTTTAAATTCAGATTCATGAACTGAGAGCAATAACATATCTCTAGGGCTTGGCTATTTGTAAAATAACTCCCAGTTGTGGCAGTCATTGTGAGGTAAGTGCACATGCAAAGTTGTTACTCAAAAATAGCCCTTATCATTATATTATGTGTTGACCCAAATGAACTTACTGTATCCTTTTATTGAAATGGTAAGCCATTTTCACTGCTTTTTCAGGTAGTATGACTCTTAACATAAATTGCTTTTTTTTTGAACAGCATCAGTTTTAGAAGACATGCAAACTAAATTAACACACAGTATTGCTAGAACAGAAATGATAATTTGCAGCTTACAGCAGCTCTGTAGGGCTAGCCTGCAATGGAAAGTTTGCCTGAAATAAAGCAGGATATAAACTTAAAACATCATACTTATTCCTGACTTCTTTTTTTATATTGATTTTTATATGACTCTGGGTTAGATCCAGTAATTTACTTGAGTGTGTACAATGTAGGAGCCTTAATGACAAAAGTTCAGGTTACCAAATAGTCGTGCCTAATGTAAAGTGCTGTGTTGGGTGTCTTGTAGCTTATTTGGTATGTGAGGTGATGCAGTTTTTAAAACTCCTGTCTATACTTGATTAAAAGCTCCAGTGAAATGCATCTAGAGTACTGCTCTCATTTCCTGAATTTATGTAGTGGCACCTCCACCTGGTTTCCAAATAACAGCAAATAACTGGAGGAAAGATGATTCCCAGCTTTTATAGCGGTACTTCTTAAGTATGTACCCAGCACATACAACTCTAGTGATCAAGAGGTTTTTCAGAACACTTGAGCGTTGACTGCTGCCAAGTAAACTAAGTTTATTATGTATTATGTAGTTTGGTGCTTACCAAAGAAACTGCTTGCGGGTGCTATGTGGAAAGTAATTTTCTGTGTGGAGATGATTATAGGAACCTCTGGGTGAAGTCCCATATACAAGTGGCCACGATCTGTAACTGTCTCTGTGTAGATGTTTACTCTTCTGTTCAGGTACCTCCCCACACACAGTTTCTGCTCATCTCTTGGTGAATGCAAGAGATTTGTTTCCTTGGATTAGGAAGTCTTCAGACTAGGAAGACCAGGCATCTTCAGGCACCTGAGGAACCATCCATTCAAACAACGAAGGAAGCTATAATCTAAACCCAGATGGCTGGGTCTTGGATTCCAGTTTCAGAATTAAGTATCTGAAGTCCGACTAGCTCTTGCGGTATAAGTGTGTCTCACTGAATGGATTGAGCTAAATTGGAACAAGGTACTCTTAATTCTGGAACAAGAACATTTGGAAGATTGTTAGCAAAAGGATCAAATATCTACAGTTAACTTCAGCATGTAGATGAGTCTTGCACAGAAGACCAATATCTATTACTCCTTAGATGATTTTGCTTCCTAGGAGCAATTTGAGTGATAAGATGTAGCTCATCGCAGTTGCTGAAATCCTTAACTTGGAGATGGAGCTTGCAGCAATTGCTGAAATTAACTTTGCTTAGATCCTGGGCTCTTGGGTTTTTATGTAAGAAGTAGATAAAACAGTTCATTTTTTTTAAATATTATTTTTTCTTCCTTTTCAGTAGTGAGTGAAGAAATATCGATAGGTGCTTTAATATTGATTTGTTTGTGTTTTGGTTGTGGGGGGAAGTTTGTTTTTAATAGATGGATAGACAAGCTTTCCTAAAATCAGACTGCTCACTTTCTTTTTAATGTATGTGTGTGGTTTTAAGTATAGGTATAAATATCTTCTTTTTTTCCTCTATTGGGGGAAGGCCAGATCAGCCTTTGCTTTAGTTTGTGCACCAATTGCTTTGTCAGTGTTTGTTGTGTTAGTAGGGGATGAAGTCAGAAACAGCAGCTGCTTCTCAGGTGACTGTTCTATGGCTTTTTTAAACTGGGAATGGGTTTTTTGTTCTTTGCCCCTTATCTGTCTATAATTTCAGTTGCCTCGGAATACTTCTTGATTGTTGTCTTCCTCAGTTGGTTTTCAGATGAAGTTTCGTTCAATCTCTAGCTGTATAAACAAGATGTGTGCAGGTGACACAACTTGCATGTTAGCTGTTAAGAAAACATGGTGGAGAGGTTCAGGCTTGTGGAAAAGGAAGCTATATGATTATTTGGTCATTCATAGTTTTAGCTGGTGGGATTTGTGTGAAAAAGTAGTTCAGTGTTGTACTGTGATTTTGCAAAAATATGTTAGAAGAAGTGGGGCTAATAAAAGTATTTCATTTTGTAGTGGTTTCAATAGTAATTTCACAAGATGCTGTGGGTTGGAACAATCTGCTTTTTGGGGGGGGGTCTGTTTGTGCAAGACTAGACTGTTGATATGCTGCAGTCATCGCTACAGTACATTAGTAAAGTTTCGTACAAACTTGGATATCTTTCTTTAGCAGCAGCAGCATTGAAAATAATGGTGTCAAATCTTTATGTCTTGATGGTAGCAAGCCTATTGCTTGCTACATCATTCAAAGCTTTTAATATATGTAAGTATGCTTAATTTGAATGTCACCAATGGGAAAATGTTACTCTTGGATTCATCGGTATTGGAGGAAAATGGGCATGTAGACAGAGATTGTGTTCAAGAGAAGGCATTTGAGAAAAGTTGTATCAGCCTCCCTCTAGATGTAGGATTGGTGGTGATTCCACTGACTGTGTTGGGAGCTTCAGTTTCACTCACAATTTACTTTGAGGCATATGAAGTGGGATGACTTCTCCTCTCAGCTTACCACCGTTTGTGTTTTATACAATATATGTACTTGGCCATGAAAGATTTATACACGTGTTGAGTGTTCTCATTTATCTTTTTAGAGGCAGAGACACAGCTTCCCGCAGTGGCCAGCCTAAATCAGAAAGACAGATGTATTAGGTAGAGACTGTAAAACAAAGTAAGAGCCTGAACAATTTTTAACACTTAATTTTCAACATTTTTCAAAGTATGATGCTGAATAGACTGGTCATGGAGCATTTTAAATTTAAATCTTCATAGGTATTATTTTTCAAGCTTCATATGCATAGGTTCTCATGTTCTTGTAATGAGCTTGAGGTTTTTCATTGGTATGTGGCACGTGGGAACAGTATTACAAAATTATTTCCATCATAGTCCATGACAGATCTGTAGCTTACATTTTTTAAAACTACTTAATATAGTTTATTTAGTTGAATGTAGTAAAAAATTAGCAAAATTTCTTTCCTAAATGCTTTCAAATCTCACTATCAGTATTAGATCAAATTATTGTTTGTAGTGTTATATGGTTCTTAACAAGTTGATACAACTTAAGAGACGCATTCTGATCAGGCATGTCTCTCAGTTCCGGAGACAAAATCCTTTTCATGTTTTGTAAGTGTTAATTTTTTTTAAAGCCTCCTTTTCCTTATACAATAAGAACACTTTGAGTTGGAAATGAGCATGACAGGCTCCTGTGATGCCTTCTTAAAAATATAGTCAGTATTCAGGGCTGAATCATATTCTGTCAGATGTTTGAAAACAAAAAAATTAGCGGTAATTCTTCATGTGCTTATGGAGTTGTTCAATAACAGAAATCCTGCTAGAGATTTGTGCTGCTCACTGTCCAATAGTAAGTGGGATTATTTACTGCAACTGATGAACGTGTGATATTTTTCATTAAATACTGGCCCTTAAGAGTTTGCTAGTGTGAAGGGAATGGATACTTCAGGCCTGGGAGGTGTGGGGCAAAACAGGAGCTGCCTTTTTAGTAGAGACCACCCACCTGTGGGAAGAGAGGAGCACCTTTGTTAGCAGGGCTCATGGTAAACAGTTGTGAGATGATTCAAACCGAGGGGTTATAATGGTCACAGTTTACTGCTGCAAGGCCCACTGAAGCAAGATGGAAAAAAAGAAAACTCAGTCTGTGCTGTCAGTCACAAGGAATGTGAGACCTGGTCACAATCAGGTTATCTTTACATGCAGGAGCTCAGGTATAGCTGGAAGCATTGTACTGCTGCACTACTGGGATCAGCAAGGGTTAATTTGCCCTGCCAAAAGGCCATCAACCGTGTGGACACGGGAGATTTTGTGTGTTCAGGAGTCACTGGACTTTCTATAAAAATGTAACCTGTTCCCGTTCTTGAAACTCAGGGAATTCAAACTGTCTTTTAGTGATATGCAACATTAGATGTAACTCCATGAGAAGTATATTTAAATCCTGTTCCCTATAGGGGGTTTTCTCTGAAGCCTAAAGTGTTCTTGCTTTAGATTCAAGCTGTTCAAAAACCTGTTGCCAAGGGGAAAAATACAGACACACAAGTATGAAGCCCACAAGCCTGTAAGTGGTTTGTATTCACTGTGTAATACACCAAGCTCCTGGTCAAATGCTGTCTAATCCTGCAGTCAACTTGCAATTTCTGCAGATTTCTTAGTAGTCTTAAGTGATCTGCAACAAATGTTACTTGTTCAATTTGAAATGTACTTTGTTTTTTAATTAAGTATTCAATTGAGGCCTCCTGTGGCAGTCTGCCATACACATTCACGTTGTGCCTGTGAATATATGGGTTTTCTTTGGGAATGTCAGAAGCTACCTGTACAGCGGCAATTTACATGAAACAAGATTTGGTTTTATTCCGTGCTGGTTTTATTTTTCAGTGGTTTAAAATGCTGAGTATATACCTGTATATATGTTCACAGGATATATGAAAGATTGATACCAATCAACAGATCACAAAGTGCCTTACAGAGAATGTTAATAACTTTCTCCCTCTTGATAGACAGTGGCACTCAGTAGTAATCTGCCCCAAATCATGGACAGAGCTGGGAATAGAGGCTTTGCTTTTTCAGCCTCAATTAAATGCTCTGACTTTGACTGCTTTCCAGAGATGCATGTCCTGTTTGGCATTTGACATAAACCAACTGGATTATGCATTCTCAGCCTGTGTTGGGGAAAAGGATAAATGTAACTGACTAGATGCATACTTTTTTGCTCTTACTCACTTCTCATACAGTGTCATGATGATGTTTAAAAGTATTACTCATTTCTCCATGGATACACCCCTCATGACAAACTATCCCATCTCCAGAGCAGGTACTCTTACTTTACAGACCTGCTCTCTACAAGCCCATACTCAGAGGTGTTTGCGATCTGACTGTAGGAGATGGGTCAGAGGAACAGAAATAACTTTTAATGATAGTTGCTAATGAATTACCTTTCACAAGCCTAACCTTGTTCAGATAGCTTGTCTTTACAGACCCTGCTGTTCTGTCTTGTTTTCATCAGGCTTCGTATTACCTTATGCTAGTCTATGTAGGACCACCAGGTATTTGTGCCAATACCTCTTAAGGGTTTTCTAGACATTGAGGTTGCCGGTGTTTAAACACAGTGGAGGATCTGAATTCTAGGCCATCAATAATGGCATATAGACCACAAAAAGCATTCTGACCACATATAACAGCAACAGGCTGTGTGGCAACCATATTTCACCACAGCTTGTTTTGGGTTAATGGCACCAAAGTAGCATGGCAAGTCAAGAACTGTAGAGATATGGGTGGATACAGTTCTTCTATAGGAATAGAAGCTGGCTCTATGAATTCAGATTAAAAGCTACTTTAATCTAGGACAGGTGACACCTGATAGCAGTATTCTTTTATTTCACGTACCACAATATATATATATATATACACACTACAAATATATAAATACACTAAGCATTTAAAAAAAGTATAGAATGTTCATGTTAGAATCCTGTCTAATATTTCAGTAGTCTGCCATTAGAAAGGACAATTTAAATAGGCTTGTCATTAACAATTTGCATTAGGTTGTGTACCCTCTGCTTTCAATAGCCTCCACAGTCTTGCTGCTATATAAACCCTCATTTCTAGCCCTATCCTTATCTTCCTGCTGTAACAGCTTTTGTTGCCCCTATTTCCTACCCCCTTGCCTTACCATGTTTTTAGTTATCTCAAGTTGTTGACCAGAAAGAAAGATGCTACTCTTCTGCCATGTGATGGGTCAGAGATATTTTCAGTATCTTCATATTGTCCAGACATATTCTGGCACACTTGGAAAACTGTTTTGCAAAGATAAAGAGATTTCATTCAGTTTGATAGTGCCACAAAAGTTATGGTTAGACAGGATAAGAATATTGTATGGTAGAGAAACAACAGACACCTGATCTGAAAGGAGTTTCATCCTATGAAAAACCCATCCCGAAAAGACCTTTAGGTTGAAGTGATGGATGGATGGAATGTGATGTTCCTGATTCACTGTAGAGATTAAAGAACAGAAGTTTATTAGGTTTGTCAGTGAGAATATACTTGTCTTAGCAAATACAGACTTTGTGTATAGTCTTCTGCAAATAAAGAAGGTCTATATGGGATGCTGTACTATATGGAATTAGTACTAAGGCTATGTGCTGAGAGACTCAAGTTTGTTCCAGAAATGATTGCGCTGTCTGAGAAGACTATAACTTGAAATTAAAAAGAGGAAAATAATATAGTGCTGAAGCTTGCAGATCAATTATCTCATTGAGAAAACCATTAAAAGGTATGTAGTTCTTCAAAGGTTTGAATACAACCTATATTGCAAAACAATAGACACATGCTAAGATAGAGATGAGTATGAGTAAGGTTACTTGTAAAAAGTTATTCCACGACATGATATGTATTCAATGATTTTCTTTGTAATCGTGCTCTATTTTACAAACTAATATGTTCCCCAGTAAGATGTGCTAGAGATAAACATTCCAGATGCCTTCATCTGGGGAGAGGAAGGAGAGGCAATTAAAAGTCTGCATGCTGTGAAATCTCTGGGTACCAACAGTGTCTGCGCAGGCTTCTATAAGATTTTAAGGAACAATTGGTTTTCCTGCTGTCTGGAGTGACTGAATGCAAACATAGGTTTTGAAAGACAACAGTAGCTCAGTTATTTTCACACTGGCTAAAATCCTGCTGGTTTGCATAAAGGTTTCTATTTTTATTTACTGATAGCAAAGTCTTGGTGACAAACTGGCTCCTCCAAAACAGACAAATTCTGTTTTCTTTTATTAGCCCACATCATCTTGTCTCTGACAAAGAAAGGGCAGCCTTCTGATAATGTAGTGAAAGAAACTGAGCCATGTGTGGTACTGGTCTCTATCAAAGAGGGAGAAAAGCACAAAACGACAGAATTGCTGGCCTTGGTCTGAGTTGAGTGGGGTTTCTTGCAACAGTAGCAATTGAAGAGGGCGTTTTTTAAAAATTATTTGTTCCTTCCTACATCATTACTGGGCTGAGTAGGGAAAGAATTTTCTATAAAGGTATGAAGAATAATAATAAAGGGGATAATTTGGTCCAAGAAAAGCCAGTTCCACATGGAAGACAGCTAAAGCTGTCCAATGGGAGCTCTGTTTTTTCTTTCAAAAAAATAATTCATGATGCGAATTTTAAAAACCAGCACCCATTGAAGGGAATGGAGAAACAAGAAGATGCTGTATATTTTTGTCATTGTGGACCAATTATTCTTCCAGTAGCTGCATACCTCTGCAGCTTGGTTGCAAGTACTGCCTGTCCAAAACATGGATATTTGGTCTCAGACCCATTCAGTTTAACATATTTTTTTTCA
Organism: Pampusana beccarii; assembly: GCA_013399365.1. Classification (NCBI taxonomy): domain Eukaryota; kingdom Metazoa; phylum Chordata; class Aves; order Columbiformes; family Columbidae; genus Pampusana; species Pampusana beccarii. The sequence continues at coordinate 327,351 of VWYH01003442.1, forward strand.
TTTTAGATAAGCTTAATAAAGTAGTGCACTTTGGTGCTTATATAGGTATGAAGTTTGTCTATAACTTTTAGTTAGAAATCCTTTTCACTGGCTTAGTATGCCATGTATTATTACAGTGATGTAGCTAGAGTGAAGCTTGGTTCTCAGACATTGAGGTAACCCTTTTAACTTGCATTGTGCTGATACGTATTTTATAGTTTGGGGTTTTGGTGAAGTCAGCAGCAACCAAACACAATGAGGTGTAAGTTGATTTCTGTGGCCATAAACTTCCCATACTGCCTTGCATGAACATTTTTGGTGTAAATAACTTATGCATTTTGTTGGTTGGGGGGAAAGCACAGCCAAATGTTTTAAAGAGGTATCAAAAACGATTTGGTTTGTTTAACAGTACATCTCCTGAATAATCTCATCCAGGAGAGATTTTAAGTGCGGTACCTGTTTGGAGCCTGGACCCTGAGAGCACAGCCCAGCCTTCGTTTCCCAAGCCCTTCATTCCCACCACACATGAAAGACCCAGTTGGTTTTGCAAGGACCAGGCAACAAGGGGCCTCTTATGGGTGCTGGGAGAGAGCAGGTGATTGAATAAATGAAGGACATGTGTGCTGTACAAAAACACCCCAGGTAGGCTCACAATGAGGCAGTCAGGGGGACTTGGGAGTCCCTTCTCTTTCTATTGTGTGTGAAGTGTAAATAAAAGTAAATGTGTGTGTGTGTGTATGCTGCTCGCACTACTTGATGCTACCTCTGCTACATTGTGATTTTGTTACACAGGGAAGTTATGATTTAATTTGTAGTTAAGATAATCTCAGTGGTGTGAACAAAGCCCCTAAAACCAACCACAGTAGTTGTGCAGTGTTACTGGGTTTGTAAGTGTTAAATTTCTACATCTGTAACTTCTGATTTTAGTGCTGTATCCTGTATGGTGGCAAAGAAGGTAACAAAACTAACTTTAATATTCTGGAATGAGTTTTGGGATAATACTAAGAATTTAATAAGTGCCCAAGAGGATTTTAATCCACAAGGCTTACTGCAAGTTAGTGGGTCTTGTGCTCTGCTTGCTATTTCCCTGGACTTTAAGATTCAGGGGCTTTGGTGCATTTCTTAAAGGCCTGGCTCCTGAAATCAAGGCATTTTCTTTGTTCTTCTTGCTCCCCTTTGAAGTTATATTTCTGTTTCTTGTAAAGAAAAGGTTGAAAACACAAAAGCAAGTAAAGGTGAAAGGCTCAGAAATGCAAATATAAATAATTCTAGATATTTTTAATGACTTAATGATGTCTCACAGTGTGTGTTTGGCCTGATGTTTGTCTTTTTGAATGCTAGAAGTTGGTGGTCAAAGTGCTATTGAAAATTTCACCCCATGTTATACTTCGATCAAATGGGATGTAATTATGATGGCTTTAAGAAAGGCACTTTTGTAATCCATGGCTGTAGGTGCTGTAGCACACAACTCGCTTTTTTTACGTGAATATTTAAATTCTTCTCTTACTGTCTTTAGCAACTTCACCTACCTTTCTGCAGCCACTGTTACTCAGATGTGTCAGGGAAGCTCCTTCCAGTCCAGCCCCAACAGGATCTGCAGTTGTCATGGAGCAAGGTCTGGTTTGGGACCTGAGCTCTGGAGCTGCCGGGCCAGCAGAAGCTGGAAGCCCCACAGGATGGCAGGGGAAAGGAAAGCTGCCGGCCCCTGGGAGAGAGCGCGTCCAGCAGCGGTACATGGCTTCTCCTTTGCCAGAAGAAACATCAGCCTGGCACGATGCTTCCCAGAACTGGGAATGTCAGAGGAACAAGCAACTTCAGGGCTGAAAGGGCGTCGAGGGGATCTCCTAAAGTCACAATGAATTTAGCTCATGGAAATGGAGGAAAGGTAAATGGGAAGATAAGTTTTCTAATATTTAAGGGGCTTTCTTTTGAGTCTCAAGTGCCAAAAATATGATCACAACATCTAGCTGGAGGCTGAAGACGGGACTTAGGAATGGAATAATTTGTCAAACTGGAGCTAAAGATAGGAGTAAATATGCTGTATAAAGGGTAGGATGAAGACATTTTAGTGAAACTAACACTGAAAAAGAGGGGATAAGGTGCTGAGAACATCCAGAGGAATTTTCCTGAGAGCATTGCAAGAACTGCCAGAATTGTTTAGTTTTTCAAATGTTTTTTATTAAAACTTATAAATTTAGTATCTAACATGAATAATTTATCACAATAGAAATCATTAAATCCTCAGTAAAATGAAAATGAATTTTGATGCCATTCCACAATTATTTTCAACAAACGCTTTTAATTTGGCCCAAACAATAGCAAGGAGGCTTTGTGCGTATCATGATATGTGATCTAGACCTGAATGATTTGTTTCAGTCATCACAAAGAGGGAACAATATGAGGGAACATGAGAAAAAAATATAGAAAACAATGAGTAGGGCTGCACATAATTTTGGCTGTCATATTTTTACAAGTCATCTCATGGTAGCTTGCGGTTTGCTTAAAGCTTCAGCTCTGAGATTTGTGTTGTAAATAAGTATCTAAGATTTCATTACAGAAAAACAAGTTTCTAATTTTCATGGTTTCAAGAACACTTGAACTAATACAGAACAAGAAAAAGAAACCAAAACACATCTTTTAAGACACAAATCTGTAGAGCTATAACTCAAAACCCAAAATCTCCCAAAATCTCTAAAAAAATCCAAAGGCATAAAGCTAAGACTTGATCCTGCTATTAGAGCTCAGGTGAGTATTTGTAGTGCATTAATTACTCAGACATTGCAAAGCTTTGTATCCCATCCTTTGAGCAACATTCTCTTAGAGCCTTGAAAACAACATGCCTCTACCCTCTATTTTAATTGCTTTTTTCTTCAGCAGATGTTGACGAGCCCAGTGTGTGATTTCAGTTCTGATCTGGAATGACTCCAGGGGCCTGCAGGAAGCCACCCTGGTCTTCCCTCCTAAGGGGTGGTGGTGAGGAGAGTCAGGACTATTGTCTCCCTCCCACAGCAGCAGCCAGCATTGTTCCTTTTTATTTACTTCTCTCTCTCTGTAAACCAGCAGGGCTCGCAGCAGAGGGATGAGACTCTCCTCATTAGAATCATTATGCTGATTGATGAGAGAATGGCAGCGTGAAGTAGAACTCTCGTTTGGCAGCGTTTGCCACCAGAGGCTGAGCACCCACCCGGCTGCAGGCAGCGCAGCACTGGGCATCCCCGCGGCTCCCAGCTCTTCAACCTTTGCATCTCAGTGAAAATGGACAGGGAGATGGAACAAACACTTTTTTCCCTTCATGTTCCTTCACAAGTTGTATGTTCCAAGTTAATACTGAAAGTCTAATTCAAATACTAAAGGAAAGGGAAAAATCCCTTGTTGGACCCTTCCTTAGCATTAGATCAGTGGAAATTTTGGCTTATAAAATGCTTCTTGAGCAGGTTGACTGGGTTGCTGCAACAGTGAGAGCTGATACAGCTTTGTTCCTCTCCTGCGCTGTAGAAGTTTTGCATTATTTTTAGGAAAGGCTTGTGTATGAGGAATTAAGAAATTTCCTCCTTCCAGGGAAAATGTAACGAGTATCCTTCGTTCATCACATTTCCTCGGTATCTTCATGTCAAAATATAGTGTGTACCTCGTAAATTGTACAGCACTCTGGAGGACCCATTTAAAATGCATGTAGACCTATTTTAAAACACATTGAAGCTTTTAAAAATGTATTATACAAACAAACAGAAGATCATTGGCAATTCTGCCTGTTGTGTTTCTGCCAGGTACTGGAATCAAACACCAAACTTGAAAAAGTTGCCAGCTGCCTGTACTTGCCAGTGTGATGTTTGTGGTCACCTTTATGGAAGAAGCAGTACCCATCACTTGTCTTTGCTAACAGAATGGCATTTGTAGTGCCTGAAAGGTAATGAAATAATTTTGTAAATCTCCCCTCAGGTCTATAAGAATTTTTTTTTTTGAGAGCAGATTGATGGTGCCAGTTTCAAGAGCAGTTATTTAATAGCCCTCCGCATTACAAACTCTGTGAAAAGCCTCAACAAACCCACAGAACTCACAGTATAAGCCAGAGAAGTGAAAGCAAGAAAAGAATTAAGCATATATTACAAACTGACATGAAAAATCCTACAGCCATTGCAATTGCTTGTAACAAAATGCTTCATACCATCCATAGGAAAATGCAAATCAGCATCCAGCATTATCTGCCACCTTCACATTGTCTCAAATGCTCTCAGCGTATTCTTGGCTGGAACATTTGCCTCTGTCTTTTGCGTACATGGAAAAGCAGCGCAAGACCCAGTTTCAGCCGTCCTGTTCCTTCACGCAAAGTCCCAGTTTATTTTTGGCTTAGCTGATTGGCAATACTGACTGGCACAAAGCTGATCTATGTGGAAATCTACCCTTCTTTTCCAAAGTTGCATTCCAGAAGCAACTCCCCTTCTCTTTTTAAGGTGGGTGAGGTGGGGAGGGCACCCCCTGAGGCCTGGACACTGCACTTTGCAGCCAGAAAAATAACTTTGGTGCTTATTGATACCTGATTACTCTCTCTTCACCAGAAAACAGCATCTAAAACCCTTTCCAAACCACAACTTTATTGCTCAGAAGTCAGTGTTTCAATATGTAAATACACAGCCTGATTTTTTTCTGCCTCCAGACACGGTGATTTCATTGATGGACATGGGGCATTCCCATTGGCAGAGCTCAGCATTAGTGCTGCTGTGTGCAAGGGTGATCCATGGGCAAGAGACACAGCTACAAAATGGAGAAATGGTTAAAACACTACGCAGCATGCCTCTTTCCTAAACAATCATACTGTACTTGCTTTCTCTCTCTCTTCTCAAAATTGCTGCCTTGGGGAGGTAAAGAATTACCATTGCCATAAACCATAATCAAGCTCAGATGTGCAAAGGGACAAATGAGGGCCTTGCTCAAATATCAAAGGGGTCTTAAACTGCCAAAACAGAACAAGAGAGAAATCCAGAGGGAATGAGAGATGTAATTTATGACTGACCTTCATTTTAACCGGGAAATGCGTGCTCCTGAATGGCAATGCTCCTGTTAACGCATATTTTGTTTTGTTTCAGCTCATTGGGAATTTTTGCTGCTGCACTATTGATCTAAACTCCCAGACAATGAGCCCAGGATGAGGAATCACATATGCATTCCAGAAACATTCTTCTGCACTGAGCTCGTCTCAGCAGCGACAGTGCCTGGCTTTGTCGCCCTCTCTGCCACAGCGCTGCCTTCTGGGGCTCGCCTCTTGGTGTTTACACCACCGCTTGCCTAAATACCTCCACATGTTTTGCGTTCTCATAACCCAGTTGTCTGGATTTGGGAGAAAAATGAGATAACTCTTCAAAGGGATTTTTGCTGCCACAGGAGCAGTTGGTGTCTGGATGAGCTCTCAGTCATTCAAAGGCCAAGCATTACAAGAAAAAAAGACACATCAAATATTTGCAGTCAAATATAAAACCACAGTGCCTCAGCTTTTCATGTGCTGCCTACATTTTTACATTTCACAGGATAGCATTTGACTGGGGAGTCTCTGCACTTCAAAAAAATTTAGTTTAAAATCTATTTCCAAACACATCTTTGTAATGGACCCAAACTGCACAGTGAACTTTGGAGAAATTCAGATCCACGTTTCCATCCATATTTTATGGCTCAATTCCAGCCATAGTTTAAAAATAAAGATGTTTAGCTGCTGTCAGCTGAAGTCAAGTGCTATATTCCTCCAGCTTCCCATGGGAGATGCTGTATTCGAGCAAGTATTCATTTCCATCATCTCAGAATTATGTTCCAAATTCCAGTTAAATACTGTGGTGAAAAAGCTTTTTTTCTAAAAGCTACTTTACATTTAACATGAACTGCAGGGAACAATGGTGCTTAGCAGGTACAAAGGAAAGGAGAGTTTGTCAGGAAAGCCCGTAGAGTTGTCCATTCTGAAGAAGCCTCTCACCAAGAGGGTAGCTATTCATAAAATAAACTTCCTGTCTGATAATCAGAAAAATATAATCTGTCATAGGAGTCTGAACTCCTTCACAGTTTCCCCATCAGCTTCCTCTCTGAACAGCTCTCACTATGTGCATGAAACTAACTTTAGAAAAACAGGTTTGATGCATGATGCAAAACACACTGATCTTTTAAATTGAGCTTTTTCAGGTAGAAAAACCTTTGGAGTTAATTGGATGGGAGTACTTAGGTTATTTTTCATCACTGCAACACGTTGTTTTGCAACACAAAATACGTCCATTTACAGTAAATAGAGACATGTCTGCAATAAATTAACTTCGGAGTTTCGGAAACACAGATGGTATTTCTTGCACTTTCCCAAAGGGCTACATTTGCTCTAGAAAAAGCAGAGATTTTAGCTATTCTGTTATTTTTAGGAGCTTGTGCATCCCCATTATTTCTACTGCGCTAAGAGCAGATAAAATCTGATTTACAGTTTATCTGCAATCAAGCAAAGAGATTAAACTATTTTGTCACTTGCAATATGTTTCTGCTGCCTCCAGCATTTAATTTTTTTAAAGTACATTTGTAAAGAAACTAATGAAGATAACGTGCTCGGAAAGGCAAGTCTTCACATTCAACACGTTTTGGAGTGGAAAAAATGTGCGTCGGCGGTGGGACCCAACAACCAACGCGAAACTGCGGTTTGCGAGTCCCGTCGTTCCGCGGGGCAGCCCGGCCTGCGCGCCTGCTCCCGGCCGCCAGCAGGGGGCGCGACGCCCCCGCCGCGTTCCCGCCAGGCCCCGCGCTGCCCGCCTGGCGCTGCTGCCCGTGTGGGTGCCGAGCTCGCCTGCGCACAGCCGGGCCCGCAGCGGCACGACCGGCACAACTGGCACAACCGGCACAACCGGCACCACCCCCCGGCCGTCTGCAGCGCTTTTTCTTTTTTTTTTTTCAAACAACTGGAGTGGAGCTT